>CM030369.1:70033577-70516129 GCA_003604175.2 Clonorchis sinensis | reverse complement strand
CGAAACCGGTCGTGGGCTGTCGAAGAATTTTCAGCAACCTTATGAGTAGTGCAGTATTCAAGCTTATTCTGAGAGGTTACCAAGGTGTATGATTTATATATATATATATGGTTACTCGGTATTGATGGTTTTAACGCCTCCGGTATCAATTACTCGTGTGCATGAATGTCTGTTTCACATAACCATAGGAAACTAATGCTTTATCACCATTAGTCAAATTCAAGGGTCCAAGAAGGGGAAGAAACGGAAGTAGTTACTAATTAGGTAGTTGAAAATTCTATGAATCGCGCCTTCTTGTATCTTGTGCTTGTCGAGTCCAATGAAGAAGTGCTACCTGGTTTGTTCGGACAGTTTACCAATAACATTTTTATCGTCAACCCTTTGGTTTACCAATCGACCAGTGGGATTAAACCAACAACGTGGCATTTCTGTTGTAGTCTGTCTTCTGGAGCCACTCGGTCATTTAGAGGATCACTTATTTCGGAGACTGTCAAACCCGTCTCCTTTGCGGAGGTATTTTCCCACATGGTACATTTATGCTCTGATAGTGGTTGTTGATTGCGAAGACTAGGTTTACACTATTATTTGAGGGAAATTGGTAAGCTATTTCTATCCAGCATGCGTGGTCCAGTCCCCACATGTTAATTGGCTTTTGATTGTGCAAAGACGCACTTTACGATTCTTGTATTTTTGTTCCAGTGCATCCAACTCCAGGATGTTTGTGATTCCTCAGCACTTTTACTGAAGCAGATTCGCTGTGCTTGTGTTCTCGGTAAGTCACAGTGCTTCCTGGTTTCATTCGAATAAGCCTACTCCGGACGTACCCTGAAGAATCTTACCACACGTACATTTTCTCTAAATCTCCATAGATGAACACCGTGTGCTGATTGGTTCGGACGAGGGCCTACATGTGGTGGACGTAAAACATGGAAGTAAGTCAATTGCACCTGCGCTTAATTTTTTTCTCAAATCCGTTCTATCTATCCAACTCCCCTGATATTTGGCGGCCCGCTCCCGCCTTGATCAGTTGCAAATAGTTTTTCCACAGTAGATATAAGGAAGATACTTCAATTAAGTACACACATACTATACTCCATTTAAGGTATTCTGGGCTTATCTAGAGTTAATTTGCTCGTCATTTTCCTTTTGAGCGGGTCATTGACTAAGTGATATTTGAATCCTGCCTCATCGAAACCTTTCCGGTGGACACATAATGAAAGCAGTCTGTTCACTTTCAGCAATCATTCGTCGAGGGGACAAAAAACCTGTCTTTCAAATTGAAGCTTTAAACGAGGAGCTCCAACTGGTGGTCGTTATTCAAGGTTTGTGTTGTACAATCTCTTCTTTCTACCTTGTTCATTCCTGTAAATCCCCATTGACCAGCACTTTTATGTAAATAGAATACAGAACCATAGTTTTTCTCGATAGTTTTAAGAACCCGGACAGTGAACATCATTCCTGACTTATATTCCTGTCCCAACTAAGCATGCTATCATATGGCTTTACATGCACCTCATACTCTGCCTACCAACAGGCGGTCCACCAGCTTCTGAGAGAGTTCAGTCTGTCAACATTGTCGACCATTGAACACTTATTGTGTTTTGTTCTCGGAATCTGTGACGCATTCCAATATTGTCGTTCCTGCTCCTTCTGCCTTCGACTCCACGAGCCCAATTGAGAAAATAGATTTTTTTTTGTAATTAACATACTCATTTCCGAATGCATCATCACTGATGTGCTCCAGGACATCCTAATATTTAGGTCCCCTATGGTGGCTTGCATTAGACCAGCGTCAGGTCGCCTCCATGATCCACCCTTTTCTCGTCATTTCACTCTTAGTATTTAAATGGAATTAGATAAACTTTCTTGTTGTACGCCAGTGAAGCTTTAGTGTCAACATTGATGTTGCTGTCTCTGATGATGATGACACCGTGAAATCTCAGTATCCGCAGTTACGCTTTCCCTGAGCTTTTATCGTCTGTAACGAATCCATCTCCGCAAGGACGTTCAGCTGCTTCCCTACATTGTAAAATGTTATCCTTTTCTGTTTTATCTAGAAATTTTCGTTGCTTATTCTGGTAGAAACGTAGTAAATTTACTCCCTTAACACACCTCATTTTGAGGAGTATTTTTCTACCCTACACGGCTTCCAGGTTTTGCTCCATGCTCCCCCTTGCTCGTGAGCCCGTTCCGACTAGTCTTACTGATGTGTATGAATTACATTCAACTGCGATTTTCGTTTTTTCGCTGTTTAACCTTTTCTAGAGAAAACTCGACGTCTTAAACTACTACTTCTGGCAACCATCGAAGGAATTAGTTCTGAACAGATCAAAGTTGCCGACCCGAAAACCTGTTCTCAATTCGTCTGCGGGATGAGCCGATCCAACACCGTGTGTCTCCTCTGTGCTGCTGGGCGTAGATCCGTCTGGGTTTACGAAATTGCGCGAGTTCGCAGTCGTCATCGTCGTGTTCGAGAAATCCTGTGTCCGGATAACGTGCAGGCAGTCAGTATTGTTCGCGGTGGTGATTGGCTGTGTGTTGGTTGTCCAAGCTACTTTGCTCTCTATCACATCTGGTCTGAAGGTCCAGCTCAAGGTAATCAATTACTTCGTCAGTGTGAAACATCTGTGCTTCAGTGCCGTTCTCTTCCCTTTTTGAACGTGTTTCTTAGACCCTAAGGTACCGTCTAATTCAGATCTGAACTGTTGACTATTGTCGCCTTATTGCCTTGAGTAGATGGAAGAATAGGATTTTCTAACAAAAAAACGCAATCATTCATGTCTCATTTTGACAACTTAAGCTAACTTAAGCTTTATCGCATAAGAAATTGAACTGTCCTATCTGCATCTATAGTCTCAATATATCTGGGAACCCGTGGAACGTCCCAGCATGTCTAGCGAAAAGAGGTGAGAACGCCTGTAATTCAATCATCGAGTTGCATCCGTTAAGATGTCATCTAAATTCACATTTTATTAGATGCTCACCAATCTATAATGGCTTTGAGGCTAAATGCCAGGATAATTCATTCAACCTGAACGAGGGTAACATTTTCGCAATTGTGACGTGCAGCCTGAAGAGCTAAACTCCACGAGGATTGTGGGGACTCTGTCGTGGTGTGCAGTTTAAACAAACGACACTTTTCTTAGTCGTCTTAATCCCGCTGGATCACATGCTTATAGACACATCTGTGGTTTCTATCCTCCGTTATGCACCTCCCATTTTTTCACTTGTCCTATTCGAGAGATATAACGCAGGAATCAGGTGGCTTTTACGTAGCCTCACTGGATTATCCATACTGGAAGTTCACTTAGCTGACTATCGATCCTATCCTTAAGGCTGTCAGTGTTCTTTTCCATCGTCTTGCCACAAACCATAATTGTCTCTACTCACGTGCCGTTACCTGTGAACGATTCGTTTTCCCACCACTATCCACGCTTTCAATTATAAAACATGCTTTTCCAACTCACGCTACCTCATCTCGTTCCACTTTCTGTAGCTCTGCTGCGGACAGATTTGGTGGATTTAGACCCGACCTTCGCCTTCTTCCAGCAGAATGCGTTTGATGCATACCTGGGGGTTCAGGTGGACGATAATGAATTCCTATTGATATTTGAAAGTGAGTTTCTATTTCCCGTCACCAGTACTGCTGTTGCAGCAGCAATAATGAAAATTTGATTCCGATCCTCGCATTTTTCGTAATGTGGGTGCACATTACGTTTCCACTCAATTGTTTAACCCGCTTGTGGATTTTATGGTTCCCGTAGATTTGCCACCAGCGCCCAGGACTGGGTGCCCATACCAAGTAGCCTCTGTTTCCTCATCCTACAGTTTTCCATCAGTCCTCCATTTTCGAGATGCCCGGACTCCTATTTCGGACAGTACCTTTGTTTTTAGGTATATGTATCCATAAATCGTCACCGGGGTAGTCGGGTAAACAAGTTCTATGGGCGAAGAAGTTAGTGTTTCCATACTCACTGAGTTCTGAATTATACCGTCCCGTGGGTTTCAGTAGCTGTATCTCTTTTTGGGCGTATTGTGTGTTTAACAGAATATCGGGGAAATGGAGATTTTGCACATTGCCTGTTTGTTTGTCAGGCAGTGCGTATTGAGCATACTTCCGTGATTGCCGCTGTGTAAACACCGCCCAAGAATGACGAAAGCCCAAAGATAACAGTTATACTATAAAGGCCTTTTAGTGATATAGTATCTGATCTATACATTTGATTCGGTTAACGAACGATAGATGAACAATTTTGATACTTTGCCATTTTTGCGTCATCGGTGATGCTAACTAATAGGCAATTGTCCAGCCCGTTGCATAGCAATAGGTTTGGGCCTCAATGTACACTAAGCAGCTTTCAGAATGGTCGCCTGCTGGAGACTTCCGATCGAACAGAGCTGCGCCAGCGTGTTCTTACACAAAAAGAATGGCGTTTTGGTCATCCAATAAGCCGAGGGATAACCCCCGTAAGCGGTTAACAGTCCGGTGCACTCGTTAATTGGTATTGAAAGGAAGATAGTACAATCTGTCAACTACTACGCTTAGCCAACCACCCTTTTTGTCTACTCACCTTCACATCACTTTCGTTTGAGCAATATTCTTCTCGGCCCTAATTCGGTGAAACCATACCAAAAGGAGGAAGCACTGGATCCGGGGTCATTAGCACTGCATATCCTTGGTCGTGCCGGGGTTGAATAAGACAAGCATCTAACCACTACTTCACCAGCGTACATTGGGTGTACCTGAGTCATCACGTCTGAACAGGCAAACGTGTCCATGCCTGACCAATGTGAAGGGTTTGCCTGATGGCTTTATATGTTCATGTGTTTCCATACCAACTTCACGGACTCCATGTTATACTCCAGCTCCGCTGTCTTTCGATTTGCTTGTGATCGTAGGCTTGTTTCTTAGGCTATCTAACGATACAACAGCAACGTCCATTTGTGTTCTGCTAATCTACTGCCATTCCAGCTGTAGTGTGACCTCGGACCATGTGCCCAATCTGTTGGGTTAGTAACCGGCTACCTTGACGACGGGAGCAACGTGCGTTCGTAGCTGTTTGTTTCCTCATCGATTGACCCGTGTATTTATGTACGCCTTCAGGTAGGAGCGTCTTCCGTGTCTCCAGCAGGGTAACTCTTAAGTTCTGTATCTAGTGTCACCCATGCTGGTTCCCCATGGGAACATGCGGGCTAGCTTTGCGTCATTGGTTTACGGAATTCCTTAACAATGGAACAGGGCTACCAACTGGATAGTCTGAAGGTGTTTTAACTGGAAGGGAAGATCCAGTGCGACTAGGGCTGAAGCTTTCATGTGCATAAAGAATCGGTCTACTGAGACCACGACGACGCGAAGCTCAAATGCGAAACCGAATGATTCTGGTTGATATTAACTTATATTCCCTTGAGGTATTTGATGGGTAAGTGACTTCTTTTAATCGAAGTTCTAAAACGTCGCCCGTCTGTGCCTCATTCAGGAATGCAATTTTACCGTCAGCATCCGCTTAATTGACCTAGTTATGTGAATCTTTTGGGATGGCGAAGACATTCACTGTCATTTTTATTACAGTTCCGTGTATGAAAAAGGCCGTCCTCAAAGTGGTTGTTTTGTATATCTCTGCCATTTTCGTGCATTCCCCCGTACCTATAATTGATATCTTAACACAAACATGTACGTCTGTACTAGGTCCCTTGAAAGAGAATACTTCCAAAGGAAGAACACTACTCTCCTGTCCTGTTTTTTATAGGGGGCAGTAAGACCCATATTTTGCCACGACCGGATACGCCTGGAATACCGACTGGGTCTATTTGTAGCAATAACAGCTCATTCTTTTCAGAATTTACCATCAGTCCTTTCACAGTCCATCGTACTTCGCACAACCGATCCGAAAGGTGACAAGACGTCATTCCGATTTTAAATGATATCTGTAGTTATACCATCTTTTTCAAGACCCTATCCACGTTCTTGTAACTTCGTTTGTTCTACGATTTACTGTCAGCCGCATGCATATGACGTATATTTTCCATTGGTTACTGTTTGTCCTCAGTTGTTTTGCTGCAGGTTCGTGAAATTCATCCTCCGAATAAATGGAAAATGTTATTTTCATATCATGAATCGCTCCTCCACTCTCTTTATACCTACACAGACTGCGGAATTTACGTGAATACTAGTCGTCAGCGCACTCGCACCGACAATCTTATGTGGCCAGCTAAATTGATTTCGACAAGCCCGTTTGCTTTCACCTGGCCTTATCTGTACGTCTTCACTGAAGTTGGGCTCGTCGTATTCAATATCACCTCTGGATTATGGGTTGCGTCGCTTTGTGGACGTCAAGTGCGCCCACTCAGTTCCGATGCACATCTCTGTCTTGTTCAGACCGTTATTACACCATCACCGCACACCGGACACACAAACGTGGGCGCATCGGATACGTCGCCCAGTTCGAAACTTTCTCCGACCTCCGAAGCGAGTTCCGCCCAAAATGCTCAGCGCCTAGTTTATCTCAAGCCCCCAACGAACTGCGATTCTCCACCACACGAAACCCTTTCGGCATCACAACCGAAACTTCTAGATTTGCCAGAGTCCGTCGGATTGAATCCATATGTTCCCCTGATGGTATGTCAGTTACCATTTGGTTGTCTGTTTTATCTTCATTTGCTATTAGATCAGACTGTATTCCAACTTCTTACCATTTCAGAAATCCAACCGCTCCACTACTCAGCCGGTTGATGGCGATGGCGTCAGTACGGAACAGCCAGCTCCCACTGTTGACAGATTCTCACGTTTCCGTCCCAACACTCGTCACTCTGGCTTCTATACTCAAAATGCTCCTCCTTCCAACAGACTTGCATCCCTGATCTCAGGTCCGTCGGATTTCCAGCATGTGGTTCACTGGGGTCCCTACTCAAGTGGAGCGTTTATCGACCTCGGTCCAGCCCCTGGGCAACCTCAACCAACTGAGGCTGACCGCATTGCAAGGTTAAAATCAGTTATTGAAGAAAGATATAGCCGCAATCGCGAAAGTAGCCTAGGTAACACAACACGGAGCCCACCCCTCAGCATGTTGACTGGTTTCTCCTCTCGTCCTTCGGGGTCTCTTCAGATGCAACAGCATTCTCAACAGGAAGATGTAAGTGTCAACCGTTTTATTAACCAATACCTTACTTGTTTTCGCGGGATTGTTCTATTTCCCTTATCTTCCCTTTGAAAGCATTTAAAGCATCATCGCCATCAGCTGTAACCGTGTTCAGACTACCACGGCATGAATGTTTCAATTCTCAATGCCTCCAGAATGGCGCAAACCGCGAGGTGGACAACATGTAACTTGGCAGAAGGGTGTGAAAGAAATTACAAATGGTTTGTGTATGTTTGGTAGGGTACGCCTTCCAAGATGGCGTCCCCGTGATCCCTCCTAAGGTTGGCTGCAGACACTGCAAGAAATGGCGGCTTGTTGATGTCAGTGGCGTTGGTGCTGTCAGTCTCTTCAGATTTTCTGACTGAATGCTTGGACATGTAGGCATCTCAGAATGCTTGCTGTAGGCCAGCTTTAGGTTTCTTTTCTCACTCACCCTTTTTTCTCATTTTAAGACTTTAAATATAATTAGATAAACTTTGTGGTTGTACGGCACTGAAGCATGTGTCAACACTGTTGTTGCTATCTCTGATGGTGATGAATGCTTCACGTGAAAGCTACACTTTGGCGGCAACAATTCCACGCATTGGCATACAAATGCAAGGATATTAGCGCGCTGGTTGTAAGCACATTGTACTCTTAGTTGCGGGTTGGTGGAGTTGCTTTGTATGAAATGCAGTGAGCCATAAACGTGAGCGCCACTGGGCACGCGCCTTGGTTATGACCGTAGAAGGCGCTTCTCCTGGTTTCTTTTCATCCAGGCCGTTAAATTCCGGCTGAAGCCAGTGCCCACTGCACTGATTCCTTCAGCTTTAACCGTGTCACAATACATCAACCTTTGTCGCTGTTTTGTTATTTCTATTTGAAAATAAGTGTGCGGTTAGGAACCTCAAAATGTCCTGTACTTGTTCGCTTCCGATGCTGCTGCTTTGGGAAATTTTCGGGTAAGGTGTTGCTTTTAAAATCAACAATTAGGCGGTACTTATTTCCGAGGGAATATCGTCGGCATTGTGTATCGTACACCTCAGCTGAGTATACTGACTACTTTAAAACGATCTCTGTGTTGACCACACTCACAATGGTCTGTTCCCCCACCGGGATTCTGAATAGTTCACTTTTGCCGGTAGTGCTTTAGATTTTCCAGTTAGTATATGGTAAACGTTTGGTACTTACCATGGTTGGAGAATCTAACTTCATAACCTTTCGTTGACTTCTGTGACGCAGTAGTGACTTCTGTGAGTCAGAAGATGGCTCCTCTTTCAGTATGCGCATTCCCCAGTAAAGGGTCAATTTTGTCCAGTCGTTTCGTTGGACCACCGGGGTATTTGTATTTCGAATAGCGAAACACATGAGCAATAAAGAATCCGGTGTTGGAAGCACTCAATTAGGTTAACCGTAATTATTTTGTGGTAAGTCACTGTTTGCGCTACTAGTACTTCTTACTGTGATGGTCAGCTGGTACAGTGACCGCGAATTTGACCGATAATGTGAGCTGCCAACTGGGTTTCAGAATAGCCATTTATGGGAATAGTTACATCGTTGTTTTGTGCGTGTCGTTTTTGCTGTTGTGGCTACAACGCTGTTTTTAATTCCTCAATGATGCTGAACTTCACAACATATATTTTATCGAGTAACTGCTATCATCCGTCATCTTATCTTCACAAGAGGCAGGCGGCTAGTTAAAAATCGTTCAGCTGCACGAGGGCTGAGATACTGCCAGGTTGCCCAAGCCTGGACACGGGAAGCCGAGAGGCAGAGGTCGGGTTCGAACTACGACCTTCCGACCAGTAAATTCGCGTTTTAACCAATTGGGCCATCTCGCCCATCTCTGGTTAATTGAATGCCATTCGTACATTTAATAGCATGTTCGCGGTCTCTCGCCTATTTCTTGTTGTCTAACTCACAACATAAGATGACGCTGTTAATCAAAGCCTTTTTTCAGCCCACGGTCTCTTCCACAGTGCAACTAGGAACTGTGTCTCCGTCCAAATTAATCACGCGCCTATTTATCTAACACGAACCATGCTAAACTGAGATGGCATACTTTTTAAATGTCTCATGGTATTTTGGAGCAGTGAATTGTTTGGTATAAATGGGTACGTGTGAACCTGGTCTCTCACAAAATGGACTGCATCGCCTGCCGTTGGAGTCCCTTGACCTCGATGTTCTCCCCTGGCAAACCTTTTTGCTGGTGAAACACTATGTTCGATAACCTACTTTGTTGGGTTACTAGTCTCTTAGTAGAATCTTCGATGTCCCATTTTTCTGCTAGTGTGTTGGACGCTTGTATTTCAAACGCTTTATGTTCAACGTACTAGTTGTTCCTCACATTTCAGTCGAACGCGACCACCGCAAGTAAGTTTGACCACTTTTCACCCCCCTCCAATCTTTATCCGGTCTAGGGTTAACACTGATAGCTTCCTTTTTTCGTCCCAGTAACCCAGTGAATCACACTATCCCGTCGCATGCGGTCCCTTGTATGCTTCCGTTTAACAGCTGTGGTACATTTTCGTCCGAGACTAGCCTGCTGTGTTGACTGGTTAGCTGCTATATTCAGCGTAGTAAAGCATGCCGTGATCTAGTTTTATCTATACGCGTTATATGACGTTTTAACCGGTACCGCGTACGAAACCACAATGCTTGAAGCACTTTGTATCACCTCACGCGTAATCACGGATAGACGCATCATTCGTTAGTATGCTCTCGTTCCTTCACTTTAGATACCCATTCGATCAGCCACTCCGATGAGCATGGAAAAACATGAGACGCACAACTGTGACTCCATCGCCCCGAAACGACCACTTAAATTTTCCCACCAATGCTTACGCATACGCCCCTTGAATTTGCGACCTCCATTGCATAACTTTCTATTTGACCTCGGTGACACAGACGCCAGACCAATTACTCCCCCGTCGTCTACACGAAGTCCTGAATCTCACCTTCGAAATCCGCTCGCTTTCACAGATCGTCCTCGTGATGGCGCTGATCATCCCAGCTTCGAATCCCTACCTCCCCTCAATTTGTGCGCTTCTTCCAGCATCGAAGACACTATGATGACACTGTTTTCGCAAGTAGGTGGTTTGTCATTTTTCCAGTGGCTTTTCCTGTTCGCCAACCGCGATATCGCACGTAGTTAGGACCAGTGAAGGAAAAAAGTTAGCTTTACATCGAATACTCCTGTTCACTAATGCGCACGGTAATTTTGGACGAAAAATAGTTGAGTTCTACGGATTCTTCGACCTAAAGCAACCGGGGTGTGTTTCTGCTATAACGGAACAGGAATTTTCAACTCACCTATTAGCGATAGGCGTCTGGTTCCGATTTCGCTGTTTTACCCGACTAGCTGTCATCACGCTTTCGATCAGTTTCGAGCGATCGCGCCAAGGCTTCTTTTAGTTCACCAAACAACGGTCTTTTATTCAGACGGTCACTTACTGTTTGTGGGGTAACGTACATGTAAGGACATGTATGCACTAAATTTTCGACCTTGTTAATGTCAATATTATATAAAACCGCCCAATCCATTCCTTCTGATACTTTCACTTTGCTGGCGTGGCTGCATGAATGGAGCAAATAAACTGTTTGTAGCGGCACATAATGATTTAATGCCTTTGGCCCTCGTGCCACCTTTAACATAGCACGTAATGTGAACTAAAAAGTCTGGTACCCAAAGCTCTGTTCTGTGAGAAAGATCTGGAGACGATTAAAAGGTTTCATCATGTTGCCTTGTCTTACATGCATATAGAGCATCACCGTAATCATTGCTCACAAAGTTGCGATTAATGAACTAGACAGGAACTTCATTCGCACTTTATTCTGCATGTAAGCAAATATTTCTGTGCACTTTTGGCCCAACTTTGCTCATTGTTTCATTGATTCTTCTGCCCACTGTTCTTTTTTTACAACAGCTACAATCACAACAACCTGATACCCAACCACCAAGCCTGAGTGACATCCCCCCGATTGATAGGGACCTTTCCTTTGGGTGACCGAAATCCAGATAAAGTGAACTACGTTAATCATGTCCGGTGTTGTTCTGCCATTGCCAAACGACTATTTCTCAGTCTGTCTCGAAGGTACGCAGAACCTCCGCTTGTACATCCTGACGTCGTTTGCATTGCATATGCACATGCTACGGTTCTTTCTCATATATACCAGATATCTTTATATGACATTCTATATCTCTTCTCCATACTGCCTTCTGGCGTAGTGCCGTTTCTAAAATCCTTTGTGCAGAGTGATATTGTTTTTTTTCTTTTGACAAACGACTATCTCAGCCACCTGTCCAGCACCAATTCTGAACCCCACCTATAATTCTGCAGTGGAAATGGGGATTAGGTAAAAATTTCGCTTTCCCTGTACATTCGTTTCTATGTTTTATTCCTTGTTTCCTTTTTCGTCCAGTTCTAGCAGATTTTCTTCCACACTGACCCCATTGATTCATGCATTTTATCACCGTAGTTCATTGCTGTTTCTTCGCTACCCATTACTTCGAGACTCCCGTAGAGCTCCTTGTAGTTTCCTCAATAGGCACGTATGTTGGGCTGTACTTTAGAACGGAACCCCATACATACCCTAACTTTGTCTCGCCCAGTTTCGGCACCTTTTGCTCCCCGACAAGTCCGGAGCAGTCTAATTCCTTAGTCTGAACACAGCCCAAGGTTGGTCCTTCAAATCGTTCGCTTTAAAGTACCTAAGTATAACCAGAACACGCTAATCGGAACTACGTAATCCTACAAACCGTGCTGTGAATTCTCCCTGCTTGTGCTAAGAGAAATTCCTAGGTCTTTAGGTCAACGATTCGCTGCCGGGGCTGTGCTACTCTCATCGATTTTTCGTGTGTCCTTTTTTCCTTCCTGGAGTATCAGTAACTATTCATCGCCACCATCTCCTTTTTGTTCTCGCTGCAAGGAAACTACCCCATTGGTTGTGTCGGAGGGAGGTGGATAAGGCACGCAGGTTGTTGCTCAAGCAATTGGCCAACTTGTATATGGGTCTGGGTTACCTGATAATAACTGTCCTTGCATGTTTCTGCGGACCCCATCGAAGCTGTTCATGCCGCAACTAGCCGAGTTGCAAAGTTACGTAGTATGCAAAAGAGCCCTTGTAACCTCTCTGATCTGGACGTTGAGTGACACGCATTCCTAACAATCCCAACATCACACAACACCTGGAATATTCGGCCTTGCACGTTATTCTTAGACAAACAAAATTTCCGACTTTTCCTACCTCTATGGAATGAGAGCAACTGCAACAAATGACAGGGCTGTTTTTAAAATTTAGTGGTATGTTAGCATTTATCATGTCAGCTAATCATCAAACATTTGTAGGCAATGAGCAGATTCTGAAGATGCGGCTGAGACGTAGCCCTAAAAGTGAAATCAGGATGCTGAAAAACACTGTCCAACTGCTTCTTCCTTGCTGAGAATCAACAGAGCACAGCTCACGAGCCTACGAACTCGAGACCATCCAGTTAGTCGTGGAACGCTGTACTATTCAGCTACGGGTGTCTCATTCGCGTTGTGATTACTTTTCACTTAGCACTACAGTTCATGTCACGTGATCATAGGGCGCGGGCCTCCAGACCGTCGTAGAAACTAGTGAGACACGCACTGCGGATGAATCCCATCCAGGATGGAACAGGTGTGCAGTGTATCTCGGCCTTCCCAGCTTCTGGATGAAATCGCATTTGAGACTCCAGAAGTCTTTCACTCATTACGACCTAAATAACCTTCAGAAGGAAATTCTCCCCACGTTGCGTGAACCTTTAGGCCAAGAAGTTGCTAGGGCTCGATGGGCGCCGAGTTGCAGCCTGGAATTTAGTTGTTGGATAATAGTTGTGCTATGTACAGTCTGAGTGCATGTTAATCCCGATCGCATTTGTTCAGTGATTTTTTCCTGACCGAAAGGTATCAGCGAGATCGGATGGTCGGGCTTGGATGTTGCAGATGTCCCCCGCAGAGAATACTGGGATTTCCGTCTAAAAACGGCTAACGGAATTAGACGAGTCAGTTCATTTCATTTCATTTAGACAGTATCTCTTGAAAGCGACTCAAGTTTAAGCTTTTTATCGGATCAAGGCACGATGAGTTTGTGAGAGGACGATCATTTTAGGGAGTTTAGTTTATTCGGAACACTGCCAGGAGTTAAGCGTGTAACGGTATGTATGTATGGGCATGTATGGGCCTTCCTGCCATTTCAGATTGAGAAACCTGTCCTGGATTAATCGAATTATGCTATTTTGTACTTTCCAATCTCGGTCGTCTGAAGTCGCATTCATGTAACCTACCGCCAATTTTGGGGATACTGTGACCATATGAGGATGCCGTGGCCCATAGGATCTGCGGCTCAGGTGCATGGCGATTAATCTGTATTGCAGAAAGCTACATCGGCAACCGGGATGTTGCAACGGGATTAAACACCGTGCAGACTCGTTCCACAGTTAGCTTGCGTAGAACTGGATGATCGATGTGTCTCAAGTTCGAAGCAGCATAGCCACTCCCTGGCACGTACCTTCACATACTTGAAGGTCCAGTGATGCTGTTAAAA
The DNA here is from genome assembly GCA_003604175.2 of Clonorchis sinensis. Classification (NCBI taxonomy): domain Eukaryota; kingdom Metazoa; phylum Platyhelminthes; class Trematoda; order Opisthorchiida; family Opisthorchiidae; genus Clonorchis; species Clonorchis sinensis. The sequence goes on along the minus strand of CM030369.1, from coordinate 70,502,447 downwards.
GTTTTGAAACTGGCCCGTCGGTTATCTTTCATCCAGGAACATTGTATTGTGAACATATGACCATTGCTCGCTCTCTTCCTGAACTCCTTGGAGGAAACTATCACATCAGGGTCGGGTCTCATGAACAAGTCATCTCAGATGACGCGCACAACCTTCCATATTTGCTACTCTACCGAGCTTGGTTAACATCTAGAGCCTCTAAAGTTTGCCAGAATTACCACTTACCAAAGACCCGCAATCGGTGAGGCATCGGGCGGGTTCAAGTAGGCGTGTTGCTAAACTCCTCACTGTAGATAATTGAAGTCACGCGTAGCGAAGGGTTCAGTTGTGAAACAGTGGCAAAATTAAGAAACTGAATAATATGTTGTACTGTAGAGACAGGGACTCAACAGTGGTCGAGAATAACTCAGCTGACCCGCTGTCAGTATGAAATTTTGACATTTTTGTTGAAAAGCTTAGAAGCGCTGTACAACTGTTCCACCCTTAATGGGAATCACCAGCAGTGCGCGTCCCACGAGACTCAGAGATCTTCGAACCCGAGCCTCTCTGCTAGTAGGTGAAGACTAAACTGACCGAGCACGAGTTGCTTATCAGCCTTGTGATTAATTCGCAGTTAGACAGGATACAGCACCACTCATGCTTTATTCACGGAGTCGACATGACGCGGTCACCTGTTGTCTGGCTTCTCCATTGACAACCTCGAAAGAGAGGTTTAATGCTGTGGATAGATATTTCGTGAACTCTATCTATGCCGGAAAGCTGAAACGCACCACAACTGTGTGAGTTATTCACATTGCTCGCGACCGAAGGGTTGTGTTCAACTAATTCTCCGGACGTCTTGACCACTTGAAGTTTCGTGAGATGCGCACTGCGGATGATTCCCAAGAAGGATGAAACAGCGGTGTAATGGTTCTCGGCTTTCAGCACAGACTGGTTTCATTTACAGAACGAAAGCTCCTTTAAAGCTACCCGGACGATAAATAGTGAGCGAGCGAAATAACAAGTACCCTACAATGTTGCTTAACCAGCAGACGGATTGATCCCCTCCGTAAAGGGGAGGGGGCAGTTGAAGAGAACAAGCCATGAGACATTCAATGTTGGTCTGATATATCTGATGTGAGAATGACTTCACACCATTCCCCGGTACTTCCCTTCTTCGTCAATAATTTATTAACCTTTGCTTCTATTGGTGGTGAGCGGCCGGAAATTCAGGGCTGACAATCCAAAACAATTGGAACGCTTAAAAATGCTGCAACAATATATTCTCATTGTCCTGCCACCACATAGCAGCATAAACTGAACACGTGTGTGAAATGATGGAGGAAGACTTTGGGTCTCGTAATGCCGCATATTCAGGCTGAGTATTAGCTGAGACAAGGATGTAGAACCTAGAAAATTACTTGCTCGGCTTGCCGCACAACAGAATTTAGTGGTACCAGGTTATCAGCACACTCACCCAAACGCTGACATGTGCATCAGGTCAGGAGCAAACGTTCTATCTGTCACCAAATTCCCCATGGAAGATTGAATTAGATTGAGAAACAATATGATTGCCGGCTGCGAGGAATACACAGTAAACCCAACTACCAAATCGCCTCCATCTCATTTTGATTTAATTCTGTTTCACCTGGTTTCTTGGATCACCTGAGTTCTTAATGACGAAATCGATAGTTTTAGCTTTTGACGTGCAATGCTTTTATCCGTACGAACGCACCTTTATTAATCACGTTGTGGAAGAAACCGAGCAAACTGAAAGCTACGGATAAGGCGTTGCGCATCTTAATATACTCCTGATTTGCCCTTGGAACCAGACAAAGAACTCTCACTAGTTCTTATCAACAGAATTGTTTCAAAATGGATGAAATTCTTATAGCAATCCTATGGGACTTGGAGTTGACGTTAATCAAAAGGAATTTTGGGTAGTTTTGAAAAGGTAATCTGCTTCGAGTTTCGTCTTGAATTGGAATCATCAAGTAGATGTGTTCCTTTGGTTGGCTAATCGCCGTTTCTCAAAGCGCCGCTCGGCCACTATTCACACTTACACACAAGGTAAATATGAACGGAAATGGTGTCTTGGTCTATCCCTTACGATGAAATTTGAAAAAGGGGTTACGTGACCGATCCCGCCAGATCTACCCGATCAATCCAACTCAAGAAGAGTTACACTGACGATTACTCTTCATGAGCAGTCGCTCTGTGCTTTATTACAAGCGTTTTCCATGGGATACGTTACGCTCCCAGGTTAAATGTTCACATCACACATAAAGTAGGGGCATTAGGGCGCTATTTCTATTTATTACTCATCAGTCCGCAAAACCAAGTGAGGAATAAAGTTTCGTGATATAATGAAATGGATGCAGATGTGGAGCGAGATGAAGACTAGTATTCTGAGGTCTGCTGATCACGGATTGGTAGAACTTCATAAAACACTCCCCAACCCACTGGGGCGTGACAGATGCCCGCCCGTATACGCGCCCATCACATAAGGGACGATAACCGTACATCTAACAATCAAGCGATCATAGTCTACAAAACTCAGTAACTTCTCAAACATACGACTTCGCGCCGACGCAGCTTATTGGGATTGTAGTCATGAGGAGCCTGTTACCTTACTGTTCGGAATTAGGCGTACGCAGTACTGCTGAAGTTCAGGGTAAAACTTTCGTCATCTTCCCCGCGGATTATGGTTTCGCGAGTTAAAACAGAGTCTGAGATATGGTTGAATGCATTGTGCGCGGTGGTATAAATCATCAAACACTAATCGTCGATCGTTCAGTTCGTCAGTGTCTGCGATTCTCGGTTGTCTGCAGAAGTTAGCCTGTCTTAGTGCAGACATCCATATCCGAAGCATCGCTACTGGTAAAATGCGCACCGGTCTCGGTACAAGTAACGACAACGACAAAGACGATTCGGATAGGCAATTGGTTTTCCCAGTTGTGCCGGGCACCCTTAAAACGTGATCATTCGTATATTTTGCTAGCAGTAGCATCTTGATTCCAGCCCACCGTAAAATGCGCTAGACTACATTCCTGGAGTAAATTGGCGAGAAAAATTCATTCTATTGTTGTTTTAGTCATCCCGCGCAACGAACTGGTTTTTCGCGACTGACGTAACCCGCTGTCTAGACACAAAAGTTTCAACGCAAAGCTGCATTGTGCGTTACAAGGTTTATAGGGCTAATTTAACGGCAGTTCATTTGGGAATAAAGCGTTAAGTTGGTGCGAAATACCATCAAAATGAACCAAGCCGAACTTCCCACGCCATGGTCATAGAAAAAGACGTCTTCTTTGATGTATTTTATCAGAAAGAATAAACGTATCTCGGGAACGGGAAAACACTGAAGAACAACGGAATTCGAATTGCGAAAGACAGCCGAGATTAAACTTTTGACTTTCTCATAGGAAAGCTCTGATCGGCCGAACGTTTTGCATGAGCAGACTCAACAGATCTGTGAAACAAAAACAGTGTGTTGGGAATGGAATTACCTCGTTTACAATAGACGACCACGAAAGCAAACACGAATCAGAGGAAAACATAACGATCTTCTGCAAACTGCTTGCTGACTTTCCATCACAGTTAACTCCGGTAGTCTGAAAACAACCACTTCTGATCATAAGGTTGTTGAAAATTCTTCGACAGCCCACGACCGGTTTCGCCCTTCTTGGGGCTCATCAGGTAGGCGCAGTCCCCGAGTTTCCATCAACCTTATATTCTACTTGAGACCAAATTGTACGAAATTAGCGAAATACACTCATTTTCAAACAAATTTGGTTTCTCGTGAGACTCATCTGGAACCCAGCTAGATCTCTCGTTGAGTAGTGTATTACGTTTACACATGCATCGCGATATCTCGGATATGGTGACGACTGAAACATGAAGTGGCATGGTGCAGCACATTCAGTTGCCCGAACACATCATAAACGAGAGATTCAGCTGGGTGAGTCTCTCGAAAAACCTAATTTGTTTGCAAATGAGTGCATTTCGCTAACCACTTCTGACCATTCCCACTGATTTATTGACAGTAGCCAAGATCAATCTGCAGCGGATTTCTATTCTCAGGTGTTTGAACCGGCTGCCAAGTTAGCAAATATAAGTTTGTCACGGGATGCATAAATTCCGTGTTTGTCAGCCAATAAGTTGTTCATTTCTCAACTTATTATTCTTAAGTCGAAAAATTGAGGAGCGATTCCGGTAACGTTCAATCACGACACGTATAAAATACCAAAACAGGTAGTGTTACAGGAGAAGTAATATTTTCGCACAGGACTGTTGGAATGAATTGGACATGCATTAGTTTGAACCGAGCCACATGGCCCAACAAGCATGATCAAACGAATAAGCGTGGATCAACCAACTCAATGTAAATGATAGAAGGATCCGGTAAACAGGTATAGAAATCGGTGCATCTCTAAGCGGCTTGACATCTGGCCAGTTTACCTAATTACGCGTGTCATTAGAATAGCAAATACTAAGCCAAGTGACAAAATAGGTATACTCAACCAACCAGTCGGTCATTTGTTCACAAGTAAATTGAGTGACAGGATGGACGAGCAGAGTACAAAAGGTCAAGGCGACCACGTCAAGAATCCTGAAGCATCAGGGAGATAACGTGAAGATAAGATTTTCTATGTAGGCCTTACCATCCAGTCAATCAAAAATCAAGTTATCAGCTAGAAACCACGTACCATGGGTACAGTGGATAAAGCTGGTATAGTTTTGATCACCGCAGAGTGGGAGAGTGTGGGAGATACAAACAAGTATTGGAGGCGATGGCATAGTCAGTTAGATCGAGAACTGGATAGCTATGCATTCAAGGCGATAGCTTTGATGCATGAGCACCACTGACTTCACAATTGGGTCACTTCTACTTGTGTCATTAACCATTGGTGAGTTGAGTCCCAGGAACCCCAACAGGCGAGGCAGCAGTTGTCCACCCGACTCAGTTGACTAGTTGGTGCCTTCATGCTTCGTCGCCAGGTCATACTGTCAAACTTTTGGTCGCTTCCACTCAGTACACGGCTAGGCGAAAAGAGTTCTGTGAGGCAGACTGTCTTCTGGCATTCAGAGTACACATCCTAACTAAAATAACCTATGAAGCCTGAGTAATCCGCTTATCGCGGGAGTCCCTTCTTCCAACAGCAATCTGGCATACCTCAGCATTGCTAATCCGATGTTCCAGCAGACCCGACCAATGCCTCGGAGACACCGATGGTCAAACACTGGCAGCTTCCACATGTCCTCTGCACGTAGCGGCCACGTTTCTGGTCGATAAAACATCAACGATCTTGCTACCGCAGTATAAGCTGACTGACAGACAAACTGACGTCACCTCGGCGGCAAAGGTGACGGAGGTTAGTAAAAGCTGCCCTGGCCCTCCAGATTCGAGAAGTCCACCGGAACTTCTACAACTGCCCAGGTAAATAAATTTATCTACCAAGTCGATTGGCTCGTCTGGAAGTACGGAGTCTTGTAACAGTGCTTTACACTTTACAGGTGTGAAGCGGATGCCAAGTCGTGCAGCGGAATTACTTAGGTTACTTAAAATGGTTTATATTTTTGAAGGATCCGAACCAAAGAGAGCAATACCACCTTCCAATTCACTAACCCATGACAATAATGCTGCGACGTTATCTCACCCATCTATGCTTGTTATTTACCGGAACTCGTGACCAGCAAGAGATCTGTGAGCCTGATACTGTTTTCAAAACTTGTCAAAATATGTTAACTTACCTTACTCTGTTAGTAGACGTACCATGGGCGGTATTTCTAGGTGCTTGTGCGGACCGTTCAGAGCTACCGAGAAATAGTACCCAAAGAAAACTACTATATAAGGGGTGTAACTTAAGTATACGAAGGAAGATAAAGTGCAGTTCAAGGTAGTTATTTTAATAATACCAGAGTAACCTCCACAGAAAGACACAATTGAGTTACACCGCGACCAGTTACCACAAAAAAACATGGTAAACTCGATTTGTTTCAGGCCATAAAGCAGTAAGCAGATTACGAAAAAACAACTATTGACATGGTCTAATTGGTTGATTGATTGAAACAAACGGAAATTAAATTGACTTGGTTCACCTTTCTGGATGATACAGAAAAGCTTCCAGAACCTGTGCCCCTCCGAGTGGATTGGTGGGCATCACGGTGCAAAAGTGCCAACTGACACACGAGATGGTAAGCCAGTACCTAACACTGAACGTTATCATCCGATATGAGGCGTTTTAAATGCACAGAGATGAGGAAGACCGTTCTACAAAAGTGAGTCTCAAACAACCAGTTTTATTCCGAAAGTCAACCAAAATGCGAAGTTCAGTTTGCACCTCTTAACTGGTTAACAACTGTTAACCAAACTGTCTAATTTATGTGCGAAATGGTGCTCAGAAGCCTGTTATTCAGAATTTGCTCTATTAGTCAAATCTCCAAGAAATTTAGCCAAACGTCGTCACAGCCGTACCAAGTACAACTGATGACTGTCAGACTGATTCTGAGTAGAACGCTGGATTGCAGCTTTCATACTCGTCGATGTGATCAGCTGGGGTTGCATTCACTTAACTAGAAAACCTTACTTTCTAACAAGAAAATCAGTACAAGCTTAGACAGTCCACGTCAGACGCGCCCCAGGGAAATCATTTAACAGAGCTCATCAGTGCCACCGGTCATTGTTTCCCAAGGCTTAGGCGCAGTCAGACTCGTCAACCGATGTTCATTCCAGGATGTTAAGTCAGAAGAAACTGGTTAAGACTCCAGCCGTGAAAAATCCTTCGTTTTTTAATTTGTTCCACAGACTAATAGTTTCGTTCAGTAACTTATTCACAGATTATTCTAATGTGTCTGAAAGCCATTACGACGATCGAGCGGGGTTCTGAGAGAGTTTATTATCCTGATTAGCAGTATGCTAGAACCGCTGAGTGTTTAAACTGTTTTCTACCCTTTCATTGTTATTTTCCCAGGTCGACCCATGAATACGAGCCTATACGGGCTTCATGTAAGTAGCTGTTTGCTTGTCGGTATTCCAAGGAGCTGTCATGTTGTCTATGATGATGATGATGGTTCCCAGGAGCGACTGACTTCGCGTACGAACATGTACGAATGGGGGTTACGTATCAAGCCACCAAAAGAGATAATTCTGAGTTCAATGAACCACTGAAACCCTTTGCTCCCACTTCAAAATACCGGACATAACTAGATGATTCTTAAATGCAGTAAGCTCGTAGGAAATGTAACTTAAGTATTCGAACTGACCAAAGCAGTACCATATGAGCTCTTCAAAAGATTTGCGAATTTCCCAAAGAATAAGAAAGTACATTCGACTTGCATTCGTGAACGAGGACGAGCCGATAATTGATTCTATGAAGACCCACGTTCCTCTAAAAACTCGTGAACTTCTGTTTCTCCAATAAGGGTATTCACATGAGTGAAGGTTGAATGGGAGGATGTCTGCAAAATTTCAAGGTGTCCATGACGAACCGAACCCATGTTGTATGACAGTAAGCCAAGATCTTAGTTATTGGACTACTCGAACAGTTTGGTGTACACAGAAATATCATTTCGGCCATTGTGATGAGGACATCCGACCAGTAGTTGGGTGGTTCAGACCTTTGGTCAAACTAACGATACTTTTTCGTCATGTTTTGGAATGCAAGACTCTCTGGAATTCACAGAATTCACAACTGTACTAAATTCGAGTTTCATACTAAACAGATCAAGACCGATCTACTGTTAGATGAATCAGTCCACAATCGCCTCTCGGATGCATTGAGACGTCTGCATCGCTATTACACCGTTGAACGTTATCACAGGTCGGCAGAAACACCTGAACAATTCGTACCACGCATTGGTCCGGAAAGTTTTGACGGTTCACGACAAGTAACCTTGAAAAGATTCGCTACATCTGTTTGTTGGTTTATACGAGGATATCATGAAAACATGCACACCTCCGGCCAGTGCTGATGTATTCGGACTGACTACGTCAGCCTCAATGCACGTAACCTGTTGTTCACAGTTATCCAGTTAAAAAGCTAGCTTCCGACCGCTGTATTTCGGTGACTCCAACAGCTTTGGCAAAACAGGCCTCAGGGTTAGCATGGACCCGGAAGGAAATTATACGAGGCCTGTTGATGGAACCTGAAAATGAGTTTCAGTTATACAGCTCATTTTCTAGCAAAAGTGAGGTCAGTTGACCCAGGTGCTGTTGTATGGGATTGGTTGTTTGGTGTGGATAGGACACATCTGTCTGTAATTTTTAGGGTTAATAGATAGAGAGACAAAGTCGGGAATTACGAAAATTATGTGGGGCAACTGGATGGTTTAATTTAAAGTTTCAGCAGTATTGCAAGGGCTAAGGACGAATCCCAGTTAATTAAAAGTTTTTCAGACACCCCACCTCGCACCAATTAGGTGATGGAGAAGTGTCGGCATTGTGTCCTAGCGACTGACTCCGCATCTGAACGGTAGGAGTCTGCTGAGAGCCAATGACAGAAAAGTCACCTGGCAACGGTTGGTTTACCAGTTATGTGAACAAAAGGTGTGAGGCACATATCTCTCAGTCCTACCACTGCCCCGTGCACCAGACGCAGTTGCAACTGCGTTGGATTCTTCGTAAGATGTACTATTCATAACCGCGCTGGATCACGTACCCATTATCACGCTGGACCGAACAATTTATCAACTCCCATACCTCCTTCAGCTTGCAGGTCAGATTTGCAACGAGAGAGAGAAGTGGTTGAATGGCTTGAGTTCATATGCGATATTGCAGGACTGATTCTCTCGAATCTGTTCTCCTTTGGTGAAAAGCAGTGCTCCGGCTGGTTGTGTTGAGAAGACACTATCTTTAACCTTGCTGCTATAGCGGCACGACTTTGCCCGCAGGCCTCATATCATGACCGATTTCCATCGGCCCTTCTGAACGGCAGTTCCAAGATCATGAAAAAATGGTATACGAGAGTCATTCTTATTTCAATAACCACCATAACCTTTTCATTTCCCAAAACAATAATGCAGCTAAGTAAATGTGTTGAACATCTCCCAAGTTAAAGAAGGAGACTACATTACTACTAGATAAAGGTTCCGTAGGGCAAATGCAAGTCAAGCTGTCCATACAAAACGATTTGACAGCTACAAAAAAACTTACGAGCAAACCTCGATTGACCTTAACTTCTTGGAATGCAAAACTGGGTGTGGATAAAACCCCGCATCATTCTCAAGCCAATAACGGGCTCCTCTAGCGTTTAAAGATAATCTTTCTGGAGTGTAGAGTGCCGCGTACTGCTGTTCAAATTCAACCGTTAACATGAAACACGTACTTACCAAGAATTCTGGTCTCGGTCCAGACGATGTGTAGCATGTTTGCCATCCGATGATACCTAAATGGACAGCAGCCAACCGGATGTATTGCGAAAGCGTATCACACAGCCGATGAAAGGAGGCATCACGATCAATATAGTATATTTCTGAGCAGCGCGAATTCAGTACGAGAACGACGCAGGAACTGGAACACTGTTCCAAAATGAACATCTTTTTCTTTGGTGACTCTTGTGAGAATCTCATAAGCTGACCAACAAATATGTCGACATCCATCTCCTGTGCAACATCCACATCAGACGTAAAGGTAAAAGATGCTTGTTTCAGTGCCGAAATTCCATTTATCTGTATACGGCCGATGAGAACCTTAACATCTACAGTTGGAAGAAATCCCCGTTATTCTCTACACACCTTACCAGAATGTTTACTGTGCCAGATTAGTGAGACACCGTTTGTCGTCAAGTAGAAATTCCGCAGCTCGTCCGGCAACTGACAGTCATTTGTTCGTTCCCATTCAATTAGAGCACCTTCATCAACTGCCTTTGGCGTTTCCACAACAATGTCGCATACAGCAACCTTCGTTTCTTTTAAGATCGTCAACATAGAACACCTTACCCAAGTAGGACTTTAAATCATGTAGAAAGTTAATGACCATTGAGTCTTTTAGTTGAATTTCCTAATGTGCACCGAACCTCCAGGTAGTTACCAAAAGAGGGATGGTCGCAGTCCTAACTTCGTAACGACGTTTCTGAATATAAATAAAATAGCATAAGTGTTGTATGAATATTAACGAATAAACAGTGGTTGGTTCCTTTAGGACTGAACCGTCAAGTTTAAAAACTGAAAAACAGTGGATATTTCAAGTAAGGCATACCTGTACTTGCCTAAAATTAGGTCCCTTTAAATCCATCTCGTCCCTTCCTTTTACTGTAATTCTTTTTTCGAGTGAATCGCAGGCACTGTCGATAATTGTGACCATCATCAGTAAAATATATAGGCACTTAACCGTCATATAACAATGAAATTCATGGTCGTGTGGACTGCAACATTGTGAGAGTTCCAAAGCCTAGACTGGACGATGACTGGCGTCATTACCCAGTCTTTGGATCAAACGTATGACCGCAGTTCAGTGGTGGTCGGTGTAAACTACCATAAGTTGAGTTTTAATGAATAAATTGTCACATTTGTTCCAACTTTCAACCTGGAGGGCCATGGGACGATCCGCCACACTTTCCATTGACCAACCTCGTAGGACAGATTTCCTGAATGCTGTATGGGAATCCTCCAATACAGCTCAATGGGTTACTGAGGTGCGCAAACAGTCGTATCGCGCTAAGATCTGACCCTTTACGCGACGGTTAGGGATGTGCGTAGAATATCAAATAAATCGACCGAGATGGGGTTCAGCAATAAGTAAGCATGAAATATAATCGGCCTGTGAAGATTTTTTGAAATCTGAAACATTATGAAATGCAGATGAAAAGAAGAATCACCCTAAACTTTCGTTTGGTACGTGTACCCACTGAAGACAAACACAGATGCCTATGTCAGTGCCAACCAATATTGAGGTTGGACTGTGCACATGCAGGTCAATTGTGAACCAAAACCGGTCTTTCGTGCATACACTTGGTATATCATCATCATCATCATCATTGAGAGCAATGGTTGAAACTAATTATTCGCTGCCGTACTTTGTACGTGGGTTGAGATACCGTCAGGGCGCCCAGACCTAAACAACAGGTTAAATAGGCCAGAGACCTAGAGAAATACGAACTCGGTGCCTCTACGATACAAATGTTCCAAGATCAGGTTAATGTGATGTCCTCCGTACCAGGCGGGGGGGGGCGTCCTCTAAGGTTAACTGGATGTCAATCACGGCTGATAAGCCTATGGGTATATGGGTTCAGTTTTTATGAGGCACTAAGTCCCTTCTTTCTCCCGTGTCGTTCTTTCCAACTCACAGATTGTCGAAATTATGTAAAATTATCGTGTATTTGTTCTAAGGTGCTCGAATCCGGTGAAAATATAAGTATTTCTGCCCCATACATTGATGCAGACCTGCTTTTAAGTGCCGAACTCTTGGAAAACTAGAAATCAGTACAAGGTCAGTTACAAATGATTTTTTGAACATGAAATTTGCGAACCTTTTTAGCATTCTAAGGACCACTTGAGCCCGCGACAGACTAGTGAACCAAGACAATGTACCACACTTCTGGTCGCATTGGGATTCAAAATAGTGTTTCAGAGTTCGAAAAAACAGTGATGTCCCCGGGTCGATGAAATCATGAAACTAACGCAGGAAAGCCTCCAAAACCCCGGTGTTCAAATAGGCTGTGACGAAAACCTTGTCGATCTGGAATATGCAGATGACATCGTTCTCATCTTCGAAGAGGAGAAGGCACAAGTGTTTCTGGATGAACTGACCAAAGTCATCCCGTCCTTTGGTATGCACTTTGCACCCACAAAGTGTAAGGTCATGCTCCTAGACATGTAGTCACTGAACACGCTACTTATAATCCAGGAAGAGGCACTCGAAGTTGTGAAATGTTTTACATATCATGAAGGCTGTATTAGTTCTGACTGTGGTGTGACGGATGAGGTCAATGCACGAATCTGCAAGGTCCGGGTCGCGTTTGCAAATTTGGGACACCTGTGGTGTCAAAGCGGTATATCTCTGAATCTCGAGGGACGTGCGTATCAAGCTACATGGGGGTTGTTGTATGGCTGTGAGACTTGGCCTGTTCGAGCAGCGGAACTGAGACGTCTTCAGGTTTGACAATCGTTGTCTCAGGACCATAGCTCGTGTGGGTTGGTGTCGGCGTATCCGTAACGAGACAATTAGAAAACAACTTTTCGGTTGTACAACGGGTACTTCCATTGAAGAATGTGTTGGTTGGGACATGTGTTGCGTATGCCTACCCATCGCTTGCCGAAGGGAGTGCTGTTTTCCATGCCCAATTCAAAGTGGCGGAAGCAGAGAGGTGGTAGAGGGGTTTGAAAGAAATCACGAAACGTTTGGGTGCTGTCGGTGCTACTCGCCTTCCAGGATGGGACCGCGTGATCCCCACTGCGCCTGGTTGGAGATGCTGCAACCGGCGCTGCCAACCGATGTCAGTGTCGAATGATTGTAGTAACCTAACACTAAGTCCTTTCCCCGTCCACCTTTATTCTTTTCCTCACAACAAAGCTTTCAAATAAATTATGGCTATACGGCAGCAAAGCATCAGTGTTGAGCACTGATGTCATGCTGTCGATGATAATGACTCTACACCACCTTCTCAGTCTTTACTACGGTCTTCTGCCTCTATGGTTGTATGACAGTTGAGCACAATTTTACAGTACTGGTACGTTGCTGTCGATACTAATGGACTCTTCTTTCGGAAACCACACTGCTCCTCACCATCATTGTTCGAATGAACGTCTATCAAATGTATACCAGCAATTTGCTCAGGAATGCTGTCAGAACTACTGGCAACAACAAGTCATAAACACTAGTGCTCCGCTGTCATAAAATCATAACAATTCATTGTGGTAAAATGTGGAAGAGTTGGTGGAAGAGTCCATCAATGAACAACCGAGGTGGGACTCGTTGGTATGTGATTTGCTGAGTTGTGCTGGACCTGTCTTTTGCACATTGGCTTCAATTCAGTCATCCTCCATACTAATAGCAGTTATCCTCATTAATTGTTTTCTGAAAGAGAATATTGTGTGTCATCATCAAACACAGCAACACCAGTGTTGACACTGATGCTTCACTGCCGTACGGTGTGTGGAATTGGTACGCTTATTTTGTTTGACCCTGAAGCATGAAATTCATCCGGACCGAACGAAAACTGCTGGTTCCAATCCCCAGGGTTCTTTACAAGTCCGTTGAATACAACCGCACATTTTCTAATACTGTGTTGGACATTCAAGTTGATGAGGTGAGGATGATGTCCGGGATTCCTGCCACTGTCGACTTTGCTTATCCTGTTGGGTCGACTACTTCGCTTGTCAGCAGCAGGATTTAGGAGATTCTCGGAGAAAACTTAAGACAGGGGTTGGGCTTTCTGGCAGTGAACCGTCCTGCACAGTACATCCATTGGGATCTTTGCGGCAGCAGCACACAGTCACGATTAAATGGATCACTCGTAATCCACCTGCATTTGTTAAGTTGCAAATCGTACTGAGGAATCATTCCTGAAATTGAAGCTCACCAGTCACATCCTAAGAGTCCAAGAGGTAGTGGCTCATACGGTTAGTGAGGTATGAAACACCATCCAGTCGAAGCCCGTTGAACTTCAAACAGCAGCCATCATTGTCATCACCATTATCGACAGCATAAGACCAATGTTCAACACTGGTGCTTTACGGCTGTACAACCACTAGTTATATGAAAGCCTTATGAAAAGAATAAAACTGCATGGGCAGGGGACTTGGTGCTAGCCTAACACAATCATTCCGAGGTGCCTACACCTTCAGGTACTCATTCGGGCTGTCTGGTTAGAAAGTGACGAGGACGCTACTGAAATTGCTCAGCAGATTATCATGCAGTGTCTCAACTAGGCACAGTGGAGATCATGCCGGCATCATTCTGAAAGGCGAGTCAAAAAGATCACCGAGAGTTTTCGCAACCAGCTTCATGCAATTCACTTGCGCTACTCTGAACTGTGCAAGAAAAACAGCACCCTCTCTGGCAAATGATGAATCGGCATGCGCAATACACAGGCCAGCAAATGCAACTTCTAGGAAATCCAGGAAGAATAAAACTGTGGGTCATTTATACGTAAGTCGTTGTTGTAGCGCCAGGGGTGATGATTTGATCAAACTAACCCAGACCACACCGCAATCCCGCCTGCTACTCTCAACTTAATGGTTCACGGGCCACCATAAAGCGGCGAGGAGAAAGTGACTCCAAGAGTCTCACTACAACTGAAGAGAAGCTGACCTCCCTTGTGATCACCCCAATCATTACGGGACCCTTTTGGGAAAATGTGAATTATCGCTGATTTTCGTCAGTCGTGTGGGACATCCTCCTTTTCCCAGATGCAAGCATATAGATTAGACAAGCAGTGACTGAGGACTTCACCCTCACCCTTTAACAATGCGGGTGGGAGGTAATCTGGAACAGGAAGTCAGTGGTGCTTGAAAGAACATTCGTAATCATAAACCTTCGTAGACGTAGGGGGTTCCAGGATTACCGTCCAGGGTTCTACCGCAGTTCCAGAATTCAAATGAGTGGTAGCAGGTGACAAGGGATGCTCGTGATTAGACCGCGAAGTTACCGACCAGAAGGTCCGTCGATCCAACCCACCTCTGAATCCCGACTGTTCCTGTGTAGGCTTTGGCACTCTGGCAGTATCTCAGCCCTCATGCTTCCTTCGGGTGGTATGGCAGGTAGGCATTGGAAGGATATTGCAGCTGAACGACTCTTTTAACAGGCAGCCACGAGACTCGTTGCCCAAAGTTCTCGGCCCAGCGGTCAAAGCGTCCGTCTTTAATGAGGATACTCATGTCACTTTTATTCTCGATGGCTTCGCTCACAAGCGGTCACGCGAACTGATCCAAATAATCCTTCTGGGGCTTTTACACTTCCTTGGACTTCGGTATCCACCAGGCTTGACGATAAGTGCACTCGTTCAATTTAAACTTAACGTGAACTACGTTCGGAGGAGAATCTCCATGAGATTCATACTCCTATCACCCTTTACCCCTAGGCCTCCTTGTATTACGATGTAACACGACTGTTTGTCGGGTTGCTACCCGTTGACTTTCCTGGCCTCATGGAACCGTGATAAGCTGAGTTCCGACAAGCGTAACGCGCAAGATCTCGGAGGAACTGAAGCCCGACGACCACGAAAGGTAACAGCTTTGGGATGGATTTGTACGTCGCAAACTCTACTGCAACTCAAATACCGGTCCAATACAGTACGTCAGAAGGTATGGAATCTTGAGACTACGTTTCACAGAGGCCAAGAAAAAATGCTCTAAATAGATGCATAGGGTCATAACGAGGTCTCTGGGTCGAAGATTTTCATGATAGGGAGAGAAGCGTTGAGCAGAACATGCTCGACCTTGAATGACTCACCTTATGGCCAATCACGGCATGGCTCCGCGTGACCAGGATCATTCTCGCGAATCCATCCAATTGGCGTGATCTTCAGTTATTTACAACTACTCGCCTCCGGATATCGTGCGAAGACTGGCTACCTTAGCTTAATTCCAGGCAAACCAGGCAGCATTCGTAGAGTTCCCGGCATATGTGAACTCACATAAAATGCTATTTCTCAAGCCATGTCTCACGGATGCACGGGTTGATACACAGGATCGAGGCTTTCGCCCAAACTTCCCCGGGTCGGTCTTATTCTTGTCGTTCAGCGGCTGTCGTTCACCTGAAAGGCACAAGTGAAAAAAGGGTGTAGCACTACTCTTTCAGTTCTCAATGCGGGACAGCATGCTTGCCAGCGCGAGGGCTCGCATAAATTAGTGTCTAATAGTACTTTGATCTGGGTTCTAGAAGGAGCGTGAACGACCGTCCGAGGAAGGTTATTCCACGCAGCTACTACTCTAAATGAGGAAAACTTTTGCCTAATTAGGGTGCGCGCTCTGAGCGTAAAAATCTTCTTACCAACGGTGAGCAACCTGCTGACCAAGCCTTATTCAAGCAGGGCGTAAGAATTAAGTCCCCTAGGAGTCGACGATACTCCAAGGGAAAGAGGTCAAGTACCGCGAGACGCGTTTCTTAGTCCACGGATTTGAGGCCAGCAACCATTTTCGTAACAGCTCGCTGGACACGCTCAATGAGGATTAAGTCTTTCGTGCGTCCTGGGTAGACTACTTTGTTGGTATATTCAAGGAGCCGTCTGACATAGGCTGCATAAAGTATTTGATAGTTCATGCGAATAAAACGGGAGAAGGTGCACCGAATCATCCGTAGGCGAATGCCTTTTGGGCTGATTTCTCATGGTGCAGCGAGAATGACATGCTGGATGAGAGCCAGATACCCAAATCCTTTTTGGCGTCTATCCTCGTGAGGCCTTCTGGCCCTTTCTCACCAAGTATGACAAAGGCGTTCGCTGAGTCTCCTCCAAATGACATATGGACGCACTTTTCGTCATTCAGAGGAAGGTGCCAGTCCAACGACCACTGCTTTGCGGCGTCTACATCCATTTGGAGGGCACTGGCATTTGAACTCCAGGATTTTGGGCCATCCGCAAAAAGTAGACATGGGCTTGCAAGAACATCTGTAATGTCGTTGATGTGTATCAGAAACAGCGGTGGTCCCAAAACGGGGCTTTGAGGAACTCTAATGGGGACTGGCGCTGTAAAAGTGTAGGTCGAGCTTATTTTCGTTCGGAATGAGCTGTCTGATAGGAATGCTTTGATCCAGTGTAGGATTTTCCCTTGAATCCCATAAGACTCAAGCGTATGAAGCATGTAAGACTCGAACAAGTGCTTCTGAAAAGTCGAAAAATGTGGCATCCGATATGAGTCCCTCGTCCTGAGGCTGAGAGAGTCGTCATTTCATTGGTTTCCTTGCAACAGCCTTATATCTGTCAAATTTTGATCCCAAATCGTCGTCCTTCTTCTTAGCTTCTTGCAGGCATCCCTAAACCATACTTCGTTTTTTCCAACATGCTAGGAAAACGTGGTTTCAAAGAAGGAAACTTCCACATGGAGTTTTAGCATTTGGCGCTATATATTCGAAACCATAACAACTCAGACAGTCGCAGTATCACTAAAATTTGTTTAGGCATACTCAGGGTATATTTGGGTGCGGAATTCATGTCTCTGATGGCTGCCATTGCTCAGCTCGATGCTTTTGTGAAGATGCTGGGGGATTTTGTGGAAATGTAGTTGCTCCGGTATTGGAGTTGGAAATATTTTGGAACAGTAAATGGACACCAACAGTGTCATCTTTGCCCGCGAAAACTCACCATAGCGCAGCCATCCTATTTTCGTAGGAGCAAGTTGCCTATCGCTGCATCAGATGTACTGTCGGGCAAGGTCGGGGAATTCCTCGCAGATGTTAAGGTTGTTGGATGATTTTATGACAGTCATCACATGCTGTGTTGAGTGCGCGGTAGGGATTTACCTCCACAGGTATGTCGCCAACTGGATAATGCCACGGGAGGAATTAATCGGCTTGTGGGAAGTGTGAGCAGATAGTATGATTATCTAGCCAGAAATTCGGAGTTTTGTAAAAACTTCAGCGGACTGAGACGGTCTTTTGGGCGCATGTCACATGTTCGGTGGCAGATATTTGAGACATTTTGATTCACGGGCAAGATATCGGACTACTCATGGCAGTCGCGGTTCCCCCATTGCGACGGCGTATTTGGGTCCCTGAACAGCTCCGTACATCAACATCTTGGTTAAGTTAGTTGGAGTTGTCAGGATTGTTGCAACTGGCCGAGAAAATTGTGGCAAATTAAGACCAGCATGGATGAAGGATATTTTTGTGAGCATCGAGAGCGCAGGTCGGTTTTTTCTGCCATTTGACTAAGACCCGTATTAGCAAGCAAATGACAGTGATTACAATTTCTGACTACCGTAGTGAGACTATAGCGCCTGATTTCAAAAATGCTGGTCAACGTCCTGATGGAATAGTAGGGAACAGTGGTACGCGGCCGATGCAAGCCGGCCTGTACATGTGAGAATTCGAGTAGCATTTAGTAGCCAAATTTTGCACCACCAGGTTTATAGCTTATTATGTAATCCAACATGAAGCTGGATAGGAAGGGTGAGCTTGTGAATAGATAGTTCCCATAATTATGTTTCAAACACGTGTGCCTTCACATTTAACCTGTGTTTCCGAGCGGTTAGCTCGCGGCCATCTGGGGACGTGGGATTACCAAGTTTTGAGGGTGCTGCGGTGAGAAAGGAAAGTGGAAAATAATCACAAAGTTTTTAAGACGGTTCAGCGAGGTTCGATCTGAAAGTGGGTGAGGGTGCTGCGGATGAGTGTAAGCCACCGGTTTGTGGTCACAGTGAACGGTGGAAAACTGACCGCGGATATGGATGGCTTTTTGATATTACCCGCTGCGGGGAACTAATAATAACTAATATTAACTAATCCTCAAAGTTGGGTAAACCTGAATGAACAAGGGTTTCAAAGCACCCGGGACCAAGAAAAACGAAATGCCTCAAGCACATCGCGCCAAGTGCACTTTGTGAGTCCCTCAACTTACTCACAAGAGAGCAGTTTTACGTTGTCATAACTGATGTTTTTGCGCATAAAACTACTTCCTGGGATATATGCTACAGCCTGTGGAAGTTTTAACCATCAACACAGGCTTTGGACAAAAGCTACCTTCTCCCCAATTTTCTGTGAACGTTCTTAAATTATCCATATTTTTCACAGCGAGCCAACCATTCTGACTAGGAGGATTTCAGAGTCATCCGTAGTGTGTCTTGGCACTATGAAACTTTAAGGGGAGGAGTGGGTTACAGGAAGTGGGGTTAAATGGGCATTTGTCTAGGGTCGATTAAGGCGTATTTGACGCTTGGGTAGAGCAGCGAATGAGGGACGATATCTGGACCCGCGGAAGGAGACGGAGTATATGAGGTTGGGCTTGAGGCAGGGACGGTTTTTGGGAAGAGGGCTGAAAGGAGAGTTATAAACCGTGCATTCTTTATCACCGGTGGGGGCCAGGGGCGGCATGAGTGGGGGGAGTGAAGCGGTACAGAGAGACTTGGTGGAGGTTACAGATGGGTAGCGAACAAAAATGCTAACCGGAAGGGGAACGTTTTGTTTGGCAGTCAAAGCGCATTTGGTGAATGCGTTTTAAGAAGTCATGATCCGTCAATTGTTTAGAGGACAAAGGAGGGATTGGTGGCTATTTTGTATGGTGTATGATGACTGGCTGTAGGTTGAACTATATTTTTGTTGTCAGGGCAATAATGTAGTGTAAACTTTACAGTCACCAGTTAAATCACCATCGTCCTCATCAGACAGGTCGAATCAAAATCGTCCGTCAGAGCCACCCATGTAATCGGACAGTTTGGGCATGACGGTGGGAGTGAAAATCGGTGAAAAACCTTGGTATCAACGTCGAGTAAGAGGAGGCTGAAAACCCATATGACAAGCATGGGAAGATGCGGCACTTTAGCCTGAAATTGCGAGCGGCTTTTAGCGTGTTGGGCGTGTGTGAGACGTGAAATTTTTTAAAAATATAATCGGATGCTGAAGATTACAGAAGACCCAGCTTAAAAACGCAAGAGCCAGAGCTAACAAGCGGCGTCCAAGAACGGCGCCCCCTGTTGAGTTGCGTGCTGCTGCGGTTAGGCACAATATGTTTACTAGTTACGGTGTAGATGACGGGGCTGCTGTTGTTTTGAGGCTACATGGTACAAGTGATGGCAAGCAAAAGTGAAGTGAAGACATCGATTCGCAAAATATATAAACCTCGACAATAGATACTCGTCCACAACAAATAATTCACTTGCACTATAAAATTACGGACCAAATAAGCAAACAGGACTTCATGTGAGATTGTCAAATGTGCAGAAGGTCGGCTACAAAATGACCGGATAACTGGATTTTACGCACGCACTGGACACAAAAGTGGAGCGCTGGTTACGAATAGGGACAGAAGAAACGTGGTGAATTTCAAGTGTCAAAATATTGGTAGATACACTTACCACGCTAGAGGTATTACTTTTGAACCTCGTAAGAGTTACTGGAGTTCAGGTAATGCTTCAATCAAGCTGAGTACTTTGAAGTGCGATTCTCCAGGCACGGGGACACGTACTTCCGCATCCATTTATTTGAGACAGGGTTATCGGATAAAAATTCCGGTAGAGGAAGTTTACTTCCTTATATATTATGTCAACGCGCGCGTTGCAGTCTGAGTCCACTCCAACATATTATTACATCGACAGAACATTTGAACTTTCAAGTTGAACCACATTTTCCTAAAAGATGCAATACCAAAATACATTAAACCCTTTTTAGATCGATGCCTTCCCTTACCTTAATAAAATCGCCTAACTAAATAAAACACTCAAACGAATATATCTTAATGTAGCACACTGGGAACTGACATTTTACCCATGGATTGGTGGCATCAAACCAAGTGTAGTTTTCCAGAAACCATTTTCATTCTTTGGCATCGGTCGGCCCAGTTCACCACTTGATCGCTCGGTCGACCGAAATTCTTACAAGCCTAATAAATGTTCTGACTTTCAGTTTCAGATCGTCAACTTTTTAGTGATCAACGGATTTGTCATAGACCAGGCTGATCACTCTGGCATTGAATTACTTATTGCACTCAAATAAGCGATAGATTTTGCCACATAGTCCGTTGTTCCTTGCCCACCGCGTTTTAAGTGTGATGATCTGGAAATGATAGAACTGGCTTGTGATCAACGCGTTTGGATATATATTCGCAGTTCTTAAATTTGCTAGGCGAGTACTAGGGTACGGTGACCACCAAGTCAAAAATAACTTATCTGCATCTACTTTTGCTATAAAGCAACCACTACGATTGACCAGCAGTTTGCCTACCAAATAGCTAATACGTACTCGGCAAGAATCTGCCAGAGATAAATATAGTTCCAACACTCCACAAATAATCGTCGCAAAATGACTCGCTGCATTACTTGATAACCAAAACCTCTTTCTCCAACTAGAGGTTGGCATACCATCAGGAAATATCTTATTCGTACAGTAAAAATAAAGGTGTGGAAGACGTCAGCTTCAGATGCTAGACAGTGCGCGCAGGCCGAGCGTTTAAAGAAATAATGAGCAATATCCCAAAAAGAGGAGATCGCGCATAAACGGGCACGATCCAAATGCAGTGAAAATTCTAGCCGAAGAAACACAGGTACCGTGTTTCTTCTGACTTGTAGGGAAAATGCATAGTTAACCAGTAAAGCTCGAGTATGCCGAGCAACAACAAAAACGGGGGAGGGTAAAACCAAAGTGTCCTGCTGGACATTTGATAGAAAACTGTAATTTTCAGAAATAAGGAAACCGAAACAACGAATCTGGGGAAGCGGGAGTATTTCAGCCATTCGGCCTTTCAATTTGAACTAAAAATGGGAACGATTGTTGAGGCTGCGTTGCCTTCGACATTTGAGCGAAAATACATGGTCACGAAAAGTGTATTTGGAAAAAACTCATAATGGGGACAAAGTGCGGCGTGAATCCCAGGTGAAACTGGGACTCCCAGTGGTGTCGCTGTTGGCGCGGAGTCGGATGTAAAAGTCATTTAAGTGAGTGAGTTAGTATCAGCGCACAGGATGTAGTGTGAACCGTAACGAAAATCGTTAGCTTTTTTAAGAGGGTGAACCGAAAGAGCACCGAGACAGTTAAATCCGAGAAAAAGGTTAATTGGATCAGAACGGCCTTGTCCAAGGTGCAGTTGGGGCCAAGTGAGCGGTTGGATGGTATTTGCCGCTTTGCCTCCGAGAGGGCAAGGGGAGACATTTCAGTGTATGGAGAGAAGAGTTTCGGATGTTTCACTGTTACACTCGTACACTTCGGTCTCTTGATAGCTTCATTACGAACGCTGTGGTTGAGATGACAAGGCCGGGCACTTGCATTTTGGTGAACGGCGGGATTCCGGGTTGGCCAGGGGGATCCACATAGCTGGAATAAACCGACTTAGGATAACAAGTAGGGCGGGGGACAGGCTGGAGGGCGTTCGGAACAGCTACTGCCGAAAGTCAAACCCTAGGAAGAGGAGAGATTGGGATGAGCTAAGTAAAGGCTGATGAGTGTGAGGAAGTATCGGGCAGTATGGAATCCAGTGATGAAAAGGAACTTAAAGTTTATGAGGGTTGGGGAGTGGTTAACTGCGCCATGTTAGCTTTGGATTTGTGCTGAGTGTCCCAGGCATCAAGGACTGGCTGGGCTTGACATTATTATCTTCAATACATTACAAGCGGCATAGTACAAACCAGTATAAAATGCTTCCCTTTAATGATTATGAAGTTCACTCAAATAAAAATGCAAGAGACCGACATTGTTGATAAATGAGCGCCTCATGTTTTCAGCGCTGAATGTGGGTCAGCCAGACGGCGTAAGGCAAGCGCGGCAATCTATTTGCGTAAAAAGTTTTTGTAATGTAGGGAAGTAGTCGGTATGATAGCAATTAAAGAAGATAGCTTTTGGCTTGATTGGAATAGGCAATTACAGAGTAGGTTATAACGAGGGCGGTGGTAGTCTCTGTAAGAATCTTTGCAGAAGGACCTCGTTCAGCGGATGAACGGTGTGACAAGCGACCGCCAGGCACATAGAGGATTATGGAAATAGAGCCACTGAGATAATGGACAAGGGCCGGAGTTTGTTGCGCGAGCTAAACAGAACCATAAATCAATAAAGAGGATGAAGCTGAGCGCATGATTTATCAGTCCCCATTTACTGCTGTCAGCCTGAATGTGCCAGGATTGCGTGGCGATAAACCCATAGGCGCTAGCTTTAAGTGCATGTGGTGAAGGATTAGAAATGTCATTATATTGAATTTTTTGCATGTGACAGATCGAGGGCAGTAGAGAGGAGCTGTTGTGTTATCTTTGAATAACGAAGTGGACCTAATGCGGTGCAAACCAACTAGGACGAAGGTGGCCACAGCTTTGCACCTCTATGTAAGCCATAGACTTGGTCAAGTACAATAATAATATTTATTCTCAACCGGTGGATGTTATACAGTCAGACATGATCACACGCTTACAGTCGGAATAAAGCACGAGTGGGATGCTTGGTGGGTACTGGGGGTTGCGCAAAAAAGGACAGTTTCATAAACAGTGGGCAATATCCAATGGAGACTTGGTCACGCCTAAACCAGCATAAAAGGAAACACAGTTACCAGGAGTTCATCTTACTTTTGCTGGGAAATATCAGGCTAAGACAAGAGTATATCGTTGAGATTTGAAGTTGGTGGGCAAAAACAAAACGAGGGAGGGCAAAAAGAAGCACCCTGCCTGGCGCCCGATAAGAAAGCTTCATGCTGCAAAAAATGAGAAGCTAGAACGACGAATCTGGTGTGGTAGCAGGATTGCCACGATCTGGTCGGTCAAAGTGAACTAAAGGCCTTTACGGCCTTGGACTGTTAGGCTTATGGCCATGGTCGCAAAAAGCTTACTTGGGGACAATGAACTGGAGAAATTAGCAATAAGGATAAATGGTAGCAAGAATCTCATAGTCACGGTATACATTTAAGCTGTAGAGACTCAATCGTGTCACAGTTGGAGTGGAGGCAAGTGTAAAGCTTCCTCGGTGGAAGGAGTTGTTGCTAACGCAGAAGACGGAACGCGAACTGCGCAGAAAATGACTAACATTATGAGGAGCGTAGAATGAAGTCAACGAGATTTATACATCCGGAAGGTCCAGCAGCTTAGAATGATCGCGTCCGGAGGCGGCTCAGTCCACCCAGCAAACACGCCAACGGTGGCGGAAAATTACTCAGCTAGCGAGACACAGACTTAACGGGATACACATCTCAAAATTGCAACATGCACTTTTTAACGGACTAAAGAGCAGGTTTCTTTTATATTTCATACCGTTACCGGATTAGTGACACAACCGGGACATCTCCAACCCAGGAACTGCAAACAGAAAGCAATGGTGTCACGGCTATCTGCCTATCGAGCTTGAGTGACGCGTGCCAATTCACGAAAAAGGACCACGAAATCCGATCTTGGAATCAAGATACTATTACAAGATAATAATATACACATTTTCAACAAACCTCAACAGACTCTCCTCTGCAGATACCGTAGGAGTTGCAAAATAAAGCGGTACAACCACTAGCCTGAGGATAAATCGTAGCTCACCACGCCACAAATTCGATATCGTCACAACGAAACAGATATCGACGGCGAGTGACCACAAAAAACAATGTCCGACCAAAATCCGTCAAAGTTATAAAAATATTTCATTAAAACAACAGGGAATCAGTTCATCGGGTGAAAGGGAATAAGTGCGGGGATTGGATGTCACATATGGTGGGGAAAAGGAGTGCATTCTTGGCAAGACGCCTTCTACAATGGTGCACCTTTAAACTTTTGCTGAATTAGTATATTTGCAACAAAATTCTGCATATTAGTGCGACGGTGCCCTATGAAATATTAATACTACTTGGAGACTAGGTGCTTGCCCTTGCTTTACTGGTAGGAGAGCACCAAGGATGTTTACAACTTTGACTTATTTGGGTTTTTTTCACTTCAGGCTTTGATCATACTTCTAATTTGGTCCTCAGGTCGAATATAGAGCTTTGGGTGGGGTGCATACTGAAAATCTGTTTAGAACTCTTTTCCGTCAATCAGTGCATTTGAGTGAAAAATATAATAGTTGCCGGTTTCAGGCGTCTGTCATGTTACTGGGAAATTCTGTTAAGACCATCTGTCATTATGTCTGGTGTGGTGTTTTGTACCTTTATTTTGCTTTCATTATAACACTACGTATTTCATCGATTGCATAATCGTTTTTTTTTGTTTGAATACGAAAAACTACAAAAACGCGCACTTGTACAATTTCACGCAATACAAATGTGGTCACGTGCTTCGACTCTTCTCTTCTGATTTCGCTCGCGCTTGCAGCGGTCATTTGCGAGTCTCATGTGCTAACTCTGGTATCAAAACATTTCAGACCATCTTCGGAATCTATTATACGTGGGAACTGTTCAGAAGAAGACCCCTGAACACCATAATCGGATTATTGTTTATTCGCTGACCTGGACCAACGACGAACTATTTTAAAGAGAACAATTATTAGTGAGTCTGTTCCATCTGACCTCTTTATTATTGTATACCCAACCTAGCGTTATTATTTTTATTTCTTAGCCACACACTCCTGGTGAAGTAACCTATTGGGTAGCCAGACCACTACAATCCACACAACCGGGGCACTTCATGGATCGTTACTTTCCTCTGTTGGGAAGCGAAAATCCGGATGCCTGTTGCGTTTGCCGATGGGGTAGTTATTGCAGGTTCACTTAGCATGTCAAGTTTCCGGATTTCAAACGCCGGCAATGATAACGCTATGCAACGATTTGCTCATTTCTGCGGTATGTTTTAATAAGTAGATCTGTAACATACAAAAAACCATTAGTAGATTTTCCGTGCTTGCTAAACAATTTCGATAACGGTAATTCACCGGTAAATGCGCATTTATGCAACTTCAATCAAAATGTTTCTCAATAGCGAGTAAACTAAAAATTACCCATGCTTTTAATTCCTGTAGCAATTTACAAGCCTTTACTTTGCACGATTGTGACACAGCGCAATGTTCTTGCTTTGCACGCAAAAGGGTTCAATTATAATGGATTGATTACTCAGCAACAACTGAGGCCACAATAATAATAACAATAATAATAATTCCCGAATTGTGAGGCATGCCGTCAGGCATGATCATAAGGTTGCAGTCAGAATAAAGGCATGACTGGCGGGGACTGTGAGTGCCGGGGTTTTTGGTGGGGAAAGGGGACAGCGCCATAGGCCGTGACCTGTATCCAATGTAAGCGTGGTCACCACTAAACCGGCACGAGCAGGAAAGCGCCTTTTTCAAAAAGAACATCGAGCAAGGTCAGATCGTTGGGATTTGAGGGTGGCGGGCAAAAACAAAACGAGGGAGGGCAAAACAAGAGGCTTCCTGCATAACAAATGACAAGAGAAGTGTAAGCTGTGGAAAATCAGAAACCAGAACATCAGATCTTGTGAAGTGGAAAAGGAGGCATCATCCAACCGACTAAAGTGAACTAAAGCCAAAAACAACCGCTGAGGCCTCGTGGCCTTGGACTGTTGGGCTCATGGCCAGGGTCACAAAAAGCGTATGTGGGGATGATGAAACGGAGGGACTAGCAAAACGGGTGAATGATAACAGGGAGTTCAGAAACATGGTATACAGTAGAACTGTAGTGGCTCACTGATGTCGCTGTTGTGGAGTCGGGCATAATGGTTCTATTGGAAAAGTGAGATAGTGGCAACACACCAGCCGGAACACGAACTGTACAGAAATTTTTTGATTTTTGTGGGTAACACAGACTGAATGTCCACTGAAATGGCTACATTCAAACGACAGGTTCAGCAGGTTGGAATGAATGTGTCATGGAGGCATCTGGGGTCAGATGGGGAGTTCGTCGTATTTGCAGTTAATGGAACGAGTGGGCGAGAGGGCGGGGTCGAGAGAAGGAATGGAATAGTTGCGGGTGTGCTATCAAATTGGGTATGGCAGTGCCGTGCCATCAGGCCACAAATGTGCCTTTGTGATTGACTCTAGAATACTAAAGTTTCAAGGCCGGGTGCTGTGGAAATTTTTTTGGATTCTAGCCCACCCATTGGTTTTTACTTATTTTTCGTACTAGATAACTATTTATTTACGGTAGTTCCCCAACTAGCCACGATTACAAAGCCTATAGGTTCTTCACCTTCATTAGGCTTAGTCTTATCAGTGTCAGCTTCCAGTTCGTCGAGCACGTTTTGTCCTCGTCGGCATAATCGTCCGTGTCGACCTGCTGCCACTGTCCCACACTTCCACAGTCCTATTATTATCTAATCTACCAGCTCGTATAGGTGGCTAGGATTGACTGAGACTCTTGCAATACTATTGAGAATTTCCCTATTACTGTAGAGCTCTCTCATCCGTATTCCCTTAACTCAAATATTCGCTCAACAGGCTCCAAAGTACCTCATTATGACGCCGCTCCCGTCTTCCTCCCAAAAGGGGCTGCTAGACCCCGAATCCCCATCGTCTTTCTCCCCAGTATGTTCAAAGAACCACCTCACAGTCAGAAGACCCAGCTTCCAAACCCCTCACCTTTCGAGGTCGGTAAAGGTGGCACTCCAAGCA
Source organism: Clonorchis sinensis (assembly GCA_003604175.2). Lineage (NCBI taxonomy): Eukaryota > Metazoa > Platyhelminthes > Trematoda > Opisthorchiida > Opisthorchiidae > Clonorchis > Clonorchis sinensis. The sequence continues at coordinate 70,475,374 of CM030369.1, read as the reverse complement.
ACCTCAGATTGTTCAGTAATACTAACTGACATATATTTGCCTCCTCAACCCAGCAACGCTCTTTCCCCTCCGTCACCAGTAGGATCTCAGGTCCTGAAAGACTTGGAAAATCTTGGAGCACGTCAGCACAAGATGGAGCATGAAATGTCCTTCCTTGAAAACATACAGCCTATAGCATGTCTTCTAAATCCTGTAGCAACATGCGATCCAGCCACCCTGGAAAAAGCGTCAATCCTTATTGGCACGATTGCTGCTGAGGTTTGTCAACGCATTGAATGCCGTCGTCAGGTCCTAGTGTTCAATACGCCTGATTGAATCGCACCTGAACATACCAAAACTGCCGTTCTGACTGCAGGTAGCATGCCGGACAGCATATGCACAGCTCGACGGCTCCGAAAATTAAGACCATCTATGTGCTGCCTAATAATACTGCAGTTCCAGGATGAAAAGAATGCCGTGCGTCTGTTAACATCCCAAGCTCTTCTCTCCTCTACCGAAAAGTTCCGAATCATACAAATTAAAGCTGCCCGAACTCGAATGCCAAGACAGCTTAATAAGAAACTGCCACCCCCTACGCCTCCTTCTGACGCCCCCCTAAATGCCTCGTCAACTCATATGATCAACAAAGCGATCAACCTCCCAAACGTGCAGACTACTGGCGCATCCATGAATGGAGCTCACAGATGTCCCAGCACAAACCATCGGCCACCTTGTCCCACTGCAAATTCGATCCCATATGCTGTCTTACCTAAACCTGTAACGCCACCAACCGCCAGTATATGCGTTTAAGCTCGCGTGGTCCCCTTGAACTCTCAGTGCTATATGATTACTCCCAGCACTGAACCAACATAAAACTATTCGGCACTCTCTAGCTTCATAGCCTTACAAGACCCTGAACCCTCTACCGCTCCTACAAATGGACTTTCTGCTTTACCACTCATGGAAACTCCAAACGTCTCCATCAACCAAGTCAACCACTCTCCATGTCCTAAAACGACCGATGTGGTACGTCTCCAAGCCGGAGCAATGACTACGACAATTGTGGACAGCACTCGTTCTCGTCACAGACCCCCTGAACTGCTGACTCTCTGCGTTCCACCTCTGCCAAAGTACGCCTTAGGGCTCAGACATTTACTGTCAAGGCCGCGATACGTAACGCACCCTCATTTGCACCCCCGAAAATCTGGCCCTTCGTATGCTGTCGTACACAAGCCTGTTGAACCATCAACTACCGGTGAGAGGGAGAAGGCCTTCGCTGCGGGGTTGTCTATTTGCGAACACCAACTTAACAGTTACAGACTATTGAACAGGGGAGCAAAACCCTCATATGCATCTCGTTTACGAAACTGAATATCCACCTTCTCCTTGAACGCGTCTTCCGGAAATTTTCTGGATATTCATTGACTGTTACTCAAATCCAGGCAAATGCTACAAAGAGACTCCGCCAATTCCTTAAGAGATCTCACTTTTCAAGAGACGCAAAGTGGAGTTACGAAAAGACGCACTACTCACATGCCCCATCAGTAGTATCCACCGTTACGCCAGTACTTACGTTGACCCTCCTATGGTACCTTTATACTCTCAGTGCCCTGCGATCTCTCCCAGTGCTGGACCCACCCCGAACCATCTAGTAGCTACTTGCTTCATAGCTTTACCAGACCCTGAGCCCTCCACCGCTCCTGCAAATGGACTTTCTGCTTTACCATCCGTGAAAACTGCAAATGTCCCCATCAGCCCTCAAGAACTCTTTTCTGGTCCTGAAGCGACTGATGTGGCAAGTCTCCCAGCCAAAAAAATGACTGCACCAGAGTTGATGGCGCGTGTGCTCGTCACAGACCCCCTGACCTGCTGTCTCTCCGCGTTCCACCTCCGCCAAAATACACCTTCGGACTCAAACATTTATTGTCAAGGACGCAATATGTAACGCGCCCTCGAGAAGTTGTCCCCGTTCTTCACAAGCTAAGTGGACATTGCCCCGGCCTCCCCATAATCACATGACAAGTACCGCAAGCTTGGTGAGACCTCACATCCGCAAATACCGAAGCCTGGTACTGTAACGCCCCTGGCCTTTCAAACTCCTCGAATTCCCACCCTTCGTCCTTCGTCTACCTGTGGCCTCCCACCCCATGCTAGCTTTGTCCTTGGCAGAGCCTATCACTTACAAACACCATTACCTAACCTAAGTCCTTATCAAGCTATGCCCCCTGGCCACCTGCATGCTACCTATCTGAGATCCCTATTCGGTAGCTACCTACACCGCTACCTACCCCACCTTCTCCGAGGCTGCGCGTAGCTCCATCTCTACAACCTTTAAAAAGCACATCAAGGTATACTTATCATGTGCTAGGAAGAAACTCATATCCACAACGACCGATGACCAACTCCGTCCCCCATCCGTTTTCGCTACCAAACCTATCAACTTTTGTCCCTCCTGAACACCATTTTCGGCAGCCTCCCATCCCTCCACAGCCACCACCCCTTTTTACATCCCACCCTCCTCCACACCTGACGATGCAGAAGGCGACACGGTCGGCAGCTCTGTATTCAACTGCATACCACCCTCCCAAAGTCGTTCCGTACCCTATACTGAACCTGATACAGCACCTCCTGCCATGGGTCCAGACCTATTTTACCGACTATCCACCCATAAACCACCAATAGTAAATACTCCTCTCCAGACTCCGAACCCTACTTCATACTAGCCTACCTCCAGCTACCAATTCCATCCAGTACTAAACTCCACCGTGAGTGAGGTTATGAAGTTCCTACTCAGTACAGTTTGCTCACTAATAAGCCTGTCAATAATGTTGTTCAATGCCCGCTTTTTAGTGCCCAAAATTCATAATCTCGGAGCAATTGGCGCCATTGCACAACCAAGTGTGATCTGCGTGACTGGCTCACAGATGAAACTCCTGACACGGTCATCTCAATCCCCGGCTATGATATTCACCGCTCTGATAGGAGCGAAACCAAAATTTCAAGATCAGGTGTTGTAGAAATTTTTTTAGGATTCTAGCCCGTACATAGGTCTTTAACTAATTTTTTTATACTGGATAACTGTTTTTTACAGTGGTCCCCCAGTTAGCTGCGATCGCAAAGTCCAAACAGGCCTCCCTTTTCCAGTAGGCCTAATCAGTTCTAGCCCCAGCTGCGCGTTTAGTCCTCATCTACATAATCGTTCCTGTCAGCGTGCCGCCACTGTCCCACGCTTCCACATTCCTATCTGAAATACCAGCCTACATTGGTATCAAGATTGACTGTGACCCTCGTATACGATCCATAGTTTTCCTACCACCTTAGAATTCTCACCTGTATTCCACTAAATCAATCATTCTTCAGCTTGCTCCGAAGTATCCCATTATGACACGCTCCCATCTTCCTCTCAAAGCGGTTGCTAGACCCCGAATCCCCATCAGCTATCCCTCCAGTATGTTCTAAGAAGCGGCTCAGAGCCAGAAGACCCAGCTCTCAACCCGCTCACCTTTCGAGGCCAGCAAAGGCAGTATTCCAAGCAACTGAGATTGTTCAGTTGTGCTAACTGACATATCTTTGCCTCCTCAACCTGGCAACACCTCCTTTTCACCGCTACCAGTAGGTTCGAGGTCCTGAATGACTGGAAAATCTCAGAACACGTGTGCACCAGATGGAAAATGAAATTTCCGCCCTCCGAACCATAGTCGATTGCATGCCTTCTAAAACCTGACGCAACATGCGATCCAACAATCTTAGAAAAAGCGTCAATTTTATTGACACGATTGCTTCTGAGATTTGTCAACGCATCGAATGCCGGCATCAAGTCTTAATATTCAATGCACCTGATCGAATTCCTTGAGCATACCAAAACCGCCATCCTGACTGCATGTGGCATGCAGGACACCATATGCACAGCTCGACGGCAACGGAAGTCGAAACCGTCCATGTGCTGCCAAATTGTAATGCAATTCCGGGATGAAAAGAATGCCGCGCGTCTGCTAACAGCTCAGACTCTTCTCTCTCTACCAAAAATTCCAAACCCTAAAAATTAAAGCTGCCCGTACTAGATTGCAAAGACAGCTTACCAGAAAGTTACCTAAACCCATCAACCCCATCAACCGCCAGTACTTGCGCTGATGCGTGCCACAGCGTCACAAACCTGCCTGTTGGATCCAGGCCCTGCAGCCCAAGCTCATGACCATGAGCCCCTACTTCTATTTCTGGGCACCCACAAATGTCATCTCTGACCTCCACCACGCCAACAAGATCGACTGCTGATTTAAGAGATACGGTAACTAATCAGCCCACACATGAGGCTGTAGTCGAAGATGATAGCACAGGTTCTTTATCTAGACCTCCTGACCTAATGACACTTTGTCTCCCCAAAGCGCTTCCTTGGACTCAAGCGCCTGCTGTCAAGCCTCGCACCGTAACCCTGTCTCCTGCACCAACTCCGAGCTCCTGCTCTTTGCCCTTCTTCTACAAAACTGACCATACCCGTAATTCTCATAAGCGCCTCTCTAGCCCCTCTAAACGTGCAACCCAGTTCCCTGACAGGGTCTTTAAACCACAACTACTGTTACCTAATCTAGCCCCTACCAAGTTCCGCCCTTCTGGCAACCCACGTACTATTTGCCTGGATCCTTTTTTCAGCAACTGCCTACTCCACCACAGCCTCTGCTCCCTTCCGAAGCTGCAGCTCCACCTCTACGACCTTTAACTGTATTCGACTTCCTATTCCAAATCCTCCACCACAACCAACAGAGGATTCCTGCTCACATCCAACGGAGCCCAATCCTCTCAGAGGTTTGACTGTACCACTAACTCCCTCACTGCACCCTGTCCCTCCTCTTACCATCTCTTACCATAAGCCTCTTATTTCATCTCTCCAATCAGCCCAGTTTGGCTACCCGTACCCTCCGCCCCTACGATTCGATGCTGAAGGCACTACAAGACAGATCCAACCGCCTCCTAGTGCCTCTGCCTTACCTCTCATTCCCTGTTTATTAAACACTTCACCTGCCCATCCATCCTGCGTGACCTAAATCCCGCTGTTTCTGTTCAGCTGCAGCACACGGTACCATCTTCTGATTGCGTTGATTACGTTATTACAAACGATTGCCCACCCATTTTACTTTTGTCCATGGAGCTCCGCTGCCTGCACTGCCACCCAAACGCTGTTCTATACCCATCACGGTACGTCCCAGCCTTATTCTCACGCATCCTTACCTGGTCCTGCCTCGCCTATCAATTCTGAGAACTCCTGATTCCCCTGTCTCCACGCCTTCCATACTGACCTTTCTGGGCTTACCAACTTCTTGCTAGCCGCACAACCCACTTGATCCTGCTAGCAATATTTCTGTCGTTCTAATCAACACCTGCTCTTATTACCTAAATTGCACTACATCCAAGCTATCTCCACTATAGCTTGTCCAACCTTCATATCCATCACTGAGACGTGACTTTCCTAGCACGCCTGATGCTCCTGTCTCCCTTCCGGGATACACTATTTCCGTTCCGTTCGTTCCCACCGCCATGGAGGTGGCTGCCTCCCTCCTCATTTTAATTAACAAACTTATGACTGCCATTGCCACTGCAAAACTCGCTCTTGGAAGGCGCCAGGAATCTGCTGCCGTAGCCCATTCTCTACAACCTAAGATGCTGGGGCGCCTCTTTCACCGGCGTTGCTTCTCAAATTGATCTGCAGTTTCAATATTGTGGAGCCTGACGGGAAGCCTCTGTCTGACCCTTGCGTCTCCACATCGACCCTATCTATTCATTGCTCCCCACCTGGTTTACGAAGTGACCATTCCTGCTAACGAGACAAACCCCAACCTCTGCACGCTCTCAGTCACTTTGTCTGATGTAACTTCGTCTCTCGTCCGCCTTAGAGACTCCAATTTCCAGGTACTGACGGTATCCCTTCTCTTATCTTAAAAGCTGGTGGCCCGGATGTCCCCACCCTCATCCTTAATCTCTTCAATATCTCCCTTATCACTGGCACAGTCCCATGTCAGTGGAAGCACTCCACCATTGTTCCACACTATAAGTCAGGTCCACGAACTGCTCTAGCCAGCTATCGTGGCATCCACCATACCTGCTTACTGCTTCGTACCCTAGAGCGCCTTATCAAAGTCCCTGTCATGGATTAACTGCTCACCACCAGAACCCTTAACAACCGGCAGTATGGGTTTATGGCACGGCGGTCAGCTACCACATTTCTTTAATCATATTTTGTCCGCCTACGATATCGGACTGTGTATTATTCATATCTATCTTGATATTCGCAAGGCGTTCGACCAAGTTTCCACGGTGCACTCCTCAAAAACTACGATCTACGGGGATTGGTGGCCCGCTACTGCGATGGTTCACCTCTTACCTCACTGGGAGAACCCAGGCCACCAAAATCGGGGATCTCTCCTCCTCACCCTTCCCATTACCAGTGGAGTTATTCAGGGTAGTGTGCTTGGCCCTCTACTGTTCTTACTATACATTAATAACGTCACCGATTCGATCACCCATGGATCCCCTTTTCTGTTTGCTGATGACATTAAGATAGCTCACACGTTTAAGGACAGTGACTCTGTTTCTACTCTCGCTAACATTCAGTCCGACCTGAACTCTTTATCACTCTGGTCCTCCAAGTCCTGTCTTTCTTTCGCTGTTCCAAAGTGCCAAGCCCTGTCACATCGATTCCAAATTCCTCCTGGGACGCTTACTCTTAATGAGCTCTTGATTCCTACTCTTCCCGAAGTGAGAGACCTAGGCCTTAGGTATTCCTGTGCATTTAGCTTTAACCAACATGCGAGGTATAGAGGCTAAAGCTCGCAAGCTCTGCGCTTACATTCGCCGATCCCTTCATAACAAATCATGCTTAATTGCTATCTTTAAACAATTTGTAAGACCCATTCTTGAATCCAGCCCTGAATTCGCCTCACAGTATTCACAGGCATGCCGGACTGCTGTGGAGAATGTGCAGCGCTCGTTTACGAAGTCCTTGTTTCCGGTGTCATCCACACTACCGTACCGTCTTCGCTGTTTGTCACTTGGGCTGGATCCATTATGGCTAAGGCGCATCAGGTTGAATCTAGGCCTTCTGCATCGCCTAATCTACCGGAGGGCTTACATAGCTGACTGCTGCCCTGAATTTTCTTCCCGTACCCCTATAATATTCGCAACTCTGGGTGTTTACTCCCATTGTCGACATGTCGAACTGTCTTTAGACAAAACTTTTTCCTTTGCCTGTATTCCAAACTATGGAACAAGCCTCCCCATATCCGTACTATCTCATCTCATGTAGGCTTTCGAAAGGCCATCGATTCTTACCTTTCTATTGAGGAAGCTGAGCGCCTTTTCGCGCCTCAGCTTACACTAGACACTTTTTTGAAATAGGCCCTAAGCCCTTCTAATCTGCGCACTCACCCCGACTGTCCTGTTACTAGGTCCTAGCATTTATACTCACCAGAATGAACCCTCTAGCATTAACCCACAAGCGCGACAGCCACCCTCCCAAGTGTTCTTGTCTATAACTTACCACTTTATCTATCTCTTATGCAGACGTTCACTTCCTGCGACCACAACTCCTTTCGCTGTCTGAAGCGTAGTTGATTTGCAGAGAATGTCTAGCGCCTGCCATCATCATAATTGTCGTTAAGCCCGTTTCCACTGACCTGGTTGTATTTCCTTCCTCCGGCCTTGAGCTTTTGTACCCAGCCAAATTATTCCTAGTTCTTCAAGCCTGGTCCCATCCCTGAGTAACTCTGTCAGCTCTATTTAATGTCTGGTGGCTTGCTTTGACTGGATTTAACTAACCTAAGCCAAACCGAAGCCTTAGTTCCTCGCTGTTCTGAACCATTCTGCATCCCTGAACACGCGCAGCGCATGCATATCAAATGGTGGGTCTGGAGATGCGCCATAAACGAAATACTGGTTTGGCCCCACAGCCCACTCATTCACACACACATACACAACACTGGTGCGCTCTACTTGACAAGGCGGCTCACACCAATGCTTCGTCTTCGTTTAGCCATAGTACACAGGCTCTGAACATCTCCATTCTACTTCCATAGCCCAAAACGTAGTTGACGTTTCATTTGCCTCCGCGACTTGCCTCTTCCAGCAGCTGTTTGCCGTTTGCTTTTCCCCGACCGGATAAAATATCTGGTAGCTGGAGTTTTTTAATGCACAAGCCGCAATTATGACTGCTTGGTGACTTGTCACCCTGCAGATCTGGTAGCATGCACGAGGGATGAAAACCTCGTGGTGGATGTACGTCCTGCAGGGAGGGTCGCCCACGTTGCACCATGGTGCGTTCGTATACTCGCCACCCCTCCAGCAGCACGGGTGTATCGCCCATCGCCGGTGGTTCTGAGCCTGGCCTTTAATTCAGGAAAACCAAAAGAGCACCGTTGCCGTTTGTCTGTAGCTGGATTGAACTTGTCCGGTTGTCATTTGTCTCGCAAACCAAGAAACAAGCGAATGACAGGTGTCTTTTCGTTTGTCTTTATATATATATATATATATATATATGCATGGGGTAGCCTGAGGGTACTGTGTGAGGCTCACGGCTAATGTCGACGTGCAAGGAGTTGCCACCTTCGTCTTAGTTGGATCACACCATCCCAAGCTCACTTCACCATCCAAACATAGCACACACGTTCTATCCTCTTGTCATCTATAACGATCATATGCACAAAATGCAAATAAATTATTATTTCCTGATTACAACCAGTCACAGCTAGCATTTAATGGCTGTTCTTTTTGCTATGCACCATTCGTTTTCTGGAGTTGACAGCAGTGACTCGGCGACTGGTGATCCTTAATCTTAATCTCCTGTTAGGTTGACGCAGTAGATCTCAGTTAAGCCACGGTTCTTATCCATTTTCTGGGAGCCTGTTGCCTATCCGCTTTTTACTTGTCTACTGTCACTGCTCACATTAACCCCTTTCTTTGCACAACGGAGACCCTATGTCATGATTCTTTGGTAAGCTAAAAACTGCCGCCCGTTCCAACTAGTCCAACGTCTAGCCTCCCTGCTAGCTACCTCGACGACAAAGTTCTTACTATCCTAAAACTATGCACCTACTCTGGCCCAACTAGTACTTGGTTTCTAGATCAGCAAACGTATCCACCTTTCCTGGGTCCATTTAGCTTGCTGTCATCCCCTTTAGATTTTTCTGTTGACACCGTTGTATCATATGCCTTGACACTCGCAACATGCTACTGCTTTCATTCTATTTCTTCCTCGTTGCCCCTCCTCCCAAGCTTCAAACTTCTACTGCAGTTGCCCAAACGCCCTGTAGGACTGTTATTCATTCAAACTGGCTGGTCCCCGGTCTACACTCACACGGTCCTCCAACGAAAGGGAAATTATCTGTGAACCTGCATCCGCCTGACTCTCTGTGTCAATCTCCGTCTCACCCAGATCCAGCTGCCACGGAACTGCGTGTCCCTTCTCCGATCGCGGCACCCTTGACGACCGTTACGGGGCTGTCCATAACCGAAGCATGTCAGTGCAATGATGGCATGGCACTGTCATACCCAGTGTGATGGCACTCCCGCAACTATTCTCTTCAAAATCTCGACCGCAACCCTCGCCCAATCGAGCCTGTAGTCGCAACTTCGAGCAAATTTTTCATCCGGCCCCGTCTCTGGGACGAGTTCTTTCGTACCCGATGAATTTTCGCTCAAATTTGGCTAGCCTAATTTTCTGCCACAATTTCGGCTTGCCTCTTCCACAGGTTCAAATCCGTATACGATGTTCGGTTTGCCCTATGTATTAACACCACGTCCCCATCCAACCTATCTCTGTTGCACCTGACTTCCCTACAACATTGCAACCAGTGATATGCTTAGTTTCAGATTAAACCACATTTTTGAGACAAAACTCGCCATGTGTTCCCAATTCGAATTATTCTACCTCCATCTCCACTTTTGCTCGTTGTGACTCCGGCCATTTGCTCAACCGCCCAAGGTCACTCATGGCCAGCAATGGTTTTCAGTTTCTAATTCATGCCATGTCCATGTCTTTGAACTAGTCGGACCTCATGCCCATTGTTCCCTACAAGTTGGGAAAGCAACCTAATATTATTATTTCATCGGATATTTCCCACTGTTTATGACATTGTCCTCTTTTCGCGCAATCCGCTACCCGCAAATGCCTCAGTCATGCTTCATTCTGACTGTAAACGTATGATCATGCTCAGAAGGTATGTCACCCAAAATTTGGGAATAAACATTGTAACAACTCAAGAGGCGGCGGCTGTGCCATCTACCCAAAACAGAACTTCGTGTAACTCATTTTGTTGATTCTTCCCCGGAAGGGATTCCGAGACCACCTGGATATATACACAACGGACCAAAAGACCTGTAATAGTAGGTTGCATCTATCTACAAACGGCCCTTTCCCCGACTCTATTGCCGACCTTTCCCGTATTATCCCCACTGCACATGCCCCTCCTCATACGTCTAAATTTCTGCTGGGTAACTATAACCTGCCGGATATTTCCTGGTCTCCCACTATGGGCCCCGTCCGCTATGCCGCGCTGATTACCCAACTGAGTGTGGAGGGCTGGTCCCAAATTGTACGTCGCCCCACTCGTGGCTTACATACCCTGGACCTAATATTTCCAACGATGGCCATTCGGCCATATCTGCAGTTTGCCCTTGCTTCCCAGGAAGTGATCACTGCGTCGTTCCTTGCAACGCAGTCAGTTACGGCCAAATTGTTCCTCTGAGTTCATCCCTGTATCATCTGCCCTCCCTGGATATTTTACAAGCCTTTTCATCCACGCTGGCTACTCAGGATTGGGAAAATACCCACCGCGCCTGTTACATCTTTTACCAAAACCTATTGACTGCTCTTCACTTTTGCTCTCCTGTAAAACGTTTTCACTCCAATATCTCCCCACGATAAGTTATTAAAAATCTTAGATGCAAAATACACCGGGCTAGCAGAGAATAGCGGAAATCTCAGGATTTCTCATTTAATTTTTATCAATACACTCTCCACCGACCGAGAATGCTTGCGGGTATCTCTCGAACGCCGACATGAGAGCACCATCCTCAGAGCCCCTTCTAGTCCCAAATCACTCAGCCGGCTGTTCCGTAGGCGCTGTATCCCAAACAGCCACCCAATCGTCGGTTTGCGTTTCACAGATAGTGGCCCCAGCATTGATCCCGTCAATATTACAGACCATCTGAACGCTTACTTTGCTAGCTGTTACCTATCAATTCCTCCCACCTCCAAACCCATTCTCACTGCTGCATCTCTACAAAATCTTAATGGTTAAGGTAACCACCCGACTCTCAGTAACGTAACCATCTCCCAAGCTGATGTTTCATCCCGTCTTCTAAAGATTGAGGACTCTGTTGTGCCAGGGGCCGACGGCCTTCCAAGGCGTGTCTTGAGACAAGGCAGCCAAGATATTGGAGTCCTTGTACTAAATCTTTTTACCCACTCTATAAACCATGGAATCGTCTTTTCCCAGTGGAAGAAATCTACAATTCACCCGCATTTCAGATCTGGTTCTAGACAAACCCCTTTTAACTACGGAGAAATCCACCACACCTCCCTCCTAATGAGAACCATTGAACGCCCGGTCAAAAGTCCAATAACCAAGTTCCTCCTGGCTACTAATGCCATAGATGACCAGCAGTATGTATTTCTGCTCCAGGCCAGTTTGAGAGACACACAAGCACAGGATAGAAGAAACCCAGCAGCCTACGACGCTGGATACTCCAAAGTAACGGTCTACCTGGACATTCAGAAAGCCTCTTACCAGGTCCCCTATGCCTCCTTGCTACACAAACTTAGCACCGTTCGCATCAGTGGAAACGTATTTCAGTGGTTCGCCTCCTACCCATCAGGCAGGACGCAAATAACGCAAATCGGGGACATACAATCATCTCCACTATCGATCACTAGTGGAGTCATCCAAGGAAGCGTGCTAAGCCCCATCCTTTTCCTACCGTACATCGATGACGTCTTCGGCGCCATATTCCATGGTAAAGCTCTCCTATTCGTGGACGATATAAAAAACGCTTACACATTGCCTCCTCTGCACAGGCCCTTGCCTTTCGCCAGACTAAGCGAGACTTAGATTCACTGACTCGCTGGTCAAACGACTCTGGCCTAAGCTTCTCCTCCAGAAAACCCTGCGTAACTTCCTGCCGCTGCTCTCTCCCGGCTGAGGCTTTCACAATTATTGCAAATCCTATCACACATTCAAAGAAGATCATTCAAAGATCTTGGCCTCAGATACTTTTAGCTTTTCCCACCAGGTGCAGTTTCATGTTGCCAGAGCACACAGGCACTGCGCTCCTGTCAACTTCTAGGCACAATGGTCGCAATTTTTAAGCTATGCGTAAGACCAATCAAGGAGTTCTGTCCCGTATTCTCCTCACTTTACACCCAAAGTTGCAGATTCGCAATTGAAAGTGTCCAACGCTCATTCACGAAAAAGCCGTTCCCTCGGGCTTACCCCCTCTCTTACCGCTCCCGCTGCAAAATCCTAGGCTTTGAACCACTATGGCTCAGACGGTTAAAGTTGAGTCTAACTCTCCTACACCGTCTGCTGCACAAAACGCCTTTATAGCAAAGGCTAGACCAAATATACACTCACAACCTCGCTGCAGACTCCGTAACTCTTGCAACATCTTAGTGTGTCTCTCAGCTCGTAGAAGCCTATGCCACTACTTCATTCTGGTCTATTACGCTCGCATCTGGAACAACCCTCCTGAGCAGCTGCGAAGCATCACGCATCATCATATCTTTTCTCAGTCCGTGAATAAATTCCTTACCTGTGCAACTGCTACCTCCTTACCTAATACCCAACTACCCCCTGACCTCCTCTACGAACAGGGTCCATTGCGCAGTTGAGTTTAGCGACGGTACAGTCGGTGGGCAAGCAAAAGATTCTGTCATCATTTCTTCCTATCCTCCTGACTCTCTGTAGGCTAATTTAGGACTTAAGTGCCTACTTGATATAAATATGCTGTGTTACTGGCCTGGTTGTTTTTTTCCCTCCCCCCAGCCAACTTACACCTCGTTCTAGACTAGTCCCTACCCCGGATTACTCCATGAACTTTGTCTACCGACTATTGCTCTCGGCCTAACTCCACTTAAAAAAACAAACCAAAGTTAGCTCCTTTTTCTTCGGGACACTGTATGACTTAAGCTCCTACCTAATCTGAATATGCTGTGTTACTGGCCTGGTTGATTTTCTTTTCCGCAGCCAACATATACGTCGTCCTAGTCAAGTCCCTACTCCGGATTACTCTATCAGCTCTGTCTATTAACTGGTGCCCTCAACCTAACTCTAACTGATAAAAACCAAACTAAAGGCAGCTTTTTTCTTCATTTCCAGAGCGCGATCGGCGCTTACACATATATATATATGTCTGACGATTTACCCCACTATACGCTCTCACACGCAACATCGCGGTAAGCTTCTGCTCCACGTGGTAGCTCACACCAACGCTCCGACGCCATTTAGCCATGGTGCACTCGCCGTGAATATCACCATTCCATTCCCACTGTCTCATTGCCAAATGTCACTTCAATTCTCCTCCGCGACTCGCCTCTACCAGCGTCTGCATGCTTTTTGCTTGTTCGAATTGACTGAGCTGTCTTTCCTGGCCTCGCTTTCCCCCGACCAGAAAAAACTGGTAGGTGGAGTATTTATTAATGCACAAACCGCATTTATGACTGCTTGGATGGTTTTCCACCTTGCAGATCTGGTAGCATGCACGAGGGATGAGAACCTCGTGTGGTGGATGGGTACACCCTGCAGGGAGGGTCGCCCTATTACGCTGCGCCATGGTGCGTTCGTATACCCGCCACCCCTCCAGTAGCACAAGTGCATCGCCGGTGGTTCTGGGCTCGGCCTTTAAATTCAGGAAATCAAAAAAAGTACCACTGACTTCTGTTTTTTTTGCTGCTGGTGCTGCGCTCACTTGGGTTGAGTTTTGTGTCTGGCGACGCTATAAACCACAGATGAAAAAGCTTGCCTCTAATCTGTCAAAACAGAAACAATAAAAGATAAAAAATTCACCTGGGATAGCCTGAAGATACTCTGATATGCCCATGGACTACATCGACGAGCATAGCTGTATCTGCCTTCGTCAGAACAGAGACTACACCACACCAAAGCCCATTTGGTCAACCAAACAAAGAACACATCTGCCTGCCGCTCCCAGTGGTAGACACAAAAGTCTTCATCACTATGCACCACTTACAGATTAAAGCTGCTGGCAGTTCTTCGGGGATTGGTGACTATTTCTTTTGCACATACTTTCTCTCCTGGTACTGTCCAACTCATGTAGTAAATACCAGATTAACCAGTTATCTCGGAAGTTCACACCCGTCAGTCCTTATACATACGATTTCCACCCCACCACTCTGCTTGCTTATATCGGCTTTTACTAAATCGCTTGTAATTTAGTATCGTATGTTATAAAACCCAACCCCTCGTCGCTAGTCTATTAAGTGCAAATCCATCTATGTCCTGTTCCATATAATCACATGACATCACCCTAATCGCGGCAGACGTCAAGTTTTTTCGATGTATATTAATGCACATTATCCCACTTGGTGACTTTTCAAACACACCGTGCTTTGCTAATCTTATTTCACCCCCTCAGTTCCCAAGCTTTGAACTTCGGCAATGCCCGGTTTGGACTACCTGGTTGGCTGTTATCCACTCCACCTGGCCTTTGATCTACAACTACAGGATCCCCAAACGGACTAAGAACCCTGCGATCCGGAAGGTGAAGAACCTATAGGCTTTGTAATCGTGGCTAGTTGGGGAACTACCGTAAATAAATAGTTATCTAGTACGAAAAATAAGTAAAAACCAATGGGTGGGCTAGAATCCAAAAAAATTTCCACAGCACCCGGCCTTGAAACTTTAGTATTCTAGAGTCAATCACAAAGGCACATTTGTGGCCTGATGGCACGGCACTGCCATACCCAATTTGATAGCACACCCGCAACTATTCCATTCCTTCTCTCGACCCCGCCCTCTCGCCCACTCGTTCCATTAACTGCAAATACGACGAACTCCCCATCTGACCCCAGATGCCTCCATGACACATTCATTCCAACCTGCTGAACCTGTCGTTTGAATGTAGCCATTTCAGTGGACATTCAGTCTGTGTTACCCACAAAAATCAAAAAATTTCTGTACAGTTCGTGTTCCGGCTGGTGTGTTGCCACCATCTCACTTTTCCAATAGAACCATTATGCCCGACTCCACAACAGCGACATCAGTGAGCCACTACAGTTCTACTGTATACCATGTTTCTGAACTCCCTGTTATCATTCACCCGTTTTGCTAGTCCCTCCGTTTCATCATCCCCACATACGCTTTTTGTGACCCTGGCCATGAGCCCAACAGTCCAAGGCCACGAGGCCTCAGCGGTTGTTTTTGGCTTTAGTTCACTTTAGTCGGTTGGATGATGCCTCCTTTTCCACTTCACAAGATCTGATGTTCTGGTTTCTGATTTTCCACAGCTTACACTTCTCTTGTCATTTGTTATGCAGGAAGCCTCTTGTTTTGCCCTCCCTCGTTTTGTTTTTGCCCGCCACCCTCAAATCCCAACGATCTGACCTTGCTCGATGTTCTTTTCGAAAAAGGCGCTTTCCTGCTCGTGCCGGTTTAGTGGTGACCACGCTTACATTGGATACAGGTCACGGCCTATGGCGCTGTCCCCTTTCCCCACCAAAAACCCCGGCACTCACAGTCCCCGCCAGTCATGCCTTTATTCTGACTGCAACCTTATGATCATGCCTGACGGCATGCCCCACAATTCGGGAATTACTATTATTATTATTTTTATTACCATATATATCAGTTTCCGTGCTGCCCACTCATATAGTTTTGCGCTGAGCGACAAGTATAGATAATCCTACAATAACGTCATAACATACTAAATTCATATCACTAGTCCGCATGTGAAGCAAGAAACACCATGACACTTTTGTATGCAGTGCACGTTCACATTTCCTGCTGACTAAACATTTTTCTTCGGATTTTGTGCTGTCGGCGGTCAAGCAGTCGTGTTTGGATTTCAATATCACACTTTTATCAAAAAGATATTCATTTCATCCATACATGTGTCATGATGTTTCAAAGCCAGCAAAAATACTGGAAAGTTTAGCGAGGATACCTTCTATGTGAAAGTTTTGGGAGAGGTTGCGAGCAAATGATACAGTTGAACTCTTATTGATAACACTGTATTGTATACCGAAGGACAATCGCCGAAAAATTAAAAATTAACTACTGAGTAATACAGTTCTCCGGTTTTACGGAGGCTACCGCGCTTGGGGGCAGCAGGTGGAAAAGTTTCCGCAACGGAACAGAAAATTTAGTTGATGTTAGCACCCGCTGATCACTTATGTTGGGGCAGTTTTTCTACGGCGCCCAAATTTGTGCGGATGTGAACTGCATATCTATCAGGCCACCCCGGTGAAAAACCACTCACAAAATATTTGCTATACAGAAACTAAGTAAACTAACTTAAAGTGCCATTTTTTCCAATAAGAGGACCAGATGAATCAGTCCTATCAAATGAAAAATTCACAAACCAGTTACTGACCAACCATTTAAACTGCGAAGATGTACATTAATAAGCACGGAAATTATATCAGGAACAAAGGCCATGAGCAGTTATTTTCGGTGCATGCCGGGGCCTCGCAACATTCAGTGTGTTGCCTTTTTTCAGTTTTAAAGTCGTTACTGACTACGATCCAAAGTCTGGCATAGCTTGACGGAAAAGCCTTTCAGGTGGGAACTGACAGTTTCCTTACCAAAATTTCCGTTGTCGTTGAATTTGGTTAAATTGCCCGAATTAAATCAGGTGTTTTGAAGAACACATTTGGTCACTTTGGTGGTGTTAGAGTAATAGGCTTATTTCATAGGAACTTCAACATGGGTATCGGACTCTATCGTGCTGGCTCTATCACCAGATGGTACGAAGATTTTCAAACTCAGAGCGCACAATTTCCTTAACCACATTTTTCCTATTTCTGGAAGTTGCTACGTGGAATAACCTTAACCCGACGGTTGTCCACGCGTAATCTAGAACCCAGTTCAAAGCACTATTAGACATTATATTATAAGAGTCCTCACGCTGGTAGGCCTACTGCCCCGCGCTGATAACGTAAGGCAATGCTACACTCTTTTTTCGCTTGTATTTTCAGGTGAACTGTAGCCGCTGAACGACAAGAGCGAAGTCGATTTGGGAAACTTGGGCAGAAGCCTCGACCCTGTGTATCCATCCGTGAATAGATCTCCTTGCTGGATGCTATAAGAACCCTAAATTTGTAATGGCCAAAAGTTGAACATACAAGAAGCCAATGTCGGCTTCGTTGTAGGAATACGACACGATACACGCCAATCCGAATGCACGAGCCCGTGGATTCCTACCAAAACTATCACCACCACCATAAACTGTTACATCTATTGTTTTTTGATCAGGTAGCTGTTGATGTGTTTGCCTAGTCAGATCAACAACCACCTGACCAAAATCCAATAAACTCTGTTACATCTGTTGAACTGACTTTGGAAACTGCCGTATTTGGTCGCATTCATTTTAGTTGACCTCGGAGAGTTTTCTTACGGCCGCCTTTTGAAATTCTCTCGATTCACGTCATTTCCAATTTCCAAATGGCGGAGCCTGCAGAAATATATAAAATTGACTCTGGAGTGGGTGCCCTACCTTCAGTAAAGCTTGATAAGTCAACTACGATTTTGAACCTCCATCATAATGGAATCGTGAAAATAGAAGCCCTTGATCGCGCCGTCCAACTTCAGCACTTGGACCTATCGTCAAATCTTATCTCTAGAATGGAAGGCCTGAATGGGCTCACAAATTTACATACGTTAAATCTGTCTTCGAACGTTATTCGAAAGGTGGAGGGAATCGAGTTATTACGGTAGGTTGACTCCGCTTAATCATTTCTTCCACATTCATTCCTGCCCACTAAGCCTGCGTAGTTAAGTATGATTCAATTCTTTTTGGGTCAAGTAATGAATGACATAAGGTTGCGTTGGAATTTCAGAGAATTCTTCCTTGATGTCAGCTGGGGAGCGAACCCAGTATGTGATCTCCCATCGATGCCAAGACGGGAAATTCATCGACACCATTATTGGTGCACCACGATTTATAATCAAAGGGTACACAGGAAATTGTAATTGTAATGAACCCAGGAAAAAGAGCGACAGCCATTCTGTAACTACGCTTCTTAACCCATGCGAAAGATGAGCTATATTGTCTGTGAACCACAAGCATACATCTAGAGCTCCTTGTGTTAGGCTTAGCATTTAAAAGAGCTTCATCTGTGAAGTACTTCGACTAACAATTGCGTGAGCCCGGAGACACTGTCGGTTGGTGATCTTCATACCACCATTTAAAGCGTACTAGAACGAAGAACACAGTCCTAACAGGGTCTCTAACACAATACTTGTTTGTTTGATCCACTCTATCCTCAGGGTTAGAATCATTTTCACATT
Source organism: Clonorchis sinensis (assembly GCA_003604175.2). Classification (NCBI taxonomy): domain Eukaryota; kingdom Metazoa; phylum Platyhelminthes; class Trematoda; order Opisthorchiida; family Opisthorchiidae; genus Clonorchis; species Clonorchis sinensis. The sequence continues at coordinate 70,456,886 of CM030369.1, read as the reverse complement.
ACATCCCTTATTGCTAAAGCACTGGCTTAGGATGTTGCAACCAGTGTATGTAAGCAGTGACTCTTTGAATCCACTGTGAGTTTCGGGTCAATAATTGGCGTTGCTGTCACTTCCCGACTGTCTAAATAGTGTTGGCAGACTGTCCTTTGTTTGCGAAATTTAGACGGTGATGGTGGGCTTCGCAGATCATCTAAATCAGCAACGCCTGCGCACATCATTTGGTTCGTCCTCTGACGATCAGAAAGCCCTTTGAAGTGTGTATTTTATGGGGAATGTTTTGTACACTCCGATGAACAACCTCCTGTGTTTTCAGGTCGATCTCTTCGAGATAGAGGAATTTTGGTGCAAACCGGAAGAAAATCAAGTTTTACGTTCATTTGTGCTCTTGAATCGGCAAAATGTTTTTCATCGTTTTACTTGTTCCATGTTTAGGGAGCAAGATCTGTGTGTGAGTTGCTTCTCTTAAAATTCGATATTTTTTTACACCTAGAACCATTCAGTTTTAAACCACGGATTCAAAGTGATATTCGATCTTTCAGCTGGAACACCGGTGGAAAACCTAAATGTTTGTCCGTTGGCAATATTGTTGAGCCCAATACGCTTCATCCATCCCCGCTCCTCATCCACTCTTATGTTCAAATTAACAAATTGAGGGTAGAACATCTGTCGGTGTAGCTCAGGTATCATACCAAGTTAAAACGTTTGAATACGTCTGAGTATTCTCAATGGTATTCTCCGTGGGAGGCGTATGATGTATGGTCATGCATACACCAGTGACGATTGTAATTAGCAGCGTCAGAGGCCGAGGTCCTGAAGACCAAGTGCTCGCTGTATGCAAAGAACAGTTATGGGCCTTTATGGTGTACGCCTTTATCCTTATGTCTGAACTCACCGAGATCTAATACCGCAGAATATCTTTTGTATCCTCTAGGCTTTTATGAACTGTTGTCAGTCTGTCGGCTGTTGTTCCGGTGTTCCCTGTCGACTTACTGTTGCAGCGTATTGCGGTCATCGATCTTGTCAGCCTAACACCAGAGTTTCAGGTTGGAGAAAGGTAGCTGGCATGACTAAGTGGGTCGTTGATGTATAGAGTGATAAGTAGGGACCCTAGGATCAGTCACTGACGTACCCCAGTGGCGGAGATTTTAGGTGGTAGGCGTTCCGCGGACCCGGATGGTCTAGCTCCGCCAATGGTGAAGTGGTGATTCAACGGCAACAGTTTGGTGGTCATCTCGCAATCAAGCGATCAGAGTGTGGTGATGCACTCGGTTATATGCTCTGGCAAAGTTACTTAGAACTTCGTTTATGTAACTGCGCCCCCCTCAGACTGCCGTCTGAGCTTTGTGAGCGACCAGTAAGTTGGTGCTGGACTATTTTACGATACGCTTTTAGTAACTTTTGCTGTTGAACGCGTGAAAGTTGCTAAAGACGAAAACCCTCCGCTGCAAAGTCGTTTACTTGCAAACACTAACTAATCAGTTACAACCTGTTGGCCAGGAGAGTAAACTTCTCGTATGCACGTAGACTTTAGAAGTTGAAAATTTCGCGCGCTTTCGTGAACTTTTATGAACATTCCTTGACTATTACACAATTGTAAACTAACGCTACAAATCAGTTCTACAGGTACTGTAATAAACTTCACCTTTCATCAAACGCGCGGGGGGGGGGTACGAGTTTCGACGTGACCACAGGCTATTCACAAGTCTCAGCGGTATTGCACGCCGTTACGTTGGTAGCTTGTGTGCGTTCACGAGTTAGTGTAAGTATCTTGAAAACGTCTCGTCGGAATGAAGTCAGTGGGTAGTTAGGTGATGATGATGTCACTTTAATTGAAGACAGAACAAATGGAAGCTAATCGCTATGTTTGGCGAACAAATCAATGGCTACTTGATCACCGGGGAAATACAGCCGTCAGACCATAGCCATCTTTTTTATGTTCGGTGCCCATATTTGTTGGAAGCTGTTGTTTTGTTATGAATTATCTGTTTGGCGTCCGTGCATCCATCAGAGTGGCTTTGAAAACGTGTTATACCTGATCTTGCTTACGACGGGGAAGTTTAAGCCTATTCGCCTGCCTCTCCTTCTGTCTGTTCGTTTGTGGACCATGTGCCCCTCTGTCCATCATGCCAATTGAATGGTTGCCACCGCTCTTATGTCTGGTACGTATTGGTTACATGCTTATTGGCGATGTCAACATCCGAAGTTTTTGGTTCTCTGCAGCTTAATGCGCTGCGTAAGGTTCTGCACCCCATGAATTGAGAATTAGTCTGCCAACAGCATGTCGAGAATTCCGGAACTGCAGCGGAGTCTCTATCTCAACGTGGTCATTAGCAAAAACTATGTAGTGGGTGTCAACGTATTCAAGTCTTCCGAGGCTGCGTTGAAACAGTAAAGCCATTTTATCCGCACCGTAACTGTAGTAGATAAGTTTTTGGACCATTTGTGTGCATCCACTACATTGCTGCAAAAGAGAATTCCTGTGGAGCTGAACTCGATTTGTAGGCTAACTTGCTCGGAGTGTTAGACATAATGAAGTTGTATATTATGCGTCTGTTTGTCGTTGCAGCTGTCTCTTTGACAGTCTGCATCCATCATAGATCAGCGCTATTTGAGCTACGACCTTGAAAGTAATACACACCTAAGAAACAATCAATGTGGGTTCAGGTCCAATCGCTCTACCGGTTTTCTGTTAGCGCATGCTTCCCAACTTTTTCTTTAAGGATTGGGATATATTTGACACCTGGGTCGGCAACCTGTTTGGCTTTCACTTTAGTGCACCATCTGTAACTTTCAAAAAAAAAATAAACCAGTAAGCACAGCTCTCAGGCCTCTGGCTTTGCTTTCAGGAGACCGTTTTTAGTTTTCTCTGAAAATATTGATTGTATGAAATCACTTACCTTCACAACATTCAAGTGGCGTTTATCGAATGCATCAGCAAATTTAATTTGAAATCACAGAATGGTGTAATGGATTGATTATTTATTTATTTTTACATTCTGTGCATCAGTGTATCTTTCAATCATATGCAGATCTTTAGTGAACCTGAATCTGTCCTTCAATGTGATCGACGACTTGGCGGGTCTGAGGGGCCTGCATGGACGAAATTACAGTCTCACTGTGCTTCAGCTTCAAGGAAACCGACTCAACTGTGTTGAGCACTTGCTTCAATATATCTCCGGATTGGAAAACCTCCGACAACTAACACTTGCCGACCCACAGGCTTGCTTCAACAACCCGTTGTGTTCAGTCGGAGGTAAGCTCATTGTTGAAGATCCCGCCATTTGGTGCCAGTCAGGTTCTTTACAGATTTTCCGGATGAGATTTTAAGTGTGTCGACGCCTGCAGATTCATGCGGTAGAATTAACCTAGCCCACTTTTGTCTGTTCCTCTTATTTTTTGCTATTCAACTAGATTTTGGGTGCATGGTAGTCAACCACTTGTTTGCAGCACCGTAGTTGTCATCTTGATAGTCGTGCTTGGTCAGATGTGTTGTTGTATTTGTGAAACAGGCATGTGGCGTTATTTCTGATTACCGGGGAAAAACGCACAAGATCACTGAATTTATGCTTGTTTAATAAACCGCTAACACGAATTCTAGCTGTGTCAATTATTACCGATTATAACATTTGCTCTTCGTTTGGCCCCGTTAATGCGCGTGACTGTGGAGAAGCACAACTCCATACTTTTCATCGCGTGCTTATCTGGGTTTTCGACACCATTAGCATGTTTGAACTGACATAGGCTTTTTGTTGCCTATTTATCTTATCACCTTAGCGCTTTAAAGTCTATTTAGCTTTAGGATTTTGTTCTGTCTTGGCTTATCTAATTCGCAGGTTTGTAAAAAGAGGCAAGCGTAAATGCGATCATGCAGAGTAATCTGCTGTTACGCTGGTTTGCCAGATAACCTAAATGATCCATTGAATCCTCCGCTTTATCGTGCCTGCATTTACCTTTCTTTCTTTGTACGTCTTTTGTTTTATTATTTCTTCACCCCGCAGACTACCGACAAACTGTTTTGGATGCTTTACCACAACTAGCTATTTTGGACAATCTTGATCGGTCAGGTCGTCCAGTTCAAGTCGATCTATCGGTGACTTACCCAGGTAACCTCACTTCTATATTCTTACAGGATTTCACTTCGGCTAGACTTTCTCTGCTGAACAGATATCCTGGTTGCCAGTCCGTTATCTGCCCAGGCGACAACTATATCTATCATTAGAGAAATAGCCCAGAATTTTCAGGCAGGATTTTCTGGCTTTAGTTAACTTGCGAAAAACGAAAGAGAGTTTACTTAGCCCCACTGTCGTTTTGTTGAACGGATAGGCTCCCGGTATATAGGCCTTTTGAATTTTGGAGTGTTTTTATCAGCCCCGACAGGTGGTTTCTAGTATGTCTTGCATATGGTAGTTTCGTCTAACCGCTATTCATTGCGTGTAGCCTTGTACGCGCGGTGACTTCTCTAACTATATGTTGAATGCGCCTTCCAGCTAATAAATTTTAGCGGAAACTTAATTCTATCACTTTGTGGTTGTGCTAATACCCGAACAGTTCTACTTTACTTGGTTCGTCGTCTTTCAATCAAGTCTATTGTTTTACTTTCAGAATTGAAGTATTTTCTGGATTTCGTGGATGCCCCAAGTACGGTCGTAAGTAAGGTGATACTGTAACTTCGCGCTGCTGCGCTGCTGAATTTGGTTGTTGAGAAAAAAACCATCAGTAGGGAGACCTTGGATTCCATAATTTACTTTTGAGGGGCCTTCTACAGCAACCCTTTTGAAGTCAAATGTGTAATGTGTGTAGTCAAATGTAGAATTCAGCTGGACTGCAATACTTGGATTTTTTCTAATGCATATAAGAAGCACGAAGCATCTGGTGTTAGTTTTCCACACAGTTGAATTCAATGCCTGTGCCGTATATGGTTAGCCTAAGCGAGAATTTACCTTGTATGTCTCGTATCTCCGGACATTTCGAGCGACAACGCCTAAGATGTAAAACTATTGAACGGCATTGTCGATTCGAGTCGACGCATGTTTGACAGTTTTCACCGTGATCGCCAGACCCGTTTTAGTCTTTCTTAGACTATGGCATGCCAAGGTCAGCAGTGGAAGTGTTGTAAAATTGAGCTTGATTCTGCTTCTAGCGTTTTTAGAACGTACGGCTTCTATACAGTATACAATGGATCGGTTTGAACGATAATCCTGGCCTTTTAATGTCTGAAGTTTCGTTACTCAAAACGTTTTACTATTACGTATCATTCCCTCTTCTCTAGGAAGCACTGGAGTTTGAACGGCCCACTCAAGACCAGAATATAAGTCGACCGGATCAGCAAGAAAAAGGGGATATTCATCGAAGTAAAAATGTTTCTCAAGCACCTTGTGACAAGGCTACGAGCATTCATAGCAATCAGAACAACACGAACGCTGAGGTACTTTATTTGCCCTTCAATATTCTGCAAACGCTAGAAACGGCATTTACCGGCTATCCTGGTTAAGGGCAAATGACAAGTGATTGTTGCAACCTATAGAGGGACTGTCCATCAATAAGTCAACTTTGCATAGGCCGCTACTCAAATGAAGACGCGCAAACCCGTTGTGGCCGATGCTGTGGCACAGTAGCGAGCCGGAACGCGGTTCTTGTAATTGTCGAATTGGAGGAGTTTTTAGTTTAAGCTATCCGAAACTGTGAGAATTAAATACACTGCACTACACTTGAGAAAACCGGATTGGAAAGGTTTTTGCCTTCTACGAATTTGTCTGCACTTGTGATGCAAGTTAAGCAACCGATCTAATCTAAGTTCTTTGTTTCTGAAAATATCCAACAATTTAAGTAGCTCTACTGAAATTGCGGCAGATTATATCAGATTTGCTGCTATAATTCACTGCGAACGTAAGTAATTGCATGCTAGGTACGCGGACACCTGCACACTGCATTCGCTTTCTAGTCGGTCAGTAAAAGGACTAATAAATTACTGGGAGGCTAAGATCGTCAGGCCGGTCAGTTTTCTCATTACAATGTTTTTTAAGGATTTTGGAATTGACGAGAACTTTATTTGGCATTTGAGTGCTCTAGCCTTCCGATGTCATTCATGACTGCTCACAACAAAGCCAATATCACAAACTCGTTTTGGCACTGTAACTCCTGGAATGCTTCGGAGGTGAACGCTAACAATTCAGAAGGAAAAAATTATAGTATTATTGCGCCTGTCTCAGCTTTTTTATGAACAGTATCGATGAAGAACGCTGATAATCTTCGACCTAAGAGACTGAGGGCCATTTTAGTTACATACTGATTCAAGCTGCGAGGTAAGGATATCTCTTCGAGTAGCCCAAACACCTTGTCCGGACACAAGTCGCACCTCAAGTATAGAACGATTTATCTCAATAAGTAGAACCTAACAAGCGACCATGCACTATTTTGGGTTGAAGTGAAACTTACGTTTGTCCGTTTTGATTATTCTACTTTCTTGCATCTGCTAAAGGGGGTCGAAATGATAGTTTCCAGAAGATTCTTGCCTAGTAGTACCATTTTCACTTTTGATAGGATGCGATCCGTCCCTGCAGTAGGGGTGAACCTTGTCTGAGTGGCATGAGTTCATTTTTTTACAGATGTCTCATACCTGCTGACATATCTTTACGAAGGGAACTTACGGTGAGTATATGTATAACCGAAAAGTACATGGTAGTCGCGGTATGGTGCGCGAAATCATTCTGTAGGACAGATTGTTTTTTCTAGGATATTGGGAGATCACGCAAATCTCACTGATCAAAACTCCCGTAAATTCTCCGAAAGATATCGTGAACAAGTCACTGCTCACACACCCCCACAGTCAATTCCAGTTGCCCGGTATAATAAGATAGCAGCCTCAACTAGACTATAAGTGTAATTGAATAATGCCCCCTAAACGAAAGATTTCTCGGAAGGGTAAAGGCGAGCGAATGATACACATTCACCACTTATCTTTCAGGGAACGTCAGACAAGCATTTTCACTGTACACTCTCTTCTGTTACCGAGCGTCGGTTAGCCAATCTGGAGGACAAGCTTAGCTCTCTCATGGCATTACAGTTAAACTGTTTTGGCCAACCAGGTGCTGTGCATCGGGAATATCCATTTGAGGCACCTAAGAACACACGAAACGCATTGACCACCATCTGCGGAAGAAACCCGCCTATTCTGAACAGTGCTGGCGAGGGATTTGTTGACGGTGGACAGCCGGTTTGCGAGGTAAGTATGCATGATTGCATGAATAACTCGTATGTCCATCCAACTACCACCAAATACTCTTATCCATGGTCGTCATATGAGTTCTGCATTGGTAATCTCTTGGATGATCGTCATTTGTATCTTCGAATAGAAGTTTTGTGAGTGTCATTTTGAAATCGCCCTTCAACAGCCACTGACTTCAGGACGGAATAAACAGTCGCACCAGAAACATGGTATATTTGATCTTTTCTGAAGAGACCACCTGAAAAGACTGAGCAAAAGTTGTTCTAATGCTAACCTGTTCTGAGGCTTACATGGTAACGCAGGAGACTAGGGGTCAGTCGTAGCTGTTTTCCCTTTTGAGAGTGGTCTCTAAAAGAGTGCGACTGTGAAACCTACGTACTCCGAGCTACCTGTTGGCGGGCATTAACCACAGTGTGACTGATCATAATGGGATATTTCTTCCTTCTGCTTGACCACGTAGCGAACATCTTCCTTTTGGCTAGATTTTAGCAGACAGTGGCTAGTTCCTTAACAAATTCGTTACTTGGACGTTAACCTGAAAAGCATTAATTCTGCTGGATTTCCTATCCGGATATTTAGGTAGGTACCGGGTCACCCACCTTATCAAGTTTATTAGCACCTTGACGTTCCCATCATGGCCCTCAAAGGATCTAGGGTAGTTGGTTTTCCACACGATATGCAGCCATTCGGTAGCTTAGGTTATTTAGAGTATAGGTTAACAATTTTAAATACCGAAAATGGCTACTGAACATACATTAACGTCACTTCTCCCGAAGTGTAGCGCGAGGACGGGTAATTTGGGTTCCAGAATCAAATAAACTCGTTTGCTTAAGAAAAACTCCATGACCCGTTGACTTTAACCGAACTGCGGATTTTCACCAACCTACTCTAGAACAAGAGTTATTCTCCATTTAGATCTTGCACTTTCCAGGTTTAGTGACCTGGTTTCCCTCCTACTTGCTCTGAGTTGCTGACCGACAAGAAACATGAAGACTAGTTCTAACCCAAATCCCAAATTTTCCAGTTGTCGGTTTTGGGCGGTGTTTGTAGTACAACGGTCTATTTACACTTCGTTTACCTTATGGGCCAACAGGTTTCACCGGTTGCTTATGTGAAGAAGATTGTGTCCTGAGAAAACTACTGCACATGTTAGCGCTGATTTACCCAAAGCTGTGATTTGTTAAGAATTTAGTTATTAGTCAATCAATAAACCGTGTACCATAGACACATTGGTCCCAGCTACTACAGTTTCGGTCACCGGAAAATGGGGGAATGGAGATACGGCCAAGCCATGGAGGCGATAACGTGTTTAATTAGTTCAGGAATTAGGCAGCTATGCATTGAAGGAGATAACTTTGATGTATGAGCACCACTGACTTCGCGATTAGGCCATTTCTTCCAGTATCATTAACCATTGGTGAGTTGAGTCCCGAGATCCCAATCCAGCGAGGTCGCAGTTGCCGACTGGACTCCGTTTACTGGTTAGTACCTTCATACTTCGTTGCCAGGTCATACACTGTCCACCTCTCTGTCGCTTCCACTCAGTACAGGGTTGGGCGGAAGGAGCTGTGCGAGGCACACGCTCTTCTGACATGCGGAGTGCATGTCCTAACCAGCCCGTCAGTTTTGTGACGATTGTGTATGTTATATTCAGTATTTTTGCTTGTTTTCACCCTAGGCACTATGTACACTAGTTTTTAATGGCTTTAATCGCTATTAATAAGCTGTACCTCAACGTGGCATTCTTTTATACGGTAGAAGTGGAGAATCATTTGACATTTGTGGACATTCCCATTGACCAAGGATGTATTACGTCCACATTTCTGATGGAACAGATAAGGACATTTGTGGCCTTGTTGCCGACTAGTTGACTTTCAAATGATTTCAATTTACATGCAATAATTATTTAGCGCTACCAATATTCCCAAGGCATCCTGATTTACACTTGCTTATTACGTCAGCATTCACGTTCAGCGAGTGGTTGTATTGAGTAAATTGTAAATCCAGTCTACTTCCACTTTTGGTTCAAAGCTCCTCAACCGGAAGAGTTACTGCTACTCGGTGCACTCCCTTCTACAGAAAAAGGTTGATTTCCTCTGTTTTGTGATAATTTTCTAGGGTCCGCCTTATAACCGATGAAGCTGCGCACTCCCCTGCCATATGTTCATATCTAAGAAACCAATCAAGGTATGACCACGTGATGTTGATTCCGTAATTACGGGATGAGTGCTGCCGTGTTGTGTCAAAGTTCAAGTTGATCAGACTGCTAATCAATTACTCTTCTGGTAGTCTTTAACTGATAACCAGGAGGTCGGGGTTTCCAAACTTCCTACTCTTTCGTGAGGTGCGCACTTCTGGTGATTCCCAATAAGAGTGAAATAGCAGTATGGTAATTCTGGCTTTCCTGTATGGATTGGTTTCACTTTCAGGACGAAATCCTCACTGAGAAAAAGGAAAGTTTCTCTAGGTCGTGAGAGTATGGACTCTATGAGAGCAGAATGAGACTTTTGTATACTTTGATGGAGTTCAAACCACTGTCTTTTTACGGTGAGATCACTGTCCATAAAATTCTACACCGACTCGAGTTGTGTCCGTTTCAAAAGTTGTAGGTATTTACTTCTTGATGTGTTTGTTTTTCATCCAACACGACGATCCTATCCGACTCAGAAAACGCGTTTTTGACTGTGATTTCTATCAGCTACTTTTTGTGACTAGCCTTCTTGTTGAGTGTACCCACCGTATTTAATGGAGCCATTTGATTGGTTCAATAAATTGATTCAGAAATTGCTTATGTCATATTCCCTCTAGTGGAGTCGCTGTGTTTTGTCATCAGTTATCGAGATATTGTTGAAATTACGCCCGCCTTCCAGGTTATTGCTCAACAAACTAATTTGCAGGAATTCTAAAGAGGACGACGTGCGAAACATCCGCTACTAAAGGCGGGCGGGTCGTGTGGATTAGGTTTATTTTAAGCTTCTTTAGAAGACCTTTTCGTTACGAAGCTGCCGCCCGCGCCTTTCATCCAGCGTTTTTTTTGGCACCCGGGGCCGTGACGCTCGCCATTGTAGGATGAGATTGGGTTTCCTTGTAGATGAATCCTCTCCTAGTTGAATAACTAAGTAGCTCCTATTAAAGTAATTAATGGAATAATGACCTCGGTCAGACTTCCAGGCAGCGGTGTTGTATGTATGTCGAGTCTTCGTTGTAGTTATGTCCGTCGTATCGGAATTGACGATTTCTATGTAGACGTGATGCTGTGTTAGAGCCTCAGACTCAATAGTTGGGCAATAAACCGATTTCATTAAAGGTAAGTATTAGTTTGTTATCATGCTAGGTTATCCGAGTAGCAACTGCACCTCTTTTCTGTGCTAACATGACTGCTCTGTATCAGATCGACCTGGTTTAGAAAATGCCGTCTCGATATAGCACCACAAAAACATCTGTCTACTCATCTGATGTCTTGGGTTTTGTGATGCATTTAATGCAACGGACTGGTATAATGTCCAATTTCATTTTGCGCTCTTCACACTGTAGGTTATAAACCTACTCCTATCCGTGTCACTCGAAATTGGTGAAAGTCTTTTGGTGACCATGGTTGTAAGGAATCAACCATATCCTTCACACCTGCCTCATTGCGATTCTGGTATCCCCTTTACCTTTCCAGCATGAAACCAAAGCCACGACAGTTAGCTCAGCACGGGCAACAAGTCAGTTTGCATGCTCTGTTCCAGTGTGCATATCCATATAGTTCACGTGTACATATTTTATTTTATTTTATTTTATTAAACCTCGATTTATGTTTCTCTGTTAAGTTGAGCTTCCCGTGATGGCAGCTTGTTCTCGAAATAACACAACGTATAAGATTGTTGAAAGCTTTTCAACAGCTTACTATCTATTTTACCCTTCTTGAGGCTGATCAGGCAGGGGACCTAGTCTTCAGCAACTTTATATTCTACTTGAACACCGAGTTGTGCACAGCTGGCAAAATATATTCATTTGCAGATTAATTTGGTATTAACGGGGTACGCAACTGAATCCTAACTGAATTTCTCGTTGGTGATGTCTTTCCGTTTCAATATGCTACACAAAGTCGGCCTCACGTTTTGTTGGAACGATATTCGAGACATCGCGGTATATTTCTCAACGATACGCTGGAAATCCTTCGACAGTCGATTTCCGGTTTCGCTCTTTTCGTTTATCTCGGATATTCTGCCGTCTAAAACATGTAGCGGCCTTAGTTCAGCACGCTCAGTTAAAGGTTATTGTAAACCAGAAATTCAGTTGGGATTTCGCTGAGTCTTTCGTTACATTCAACATCATCTGCGAACGAGTGTATTTTGCCACGAGGTATTTGGCATTTTTTCATCGTTTACTTTTTTCCCAGTGAAACGAGTCAAGTTAGCAGAATTAGCAGTGTGATCATCCGGCTCTACGGTAAGCAAACCTAGTACCGGTTGTCTGATTGTCTTGTTTTTTGGTTTTGCTTCTATAGCTACTGCAACCCTTGCTATGCTATGTTTCTGCTCGTAAGAACGAGAATACGAATTCGGAAAAGTTTGGGAAACCGTCAGCAGATTTATTGCTGGGCAACGTTTCGCTTTTGACACGAGAGGTTCGTCAGGCCAAATTACTAGGTTAGGAAACCTGGTCGAGATTTAAGATGGAAGGAGAACCAATCAGTTAAGTCAGGCTAAATCGGTGTTAGTTGTCTGCTAAGGTATTTTGGTTGTTAGGGTGCGTCAGCAAGTGGCAAGACCGATAAGGAACCTACTTGGATTCGGGTCCAAGCTCTTCCGGTTCGCTTCACGTGAAGAGTCTTCTTCAAAGTCGTTTACACTTTTCGTCCTGTGTGGATGAGCTAGTGCCACGTTAGTTGTGTAAGCGAGAGCGATTCTGTAAACATTGGTTGGGTTAGGATTTCTACTCCCCTTTTTCTGCTAATGATTCTACGTTTATTGACATCCTTGACCGCCACCTTTCAACTCGGCTTATCTAAGACCACTCTCCACACGTTCACGAGTTCCACACCCCTCGAGTCTATTCACGCTGTGACGCTTGGTGATTTCTACCGCCTTGGTCATCAGCCGCTGTGGTGTGAATTGCAGTCCCCGTCTTGAGACTTCTACATTCTCCAGATCTATATCCTGTGTTAAACACATGTACCGCCACCACTGAGTCTTTGACCAGCGCGTGGTATTCATCCGCATACCTTAGGGGTTTGTGTATCCTTCTCTTGCCATTTCTGGTGCGCAATTCCCTGGCTATTTGTCCTGTGTAAACTTTAGTGCAGTCGTTGCATTTAATTCTATACACACAGCCCCTGGTCCTTTGAACCAGGAGGGGACCGTTCAGCTGCACCGAAACTGAGCGTAGCGTTTTTTCTTGTGGAAGGCTACTCGAATGTTGGCTATTTTGAGTGGTCTTCAAATAACCTCCGATGTTCCTGCTTTATATGGACGGACCACTGTCCATTCCTTACTGGGTCCGGGTAACGGAGCCAATATCCTACTTAATTCCCGCCTAATCAAACTCACTGGACATCCTTTTTCTTAAAGTCTGTTGGTAATCTCGATTTGAGCTGCTGTTCGGTCGACCTCTTCTGTGCACGGCGCTCTGACTCGGCTAGACACTGATGACACAGTACACGGACTTTGGGTGTGCTGACGTATAGTTTAAAATGGTCCCTGTGTTTGTATAAAAATAAATGCGACGATTGCGCGAAGGTTTACAAAGGATCAACAGACATGGAACTGCACACCTGAATTGGCAAGCCTAAGGGAAGTATAAACGAAGGTCAGGATGGACACGAATTCGACCAAAGCGGAGTCCACATACTAGCTCAATAAGAACAAAAAATCGACCCGATTCATCACACGAAAGACAACAGAATTCCAGAACTACAAAGCTCAACTGTCCAATAAATCAGATGAGAAACGCATCGAGGAAGCAGGAAAGTCCAAGTCAAACGGACAAATCAGGTTGATCAGATTGTGCACCCAAACAATAAATTAAATGACCCCATTCAGTGCATCTAACTGACCGGCCTGACCCAAAGACACCAGCTACCACAACGGAGGAAAGAGAATAGCTTAACAAATCCAACCAAACTTGAGGAAAACATGAAATCTGAGAACGGACCAACAGAAACGAAAAAGTAACCTACTCGGCATAAAGGGCAGTGGGTTAGCCAGTCGAATCAAAGGATGGAAGCCTAAAATGCAACGCAGATAAAAGACGAACCAGTGGACTTACATGGAGGGCGTCCCTTAATTAAAGAATCACGCGACCAGGCAACAGAAACTCTTCAAAAGTTCTGAGAACGCACGCAGGTGAGGAAGAACTATCCACCCAACTGCGCACTGATGGTGTACCCTTGGTTTGCGGCCACATGAAAGTCAAAAGCAGCATATCAACCAAGCCTCCAAATAGGCCACGTGTATGTCAGGTTACAGTGTACGATGTTCTGTTGTATGCTTATGAGACGTGACCCCAGTAAGCAGCGGAACTACGACGTCTTCAGGCCCCAGATAACCTTTGTGTCCAAAATATAGTTCGATTAGGGTTGTGCCAAAGAATCGACAACCAGACGAGGAGTCAAACGTTTGGTTATGCAACGGGGATTTGAATCGCAGGTTTCACTTATTCACTTATTCTTTCCCTGGTAATCAGGCTTTTCTCTTCCTAGAATCACCTCTTGGGAGACAGTGTACCTCTCGTAAGTAGGTTTGCGTCTGAGCCATTTGTCTATCTTCTTATAAGCACGCTGTCATCGCAGGTACTCTGTGGGGGTACATGCATTCGTGTGCTTGTTTCGGCAATAAGCAGAGATACGGCCTTTGCAGTGTTGTCACTGACTATCACCATAATGGGTTTGCTTATGCTTGCGGATTCTAGTTAACTTAAGGGCTCGTGCGATGCGGAACGTCGGTGAGTTGGAAGAATATCTATCACCTGCATGGCAGCATAGTTTGACCCAGAATTGAATGGTGTGAAGAATTTGTGACTTGTACTAGGCTGAACTATGCTCACTTCCGAATTCGTACTGCACATGACATCTGGGCTTTTGGTTTAGTTGCTTAAGTACCACCAACGTTTAGGGATTTGTTTTATTTATTGATAAACAGGTTCAGTCAAAGCAGCTCAAACTGGCCGATATCACAGTTTGTCCTGTTTTTAAAAGGTGGGTGTCCTGATCTTGAGATTTTTTGATTGCACGCAACATATACTTCCACGCTATTGCATCTTATAATTTTCAGTGCTCCATCCGGACGAAACTCTGGAAGTACCTTCAACCAGACGACCGACCACAGCAATTCGTTCTAAAAGTCCATCGCCTGTCACTTTTAGTTTGGCAACGTCACGTGATGCCGCACATGCAATAGCCGAGGAACATCCGCCGGGGGCTCCCAAAAGACCGAACACCGTTCGAAGTACGGCTAGGTCCAACGGACATCCTGTGTAAGTTGTGCTGTTTCACTGATCGAACTTGTTGATTCTTACAGACGTCCCACCATATCCATATGCAATTGGTCTGTTTTACCCTACAGTGATATCAGGTCGAAACCGATTAGATGCCAAGTTACGTCTGTTCAGCGACTATACAGCTAGAAAGGAGAGGTATTGGCACTAACCGAAAAGTTTGAGAGTATCACTACAGCCGCATGGGAACTATGATAACATTTTTTGATATCAAAGCACCGCACAGCGCCGCCGAGACAAGCCGCAACCATAGTAGCGCGATGTACTCTCGCCGAGATCGTATTTAATGACCTGGATTCTGCCTTCA
Organism: Clonorchis sinensis; assembly: GCA_003604175.2. NCBI lineage: Eukaryota > Metazoa > Platyhelminthes > Trematoda > Opisthorchiida > Opisthorchiidae > Clonorchis > Clonorchis sinensis. The sequence goes on along the minus strand of CM030369.1, from coordinate 70,441,875 downwards.
GATTGGTGTTTTACTTAGTACCCTTCTACAGCTAAGTGCCTCCTGTACTTAGCTACCTGGTTTGGTGATATTACTGTTTTTAGCTACGTCTTCTCATTTGACTTTTTCTAGTACACCGGTATGAATTATCATAAACACCGTCAAATACCTCATTCATTGTCGTGTTACGGTGTCGTCAGAGAACGCTAATGAAAGAAACTCTTCTATAGAACGCAAATCTCTGATCCCAGATGCATCACATCACAGGAGACGAAAAATGATCAAAATGACACCTCTCCAAGGGAGTCATGTCTTAATGAGAGATAATGCACCATCACTGCAGAAAATGTATAATATGCTTTCTGCGGGAAAGCCTCAATTTCACTGTGAAGTGAATGCCAATGAAAGGAGGAAAGTTCTTCGTTGCGAAGTCCTTTATTAGCAAACACGAACTGAACTGTTGCAAACCATTAGACACGAAAGCAAACATCTCATATGCACATAGATTTTCAAAACTGAACATTCTCATGCGTCCTCCTGAACTTTCCTGGGTGTTCATTGACTATTACGAACACTTCAAAGCGATTCCACAATTTCCGTAATAAACTTAATCTTCCATCAGATGGGGTACAGAGCTTGGACATAGGCTACTCGTACGCCTTCTCAGTAGAACATACCGTTACACTGATATACTTGCAACGTTCCTTGACCATCGTGCGGAGTAACTCACCGTGGCCCTGCAGTTCATTTTCATTTTTGTCGGTGCTTTTCACTCGATGCCTTAACTACGGACAACGTAACTTCTACGTGTCCGTTTGATTACACTGTCGCTTTTAATATGGACGTACAATCCGTTTATCGTGCACCAAACTCTATTATCCGTATACGCCCGCTGGTAAAATTGCCATGTTCATCAACATACCGCTTTTTTTCTTCATCTCATTTTTTTCTTTTTTCTCTTTTCTTTCTTTCTTTTCTTTCTTTTTGTTCTTTTTTTCTTCATCTCATGTCTATCATTATTCGAATGAGGCAAAAACGAGGGCACACTTACTGTTATTTAAGCACTCGGCTCCTGCAACCAACGCGCCAGTTCTTTTTGTTACCGTGAGATAAACAGCGTCTGTAACTGATTCAACTTTTGTCCACTTTTGAGCCGCTCGACAACTTCCTAACCTCATTCGCCCTTTGGTATCCTGACTAATCACGAAGTTGGCACATGCTGAGTAGTTTGGTTGGCCATAAACTTTGCTTTTATGATCCATTGGGTTCGAAAACAATACCTTTCGGTCGACTGGGTCACTGCAAAATGACAAGTATTTTCGTCTGAAACGTATACTACTGCATGCTTTTGCAATGATCTGTGCTGACACAAGATGAACCTACATTATGCACATAGCTGATCTCACTGGCTCTTGGTTCATGACACTGCTCTTTTGGGCAGAACACATTAAACCTTGGTCAGAAGCCATCTTCGCCACTTGTGCAGCTGAAGCTAGTTACACAACTTCCAATCAGCTGGTTTAATGGCGCGCAAGTCGGTGGTCACATTTCGTTGGACACGCGAATTTATAAGATAGCCTCAACGAAGCGACAAAATTTCATGTGACACTGAAGGAAAATAGGTTATACGGCCAAATTTTGCTTGACCAAAACCATAAGCAAGGTTGGTAGTCACGATCGAAAGTTGAGCACGAAACGAGGATAACGGAAAAGTGGGGAATGAAACTCGGGTAAAATCCGCTTGGAAAGTCTAAACAATCCTGTCTGATATTGGAGTCAAAAACGGTTTCCATTTTCGGCAGGATATGAAAGGCGTAAGCAAGGTCAAGGAAGGTCAGATTCCTGAAAACAACTACTGAATGCCCGGGATCTACTGAGACCCTCAGCTCTCCTAGGTGTTGACCAGCCAGACAACGCCCCCTCAATATACAGCGCCTCACAGCTTTCTGTCAAACCCAGACAGCGCAAGTCAGCGTTGATCAAGGTCAGACAACGCCCCCGCAGTATGCAGCGAGTCGCAGCCTATACCAAGGCCAGACCGCGTGCGTCAGCATTGGACGAAGTTAGACAGTGTCCCTGTTCGGAATATAGCGGTTGTGTTCCCTTCTCTGAGTCTTTTTTTCCCGGCACTAGGCACTGGAGCGGGTCAGCAATCAGATACAGCAGATTAGCGAATCAGCAGACATAACAGTGTTCCGTGAGGAGAGAGTTGAAGAGGATAAAATCATGGTAAGGAAGAAAGCTAGAAGTTTTCACGAAAGAAGACAGGTCGTCTGTGAAAGAGAACACGTTCGTCCCACGCTAGGTATTGATTGTATTCTACAACACTGAACAGACACTGCAACCCAAGCTTTTGTTTTCCATACAAAAATACGATCTCTTGGAAACAATTATTTTAAGGAATAAAAATTTGCACCAATAAGGGTTTTTATCGTTTTACTTCTATTATCGCAACAGTACTCTCCTAGAAAACCAGAATTTCTAATATGTGAAATTGCCGCTCAACTTTCGAAGAGGGAATATCCCCTCCGTCGAAGTTACTCTTTCTCGGACCAACTCATTTTATCACTTGCGACCCCATTTTCGTTTGTTAAAGTCATGGCAAGCCTATCAGCTCCAGACGGGCGAATTCCACGCCGAGTGGTAATTATGGGACAACAATGCCAGTTCGTGAGCCTCTCTTTTCAAGGTCTCCAGTTGGTAAAAACCTAAGTATGCAGCGCCGGTACGAACCTCGGGAACTAACGGAAGATAATCTTGGGAGAACTCTTGGAGTAAGTTGAAAATTTCTGGGTGGAGCAATCTAGCTAGTCCACAGTCCACACTCGCCGAAACACAGTATTATTAGCCTGCCTTCCAAATTTCGAACGGCCTCATTTGCCACTGAACCGTATGCTTTCGTATACCTGAGTTTTGTACGCAATAGGTGGAGTTAGAAAACTGCTCTGTTTTAGATTTCAATCCTGTCATACATAAGGAGACTATTCATTAGTCGGGATAATTCTTGGAATTTAGTGTTTTCTTGTTCCAATGACCTTGTATGAATGCATGGGTTATTATGAGTTGTGCTTGTCTTCATGTACAACAAAACCATATTTTCTAACTTAGTGCTAACAGAATACTCAACTACATCCAATTGAATCTGAGTGAATGTGCTGCACCAATGCCGCCTTAGGTCCCAGTTGAAATGACTTTCAAGATATTAGAGTTTTTTGGATACTACTCACACGACCGATGAAAACTCTACTGTGGATGACACCATTTTTTGGGCTCATCGTTTAGGTCTGGTCCTCGAGTTTGCGTAAATCGTCCCCAAAATGAGTGAAACCGGTAGTGCATTGTTAAGAATTTTCACAGGTTCTGTGATTTGTGTCATATCAAAAGGACACGATGCTTCATTATTTGTCCCCCCAGTGAACGACTTTGTACTCAGGAATAAAGGTTATACTGCTTAGTATGTTCAGAAACAAAACTTGCTAACACTTGGAGGTCCTCCACTTAACGTATAGTGTTTCTCGGTTATTCAGGTACTGTTGATTTCTGTCTCCCATCTTCAATACTCGTCGACAGACTGTGGTCACATCATTTTTCTCTAACAATGTTCTTTCTTGTCATTTGCTGAGGCAATCGTGCGTTCATATGTCCGACTTAATTCGACGCTGTTTTTAGATGTATGACAATACTCTGTCGACCCTGCACCTTGCAGAAGGGCCCATTTCTCTCAAGATGTACTCGTATATGATTAAATCTCCAGACCCGCGTAACATATTGATTTTTGTTTGTTTTCCGCGGTTTAACCACACAGCAACTTCTTCAAGAACTGCATACGGAACGCAATCAGCGCAGAACAGCGGAAAATGTTTGTCGCGAGCTGATGGACCGAGTACGTCGTCTTGAAGCGTCAGGTGAGCACATTACATACTGTGCAATTTGGATGTTCCATATCCGGAGTAGGTCCCAACATAGGCGAAGGCAAACATATATCCCTTAACTCTCGGAAGGACACCACGAGGGATTGGTAGGAATTGTAGAACCCTTTTCTCAATAGCAGTATCTGATTAATCTGAGCGTATACCGGTACGAATGCTTTTGGAACCCTGAGGCTATCGATTCTTTGTGCGCTCGAGAAACGGATCCTAAGTAGAAGTGAAGAATTCCGCACTTGACTGTTAGCAATTCCCGAAGCTATCCGTATGAAAAACGCTCGTAAGCTGTTAGGTTTGAAAAATCCATTCATTGGTTACCCTAAGTTATCATCGAATTTCAGTTGTTTTGCACCTGTTATTAAGCAGAAAACTTCGGAGAACACTACTTTTCTTCCAGGAAATTGAAGTGGTTACCAACCGAGCAATGCAGTCCTCCAAACATTCCCTGGTGGTGCGATTTTCTGGGTCCTTTTTGGGGTGGTAAATCGCAAGTTTTCCGAAGTTGGAGCTGGCGGAGGCTCAATTGTAGCAAGTCTCTTTGGAGGATTTCAGTAAGGTGCAATAGACGACTTGACTCGTTTTTCAAGGCGCTTATCCCCGACGACAGGACCGTCATTCACTTTAGTCCACGGTTGAAACTTACTCAATTTACAAATATTTGTAATCGCGAGTTGCATCTGTTCGGGTTCAGGTGGAATATTGGGTTGACGGAAAATCGGGGACCGCGCCTACAGGATGACTTCCAAATGTGACGAAACCGGTCGTGGGCTGCCGGAGAGCTTTCACCAACCTGAGTAATGTTACGTCGCATCATGGCTAAAACATGTGTAATCCCGTCCAACCCAGTCACAAGTCGCTGTTAGTACCTCTTGGGATTCATCGGATGGACGTACGGAGGCTAAGCGGTGTAAACTTCTCCATAATCTTGCTTCGCATGTGAATCAGCTCCTTGGATTCAACTTTTTGGCCACACTCCCAATTATTCGCGTGCTTGCCATTGCTGTGATTGTAAAATAACCTATTGATGTGGGAATCCTTTTATAACCCAAACTCCTCGTTGTCGTTTACTCCAATTACGTGAGGTACGAACTACTTACGCTGATCGTAGCACTAATATTCTGCATGGTGTCTTCTTCGTTTGATGCGGTATATTGTGGAAATGACCACTTACTAATCGACTAGTAGGCAGATCACTTGGTCTGCGGTTGGCCGATATAAAATTAGTCTCGAATTTGCTTAATGCGTGCTCTTAATGTTTTTTTTCCGGTGGATTTTACGTATCTCACATAGCTGCTGATGAAGCTAAGGTCAGGGAGGCGACCGAGAAGTTGAAACAAGCATTTTCGGCTGAACATCGTGCGCGATTGGACGCGGAGACACGAATTCGCGAGCTAGACGTAAGTTTTTACAGTCTTTCTCAAAGAGTCTACGAATGTTTGCATTATTTTCTAGGCACTCACACACTGTAGGTGGGTGGACAAGCGTGCTATAAGGGTTTGTTAAGTATAGTCCCACATTTTTACCCTGTTCAGTTTCTCCGGTATCCTTTCATCAACAAAGAGTAAATTAATGTGCACTTACTTGTCCGCCTTTGGTCGATTGTGGGACAACTCACCATTTGTTGTATGGGATACTCGTAACTCAGTGGTTGGCATTCTTGTGCTTAAAATTCCTCCGAACATAGGTTCAGCTATTTCACAGTTGTCCATTGCACACTTTCGTTCATCATTGACAAGATGCCTGCTGCTTGTAGGGACGCCTGTTGGAAGTTTCGTCCACTCTGGATGTGATGCAAACTCGGGAAGAGGCAGAAAAATCACGCATGGTTGAAGAAGTGAGCGCTTTTGTTGTGTTTCCTGTTCATCCCTCTTCTCTCAGTCGATACCCTGTGGGTTCTGATAAGCCTGAAATAGCTTTCAGTTTTTCCCACTTTCCTGTTGTCCTACTTTCCAATGTCCTATACTTCAGCGGACTAAATCAGCAATTTCCAGATCAATAATAACGAACTTGATCGCACTACTTTGACCAGTCAAGGTTAACTCTGCTTCCAACTGAGCGTTATTCCCAATGAACAGTGTTACTTCTCTGAATCTGGACGAGGAAACTAGCCAGATAAAATTTATATCAGTGAAGACAATAGCACTCACCTAATTGGTTACGAATTGTAGAAGTTCCGTTTAAACCCGATGTTTTGCGTGCTTTATTTTGCTACAAGACAAATAAAATGTCCACCCGGTTGATGGAGTTGGCAAGGGACTATGAAAAGGCCGTAACTCGGGCAGAGCAAGCGGAGAAGAAAGTGAACGAGATGCAATCCTTGCTTCAAAAGCGGGACTCTGAGAATAAGTGAGTTAGAATGGATTTTTTAGTAATGATTTATTAGTTTTTAAACGCAAAACTTGAAATACTCCTATGGTTGAGGTGGAGACTCCCGAGAGAAGGTTGATTTTTCAAACATGTCTTGATAGTTTGTTCTTCTTTGAGCTTGTGAAACCCCACTGATATTTCGATCCTCTTTTCGACACTTTGTTTTACATCGGTTGTCAAGTGGTTTCATCCGTCAGATCAACTATATGTATGGTAAATAAACTGACTTTTGACGTCTACTCTTAGCTACCTTTCTTCTGTGTTTGAGGACCACGCTTCTGTAGGTCCCATCTGCAGACACGTCAGTTCTGCATCCAAGTTGGTGCCGACTAGAGTGTCGCTGTTTATACCCATCGTTCCATGCCCGTATTTCAGCTCTTGCGCCTCTGTTTTTCACTTCTAATTAGGTCCGCGAGCGAACTGCTCCAACGCGTACTCTTAGTACTCACCAAATGGATTTTTGCTGCATTTCCGAAACCCAAATACGATAGTCGAGCTTACAGCGTCTTTGCCATCTACAGACTACTGACTACAAACATCAGGCGCTGCGGCCAGTTGCGCTGACGTTGACTCAACTTATCCCATTTTTCTGGGTACTCGTAAACAACAATCTTTCTGTTCTTCGTTTGTAGACTTTCATAAGAATTCGTACAGACTGAAGTACCATATTTTCCTCGTTTTTGGTTTATGTCTGCGCACTAACCAGTCATAGTTCTAATTCGAATAAAAAACTTTTATTTGGAACTGGTTGTGTCGTAGTTGAGGAGTTCGGATATTGTCCGAAGATCTAATCCACAGTTTGTCCAAGTGCGATTTGGTGTCCTGTTTAGCCTGAAATCAAGCATTATTGATATCGTCGTTTGCGTGTCTATATTGATCACCAAATATTCCTCACTAGAGCACAGTTAAGGCATTCTATGCGTCTGTCGTGTCATTGAAGAAATGTTGAACAGCACTGATCCCATAACCAGCAGCTACCGATGACCAGACTTACCTCTTGGGTTACAGCATAGTCCGATATAAACTGACAGTGAATATCCTCAAAAAACCTAATGAGTGACCGTTCGCTTAACCACCTTAAATATTCTCTGATGTACAGGTTGAACGAGCTTATTGAGACAGTCTGTTTAATGCCTTCAACGTTGGATCCCACAGAAGACACTAAGCTTACGCCAGGCGGTTCATTATGTGGTTTATGCTAGTATTCGTAACAGACAGCGTATCCCTTCGGTCATTGAGCATGGTTCATTTATGAGGCCAACTGGAACGGAGAGTGTGTGCATGGACAGGCTTGAAGGATTTAAAAAACTCTGGAGTCGGATGAGGCCAGTGCAGCTGATCGATGGTACCTCTGGAATTTTGTCATGGCGCATGAACCAGCGTCTTGGGTTACGGGTGGCTAGTTTTAAAAGCAGGTCGGTTGATCGCCTACTTATTGATCCGTATCTTTTATTCTACATGCTCGACTCGAGTTAAGTAAGTTTTGGTAATTCTTAGTTCCAGGAGTACTTATGCATCTCATTCTTCGACCACTTCATGAGCGCCTTCTACTCCTTGGATTTATTTGTTTACTCCAAGGGACCGTGATCTCAGATGTCGAATTAGGATCTGAAAAACGCATATTCGACTCGGACTGTATGGTTGATGTTTCGCCATTTAGTATCCATCTATCAGCACAGTATACTCTAAATGGTTTATCGGAATTGGTTCCTTGAATCAGCTTGAGCCTTGTGCATCAGGATTTTCAATCCTTCTTGTGTTCCATTGAAACTTAAGAATTAGCGATTTGTACTGTGATAGATGAAGTCATACAATTTACAAGGCACGTTCAATATTTGACAATTTGTGTCCTCTTCAGCTTGTATGCGAAACGACTGTAATTGCGGTCTTATGGTCGCCGCTATCCAAAAACCACAAACATCTCTAAATATTTTATCACTGAGGCATTCATGGAATTAGCTGGCTGCAGGTTATCTGCAATGAAGTGAACCGAGTAGCTGCTTGGTAACTGGTCAAATCTGCTAGGGCATGAGCTAAAGCTTGTCAGATTATGATGGTTTGGACGTGCGTTTGTACCACCATTTGTCAAAAAGATTCAGTTTGCCGCTGCTACTCCTTGTTCACGAAAGGTTCTCATAGAGAAGCCATTGCTTTTGGAGTCGAAGTACAAGTTGAACTCCGGTCGGATCTTTGGATCCAAACAGTCCTCCTTGCACACAGTTTAAGAAGATCGAAATTATGGCACGTGACCGACCCTGGTGACAGGGATGTTACCACTCCATGGCTGGTTCGCCTAGCAAGGACCTGTGGCGTTAATTAGGATTCGCAAAGAACGTTGGGTCTATCGCACTTGTGGAGGCCTATTTTAACACGGCGCTGGGATATGTGAAACTTTTGATTGTTTACCCTGAGGGTCCCGTCAATACGTTTATATTCTTTCCTTTTCATTCTTCACTTAGACTTAGTTCCTTCTTGGTTATATGACAGGATGTTCACCAATGCAGTACTGTTGGTTATAATGATGATGGTGAGGTTTTTGAACGTTTTGCATCTCCGTTGTTCAGGTGGCAAATGATTTTTTCATGTGCCTACAACATTTATTGTTTCAGAGAGCTTTCGGAAAAGCGTTTAGCGCTTGACAGTCCAGAATTGAACCAACTGCTTGCGGCTCACACCGAAACGGTTGAACTTCGCCATCAGCAAGCACTGAAAGCCTTAAACGAAAAGTGAGTTTTTATTCAATTATTTTGTTTCACGCCCTATTTCCTAGCTGATTTATGCTGTATGTTTTAGCACTTTACAGCGGTCGGACTACTAGTTCACTTTCCACGTTTAAATGTTTTAAATGAAAGTGATCTAGCTCCGTAATGATCCCCGAAAACAGTGAATCTGTTAGTGGAAACTTTTCAACTCTATAAGTAATGTCATGTCGATGTCTTGAATACCGTTTAAACATGAAGTGGTACATCCCGTTGGAGAATATCGTAAAAAAATATTCGGGTGAATCCATCCATTAACAATGATTGTTGCACATGCCTCTAACCTGGTATTCAATCTCGAAATCAGATTGCCAGAAAGTAACTCCCTAGACCTAACTGGTAAGCCCCAAGATGTGTCAACAGTGTATCTGGCTGTATAAGAATTTGTCAATCTTAAAAAATGACGCCATGTCAACGAACAACTGTAACTGGTCCACAGCGTTGTATTGAAAATCCCACATCACCTTATGAACTTCAAAGTACGTGAACTAACGACTGTGCCCTAGCTCACTCCTCAGTCTTTTCCTCACATGCTAGCGTTTTCTTCAGAACCACTAAGGGTGCATGCTGTGTATCAAACACCCAAACAAGTCAAAAACCCATTCACAATGGGAATCCTGTTACTGTTCACTCGATGAAAGGACTTGGTTAGGAGGGCTTATTTTAGCCGTCATAACAATCAGAAGCACTGGCAACCCTCACAGTAGCTACTCGTTATACAGATCTCCTCGCTCAGAGGTGTCTGCATGACACCACAAAAAACTACCAGTGCCACTTCCATTAGACCCTCCAATTGGACCTAATACAAGGGCTGCGACAAATGGTATATAGCACAAACTGGAAGGAAGCCCTTCACCAGAATACATCAACACAAGCTCGTCACTAAGAGACACGATCAATTTTATCTCATTTCCGTGCACGAAGATCAGGAAGAACTGGAGTGGTGTTCGCATAGTGGCCTAAGCAAAAACGAAGAAAGAACGTGAATTTATAGAAGCATGATGCTCCACTGAAGAAGCTATCAACAAACATCTAAGTTGACCCTATTTACCAACCACTAAGAACAAGAGAACGCCAGAACCGCAGATCTCTGGGCTGCGGAAGCAAGCAGATGAGGAACTCATAAGAGAACCAAGAAGGCCCGATTCAAATGGACACCTCAGTTTGATTAGAGGAGGCGCCCAACCAGTAAATCAAGGTACCAAATTAACCGGCGAACGCAAAGACACTGGCCGTTACAGTGGAGGAAAGAGGGCACTGCAACCAACCATTCAATCTCGAGAAGACCAGACCGCAACGCAGTGCAAATCGAGAAAAATCCAGTCAAAGCCAAGAAAGAAACCACTGAAAACAGAAGGCGTTGAGATGGCCAATCAACTCAAAGGAACGCAGACCACAGCGCAACAAAGATCACAAACGGACCAATAGATTCACGGAAAACGCTGTCCCCCAAATAGCAGTCACGTTAAAAGATAACAGTCCTCAAATGCTATGTAAACACACGTAGGCTAAGAGAGAATACCCACCCAACTGCGCACTGACGATGTCTTCTTGTATGCTGACGAAACGTTGCCAAGTTAATTACCAAGCTCGCCGAACAGATCAACAGCCACCTGATCAACAACCAACATGGCATAACTACAACTGTGGTCCAGCACACTGGAGGTTGGCGCACGACAAAATAAGTAGATATGTCAGATGATATCAGATATCAGTCTTACTGCCTAACGCAAAAACTGTCTTGCGGAGCGTGGCCACTGTATTTTAACCATCTGACGGTGACATGTGCCACTCCTTCAAATGCCTACAAAGGGTCCTGTTCTCTCCTGAGTCTCTTGTGTGGGCTTATCTGCATGAATCTATATAAATAGGCTTCTGAGGACCTAATAAACCCTGTAAAAGTCCATGGAGCGATAGTGGTCAAGGCAACATCGTTGGTTTAACTACTGTAAAGTATAACACTGTCCATATGGCAGATAGCCCCAGTCAGCCTCGTCATTGCCTAGCCAGTATGGTCGAAGTGGTATTTCCTACCTAATGACACAAAAAGATCGTTAACGGCAATTTGGTGATTGAAGTGGTGAGATTTATCGGTGGAAGGAACTGTCCTCAAAACGGATGGTGGACAAGATATTCGAAAGTCTAGAGGTTCCGCATCAAGCACGGAAAACGAAAGGAAGTAGGTGAAATGCTGATATATTTCTCTCAAGACTAGGATTCCAGATTGGTTGATTGCTCTTGCTTTGTTTCCAGAGTAGGACACTTGGTTCAATGAAAATGATCCTGTTTTTCAATGTTCTCGGCTAGTGTTGACTGTCCTTCCCATAAATTTCATATAAATCTATGCACTCCCCCTTTCGACGGTCAGTTATTGCAATTTTCAAGATATGACTTAGTGCAAAGTCGAATTCGTTATATCGACACACTCATTCACTGGTGTTGTCTTGCCAAAACAAGTGACATTTTTATAACTACAATTCAAGTAATTACCTGTTCCCAACTTTTCCTTAGACTGGAAGCCAGCGAAGCTCGCTACCACTCGTTGGAGGAAGAATTTCGCGTGGCGTTGCGGATTGAAGCTGATCGTTACGGTGATGTGCGTATTTATTCAACATTTCCAGTCCACTTGCTTAGTATTCAGTCCATTTCTTGAGCACTTCGTAGAATAGTGATTATTTTTGTCTCACTTTACTTCGCTTGAACTAACAACATTTTGAAAACTCCTTTCGATCAGCTGTTCAAAGCCATGGGGATACTTAAACAACAACTGGTCGATGTGGAGCAACGGAATAAGGACTTGGAACAACGAGAGAGAACAGCTCAGCAGTTGGTTTCGGAACTAACCACAGTGAGTTGTGGCATACTCCTCGTCTACGTTCAAGTACTTTAGTCCTTTTGGATGATAAGTCCGCTGGCCACAAGCCAAATTATGCGTTTTCTTCTATAGGTGATCGAACAGCGAGCATCAAAACATTTCTTCTTACAGTCTACGTTGTAGTTTGATTCCCTCATTTTCCAGGCTATAAAGGAGCAGAAATCCAGAACAGTTAGTCAACAGAAGTCTAATTTGATTGTCCAGAGTAATCAAAAGGTGAGCTGTCCTTTTTCGTCCAGTTTGTTTTCAACTAACTTAATCCCAGAGGTAATAGTGGACAGCTGTGTGGGATTTCGCTGATCAAGATAGATCCATTTTTTCCGCTCCTATAACTCCCGTTTTCCGATCTTGTGTACTTAGTTATCTTCTCTAGAAACTGGCCGAATGTATTAGGTCACGTCTTGTGGCCATCGTACAGCACGGCTTATTTTACCTCCCGTGTTAATGGCTCCTAAACCAGTCACTGAAATATTATACTTTCCGCACTACCTCTCTTGCGCATTTCGCGTAAGAATGACTTCTAATTCAGTCGATTTAGACAGGTGGTCGCATTTCAGGAGGTATAAATTATGTTTTTGTTGGCATGCATACAAGTACGGTTATCTCCGAGAATGCTCATAAATAGTTACTGTGTTCAGCATTTTCCCAAATATGGCCTCCTAACAGGTACAACGAACGTTAGTGTATGTAGAAAGGACCCATAGGATTGACCGGAATCTCCTGTACAACAAGGATTTCTTTAGATAATGGATCCAAATAAGTCTTTTGTGTTCTATTCCTCTGTATCTTGTGTGACTTGTTCCATTTTCTATCAGTTGTCAACTTTCGTGTTTGATATGATAGCTTGGAACTTTTGAACGATTTTTCAAGATCATCCACGATGAAATTAGTGGGACTGGAGGTTCAGTAGAGTTGTTCGCAGTGAACAGCACACCAATATCCCTCTACATTAGGTGCACCACACTGTGTGCCTCGAAATTCCGCGCAGAAATAGTCAATGAAGTTTCTTTCGTTTGGTACGTGTACCATGGTGCGACTGCTCAGAATTCGCAGAGAACAGACGACCAGTTTCACCAAGTAAACGATCTTCGACAGCTGAGGTAATCAACCCTCGACCTGAGAAGCAGTTTCACTGAATAATTACTCTTGAGCTCATATGAACGATGAGACCAAATAGACATCGTCAGACAAAATAAATTTTTCCGGTTGCGGTTTCTTCCTTCTAGTGAGGAACACCGATGCCGAAAAGCCTAGAAGCTGTTTCACCCTTATTGGGAATAATCACCAGTGTACATCTCACAAAACTCGGAGAGTTTCGATCACGCTGCTTTCTGGCTTGTAGTTGAAAAGTGAACCGTTCGGCTGAACAGTAGTGTAAGTACCTGTTACCCAAGGACACGCAGACAATGCTCCTGGGCTTTTCAGCACCATATATATATATATGTATATATATATATATAAAATATTTTTCAAAAGTCAATATCCCTGCGTCGGCATAAACTCATCGGCAGCCGTTGTGAATAGAACTAGGCCAAAGGAGAAAATGAGGCGAAATTGGTTTGATGAGAATGGCTCATCCGTATTCACTTTGATTCAAGAGAAGAGTGTGGCATTCATCAGAACAGCCCAAGGTCCAAAATACACTGCAACTTAAAAGCGCCAGGACCAAGCTCCATAAGCATCTATGGGAAACAAAACTGATTCGTGCTCTTAGGTTTCCTAAATATTGTTTATTACAGCCCGTTCAATTCATTCAAGGCTCTTCTACTGGCAGCCGTCTTACACTTTCCCATGGGGCACTTGGGGCTGTTTTCAATCATCAGTCCCGCTGAACATATTTTTTTCCGTGTATTGACCAGAGGATTCCTGCTGTAAATATGTTTCTAATCCTATGTCCTCTAGAATAGTATTGACGCGATTTACTAAGAAGTCTAGCGACATTTTCCCGCACAATTTCTCTTGCTCCGTCGCTTATTGATTCATATGAAACCAAAACATCCCTTATTTGCACTGGTAAGACAGTTTTCTTTGTCCAAAGATCGTCATCACCCATCAATAACAGCGACACCGATGTTGAAGACCCTGCTTCACTGCCTTTCAACCATACTGCATTATTCGTAGGAGGTCCTTGTGTGTGTAAAGTAGGGAAGGAGATGGACCCGGCACTAATCTACCGCAAATATTTCGGGTATCTAGTTGAGCGAGTTGAATTGTGCTTCACAGGGACCTACTGCAAGATTGGGTGGCAGTTAGGACAGAACCAAGCAACCAACGAACTGCACCCCTGGTTTTCTCCCTAAGTTAAGGGTAGTTACAAAAATTCTTTGAGAACTAGGTAACAAGCAATATTTTATCACCAAACCTACATAAGTAGGGCGAAGGTATTCCTCCCCAAAACGCTAAGATCTGAAAACCGAAAAAGTGTCGGAGTGTTCTTTAATATCGCTAAAGACCGTTGTGGATACTCTTCGAGCTCAGGTTCGGCAGCTCGTCACTACTGTGTGAAACCTAGGGCAATATGGTTATTGTTCTCGGTTGTCTTTCATGGTTTCAGGAACGTATTGCAACCCTTGAAACACAGTTGCAGGAAGCTCAAAACCGATTTTCAGTCTTGGAAAACCTTCGAAAGGTGAGTGTGAATGATTTTAACCATTTTTAGTCTAGCTAAGTGTGACTGTCTAATTGATAACTGTAATAATACTAACAACCGTTCTACCAATTTGTCAGTATGGTTAAGAGCCTCATGCAATTTTAAAGAATCGGATGAGATATTGGGAACAGGTTTTCATGAATTAATGCCGGTAAGTCAAATCAAACGACTCCGGGGGATGTCTTCTGTATTCGTTTTTGAAGAATTTGCTCATAAGACCGTCCAACGGTTTGAATAAGACAGTTAAGTTCGTTTAAAAGTAACCGATAACAACGTTGGAGAGTGGCACTTGTCGTTCCATGACGAGACAATTTGCTCTTTTCGTGTCGCACACATGTTCACTTCTATAGCTGCTTGCAGCACATTTACATGCGGACTATTAACACACTCATGAGCCTTGCCCACCTACTGGATTGTGTCACAACAGGAATTTGTCAGTGTGGAGGTCAGTTTCGTGGCTTTGTTTTCTGACTGAAAAAGCTGATGACCATGACGTGGTGACCGTTGTTACGGTGCCTAATAGTGAGGACAACGCAGCATAACGGGAACTGCAAGGGGGTAGTAGTGCGCGAGCCTGCAGGCGCCATAGACGAGGGTGCCACTCTGATGAGATCGTCTGCAGCTTGATAAAACTAGACGATGTTCACTTCTCATCGTCCATATTCTGGAGGGTCATTGCAGGCTGATGCCTCCCAGTTGTAAATATTCTCTTCCACTACCCTCATATTTCCCTGTGCGGCATTGAGTCATATGATCTGTATTAGTGATGCGTTCCATAACGAGCCTTGATTGTAGATTACGTGTTTTTGTGTAGTACTTTTGAATTGAGCTAATTAACGTGGAACGGAGAATTTCGCTCTCAAAAATGTTCGTAGCGGCAAAATTCCATTTTTTCAAAGTATTTTTGTACTTGTTTACAACAACTAACATTGGACAATCCCAGTATGAATAAACTTTGTTCATTGGAGTTGCCGCAGTGTTCTCGGCCATACTCACTTAAGCTTCAGTTTTTGGGCTTTTAAAGTATTCTATTTCCTCCTTGTTGTCACTGTCTACTCTTGAAGTTACTCGTTTGTTGAACCGTAATATATATTTCCGGTCCTACTGGCCCTTCTCAAAATCGTTTTAGGAAAATAAACACTTGAAGGCAGAATTAGCGGCACAAGAATCGCTTGTTATGGGATTGAGGGCAGAGCGGCGTAACTGGAGCGAGGAACTGGCCCAACAAGGTTTGTATCTTTTCAACACTGTGTAGTGGATTTCATAACAGGTATTGGTCTTTACCAATATGCGCATAAAAATAATTTCAAACTAATTAATTGAACAGTAGAACTTCTGACCTCCCAGTCAAATGCCGTTTGTTGTTCAATTCCATGAATGATGTCGTCTTGTCAGTTCTCCGGGGCTTATGCAGTTGGTCAGCTAGACTCATCAATATACAACAACAGTGGACAACAAACACCAGGTTTAACTTTATTCATCCCACTCCTGTGAAACGTGTATCGAACTATGCGGCCAAACTTCCAGCGCTAGTCTCTCATGTATCATCACAAACCTACCGAACGTATATCGACGAACGGCGCGGAAGAATCCTCACCCCACGAGCTGTTAAAGGGGGTAAGAAGGATTCGTTTGCATACTAATAATGCAGGTGGAAAGCTCTGACAGAAGATAGCTTTGACTGACGCTGCTCATTGTGAAGAAGTTAGGTGAAACCTAGCAGAAATGTTTGTGAGAACTGATCTATGTTGGCTTTTGAATTTACATAGAACAACTTTGGCTGAAAAACAAGGCCATTGCATCGTGCTCCCCAAAGTAGATCGTGGGATCAACGTAAAGCATCACAGTTTGTCGTTGGATGATTGGCACTACTCCAGAGTCTGTCGAGCTGTGGGGTCACCTGGGAGTGAAACCCGAACTTGATTTCCCAAGTAAACGATCAGTTTGTGTGATAAAATACCACAGTACCTCGAAAGACACGGTCACAAGACCAATGCCTTGTTACTTTTTGAATGACTCCTGCGTTGTTTTTTAGAGTAGAAGTTACAATCGTTTGGTATTCTGTCCTCGTCTTTTATGGCTTATATCGGATTTGTTTGGCTGCTCAGCAGTGCTTCTGCATCTGTGAACGGCTTGTAGTATGAAATGTGGGAAAACGAAATCTCACCTTTCATGTGTGCATCCGATGAGAAACCCGTGTTCACTTTCCATTTAGATCGGCTGGAGCGAACCCGCCTGGCTGTTCTTCGCAGTTTTCCGTCCGTTGGTCGAACCGATCCTGAGAATCAACCGTTATCCCATGTATATTACTTCACTTCAGTCAGGCTTCTTTGGGTTAGTGAATCGAACTGATTTACGGAGATGTGACTGGTCCACGATCGGAATGCCTTTAAAAGATTGAAGCTAAATTATTCCATGCCGTGCTACTCATGGAAAATGTTATTCTGGTCATAGATGGGAGTTGGCTTGACCAGGTGATATCACTACTGAGGAATCAGATTATATGTTTCGTCAGCCATTAGTCCAGGCAGAGAACTTTGTAGTTATCGAGACGTCATTGCTTGGAACCTAACGGTCAGTTTTCAAAACTTTAGCCACAGAAGGACTCCTATGAAGCCTCGTCAAATGGGCTTAGAGGGGACTGTTGGGAAGGTTAAGTATTGGGCACTTTCCATATTGAACCTAATGCTAAATCTTGTGCAGGTAGGTAAAAAAGTTGGTTTCGTTATATTATGTCTTAGAATGCATCCTGATTACACAACGTCTATTTTATCCACCATGACTTTTAGCAATCTCCCGTGAGTAGGGTTTATGAAGCCTCGTCAAATGGGCTTAGAGGGGACTGTTGGGAAGGTTAAGTATTGGGCACTTTCCATATTGAACCTAATGCTAAATCTTGTGCAGGTAGGTAAAAAAAGTTGGTTTCGTTATATTATGTCTTAGAATGCATCCTGATTACACAACGTCTATTTTATCCACCATGACTTTTAGCAATCTCCCGTCAGTAGGGTTTGTATTTGCTATAGTTTGTGAAATGACTTGAATTCCTAACTTCATTGATAACATGAAATTTGGAAATTTCGGTCGAGATTTCCTTCTGCAATTAAAACCAGTCCATGTCAAAAAGTTGGGAAAAACTGTACGGTTGTTTCATCCCTATTGTGATTCATCAGCAGTGCGCATATCACAAATCCCCGAAGAAATTCGGACCCGATTCCCAACCCCCAACTAGTAGCCAAAAACTAAACCACTCGACCATGAGCGGTTACTCAACAATGTGAGAGTTTATCAAACTGCTGTTCAACTGCTGTCCAGCGGTTCAATCCTTAACTACCAGCCGAGTTGTCCGGATTCCTCCTGAGCTTCCTGAGGTGCACACAGCTGGTGATTCCAAATAAGGATGAAACAGTTGTACAGTGCTCCTAGGCTTTTGGGATAGATTGACTTCACTTGCTGAACGAAACCCAGACTGAAAGTTCTTTATTTGTTAATACATTTTAGACAGTTTAGTCAAGCAAGAAAGACAGTGGAGTTGTCTGCAACATAGCCTATGGTCGGTGTATTCTGTAAGCTTTCTAGGCAGCCTATATATGTATGCTCGAAGCATAATAGTATTTCAACTCACTTTACAGCATACAATGTGACATCCGCATGACTACGTGTAGGTTTATCTTAGTAGCCTGATTGGGTTACGTAATTCAGTAGATTACGGTGAAAACTTCTATTTATTGAGCATTTGAACAAGTGCCACGATTAAGTAGCTCGAGTTAGCTCATAGTTAAGGCACGAACTTACTGACCGCTCAAAGAAATGGCCCAGCGGGACCGCACATTGGCCCAACGAATTATCAGACGCCAAGTGGAAGTGAGCGTGCGCGTTGACCGTGGAGCCTGGTGGACTCGGAAGACTAGGGAAATGGAACGGGTCTAAAAATTCGGGAATGCCCGAAGATTATTTCAGTTGATACGGGTACACGGAAACCAGCCGTAAGCGTAACCAACGAGGACCAGAGCGGAGCAACCATATTGCATACTGAAGAACGCTCAAACCGGTGGGCCGAACATTTCGAACAACAATTCTCGTGCGCGAAATATTGGTAGCTCGGGTGAGTCTGTTGGTTTTTGATCAGGTAGCTATTAATCTGTTCGCGGAGCTTTGCAATTAACTTGACTCGTCACATGAAGAGATATTATCACTATGCATTTGGGTATACACTGATGGCGTTACTTGTCCTTCGTCGCTTTATGGTGGCAAGTGAAACAGTTACTCGGGAGCAGCAAGCGGATTCCGACCTGGTAGAGGTTGTGCTGGCCAAATATTCGTCAGGTTCTAGAACAACGCCATAAGTACAGAAGACCCACACTTTCAGTATTCCTGGGTTTCCAAGGGGCATTCGGATTTGTTCTCCGTAGCACACTTGCCTAGCAAGGAATGTTCCGGCAGTTTGTTAGCACAATGAATTCCTTGTATTCTCAGAATTACGGGCGCATGGGAGTATACGGAGAGCTCTCCAAAATCTTCCGCACACAAAGCGGTGTCCGTCACAGGTACTCACTTTCTCCATTCCTGTTTACTGTAGTGATAGACAAGATAATGAGACAAACGCTGGAAGGTCTTAAAAACCCTGGTGTTTAAGCTGTTGAAGAAAAGCTTGTCGATCTGGAATATGCAGACGACATCATTCTCGTCTTCGAAGAGATGAAGCCGCAGGTCTTTTTAGATGAAATGACCAAAGTCATCACGTATTTTGGCGTGCACTTTGAACCCAAGACATGCGGTCACTGAACACGTCGCTTCCAAACCAGGGAGGTGCATTCGAAGTTGTAGAGTGTTTTACGTATCTTAGAAGTTGTATTAGTCCTGATTAGTTTGATGGACGAGGTCAATGCACGAATCTGCAAGGCATGGGGTGCGTTTGCCAATTTGAGACACCAGTGACCCTAAAGCGGTGTCTCGCTGAATCTCAAGGCTACAGTATTGGCCTTTTTTGTATGACTGTGTGACTTAGCCTGTTAGATCAGCGGAACTGAGACGTCTTCGGGTGTTTGACAGCTGTTATCTCAGAACCACAGCTCGTGTGTTTTGGTGTCGGTGAATCCGTTACGAGGCAACTATAAAGCGAGTGTTCGTTTGTGCGACAGGGACTTCCGTTGAAGAATATATCCAGCACCAGAAGCTGTGCTAGTTAGGCCATGTATTGCGCATGCCGAAGGGAGTGCTGTTTTCCGTACCCAATTCAGAGTGGCGGAAACAGAGAGGTGGTCGACCTTTGACCTGGCAGAGATGTATGAGAGATTACGAAAAATCTGATATGGGTGCGACTCACCTCCCAGGATGGGGACCGCCTGATCCTCACTAGGAACTGAGACGTCTTCGGGTGTTTGACAGCTGTTATCTCAGAACCACAGCTCGTGTGTTTTGGTGTCGGTGAATCCGTTACGAGGCAACTATAAAGCGAGTGTTCGGTTGTGCGACAGGGACTTCCGTTGAAGAATATATCCAGCACCAGAAGCTGTGCTAGTTAGGCCATGTATTGCGCATGCCGAAGGGAGTGCTGTTTTCCGTACCCAATTCAGAGTGGCGGAAACAGAGAGGTGGTCGACCTTTGACCTGGCAGAGATGTATGAGAGATTACGAAAAATCTGATATGGGTGCGACTCACCTCCCAGGATGGGGACCGCCTGATCCTCACTACGCCTCGTTGGAGACGCTGCAAGATATGGCTGCTAATCGATGTCAGCGGCGTTCTTGTTGTCAGTTTTTATCCAGATTGCCTGAATGTGTTTGGAGATGTAGTCATCTCGGAATCATTATGGTAGACTAGCACTAAGTCCCTTACCCGTCCACTTTTATTCTTTTCTTAACATAAAGGCTTCCAAGTAAATCAACGTTGCACAGCAGCGAAGTATCAATGTTGAACACTAGGATTATTCTATCGATGATGACCAGAATCTCCTTGATTCGAACCCAACCCCGGAATCTCCTCCATGTGTGCCTAAGCAGGAGCGGTGGAGATGCCTCACAGATGTCCTCGCAGTATCATAGCCCTCGTTCTTCCTTCAGTTGGCATAGCAGCTAGACACCGAACGGATGTTACAACTGAACGATTAGTATTAGTACAGGGCTGAGTGGTTGAACTTTGGCAGTAGTCTCTTAGTAGACTGGCAGATTATCACCTCGCCTACCTACATCAACTGCTTTCATTATGAGGTCTGCCGGAGTTTTAACAAGTAAGGTATGGCGGGTTAGCGAGAATAAGCCACCCATTAGCTAGCAACCCTACAGATCAATCAGTGAACGAGGAAAAAGCTGGATCTCTGTGTCGTAATCAGCTACTTATCAGCGGTAATTTGATACGATTATGGCTTGTGCCTATGTATACTTTTCTTCTGATAACTTCTGACAACTGCTGTCAAGTCCCACCTTGTTCATTTAAACTACCAGCGCACACTGGAACATTGGTGGATTCAGCGAATCTTCAATCTGGCATGGTTGAGAAGGTTTATCCTATATATTTCCCCGGATTGCTCTGTCACATCCAAATACGCCGATGGACGCCCGCGAATAATTTGGAATGCCATAAACGGCTTTCGCTGAGTGGCATGTGCGTCCACTTGAAATCTCTTTGCCTGATAGAGACCCGGGGAAATAAGACCTGATATATACTGTCAGAGTCCACTTACAGCCGTTGACCGAAGTTACATCCGGGGTAATATGGTAGTAACAGATGGAATTCGATGTAACGACCAGTGGGTGCAAGCTTAACTGCTACCCACGGTTACGGTAACTCGTCCCTGATCATTGGCATTCCCGGCGTAATGGACTCGGCTTGGATGATAGAAATAAAGAAACTGACGGTATAAGGTGGGATACAATGGGAGCACTGATTGCAGGTTCACAGGCAACGCTGGACTTGAACGCCGGTTCAGTGAGTGAGGGTATGACGAAGATTTACCGTATCAACAACTGAGTACAGGATTGTACCCCTGTAAGCCGGTCTTGCGCAGCTGGTGATTTGATTAACACCTCCTGGGGGCTCACGAGATACTTATTATAGACGCTGGATGAAGTCCAAGCCCGTTGTTTGGAAGTAAATACATCCCCTATGGGAACGGATGATTGATCCGCCTCTTGATGACCGAATCCTTAGTGGTGGGTGGTAAGTAAAACTCATCTTCAACCTCTGGACTACGACGTATCAGGTCACTTATTGAAACAGCGCATCCCCTTCATCACCGATAAAACACTTCGCTTCAGCTGCAGAGCAGGGAAATTGCGTAAACAGTGGAGTTCGGCAACCTCTTGCTTGACAGGGGGTGTGCGAAGTGGCCTATGGAACTTCTGGTTATGGTCGGTATCACCCAACTCTCGTTTTCGCTACACAGTGACGTGCCAAATATGTCACTTGAGAAAAGCTTTGCAAGCAAATTTCCGAGCTCGGCGAACAACCCAACTACGATCCACGTAGCCCGGGCTACCAACGTTCCCCTGAAAGGCTGTCGATGCTCATAGTTCTTGTACCATTAGAGATATTCTTCAGTTTATTTGCTTGTTTATTTCAGGTTCAACATTAGCTCAGGATCGAGGTCGTTTGGAGGCGAAGGTTGAGGCGCAAGCTGACGAAATTATCAGTTTGAAGAAGAATCTCGAGGTAACGGAACAAATCTTCTTGTTTTTAGGTGCATCCATTCACTTACATTGGAGTGTTGGAGTGCTCTTTAGCATTGTTTTAAATCCGAATGAATCCAGCGAATTTTCAAACCTTTGAAGTTGGTGAGCGTTGTCTGTACATTCTGGTCAAATACGTTATGGCACTTAAACACCAGCATATAGTACAAGTGTGTTGTCACGGTCCATGATACTTAGTCAAATAACTTGTGAGCCCAGATGAAAGGATTTCTTTACATCAGCATCTTTGTCCGCACAATGTATATCCTCAGTATTTTGAACATTATTTCATATGCAGTTTTTATACAGGATCTGTGGCTTTGCGAAATTAGGAGAGAAGTGAGCCCACTTTGACCACAGTTTCTGGTCACGTTTGAGCATCGTGAAGTATGTGGAACACAATGTGACGACATTCTCCTGAATAACGCGGATATCTCCTCTTATCAGCACAGTAGACTCCGTTGTCTGCTTTACAGCCGTCTAGTTGAGAAAATGAGCGAACATTGTCGGTACCTCCTTGATCCTATTTATTCGTACCTTAGTATCTGATTACTACTCAGCAGTATCCAAGAATTTTATATTCCTTCCTCGTAAATCTCTTGCCTCGCGGTCTCTTGCAGGTGCTTGTGGAGCATCTTCCGCTTGTAGTTGTTGCAAAAATCCTTTTCACCTCAGTACATATGGCTATTTCCGCTATTATTTTCTAGCAACAACTAGACAATGTGAAAATCAAAAGCAAAATAATTGATGATCAAACGGAAACCATCCGGGATTTGAAGAAGGTTAGTGATATTGCAGTGTGAAACAAGAATATGGCAGTCAGTTGTCAGTATTCACCATTGGCTTATTGTTGCTAATAAGACTGATGATGTAGAAGGTAGGAAGTGTGTTCCACTCTCCATACGGGACCTTAACGCTCCATTGATGGCTGTGTAGTAGACCATCTGAAGAATGAATTGTGAGGGGCAGAGGAAATGCTTTAGTCCTGATAAGATTTTGTGTTAAAGAACTCCACAGAATTGCCAATAAGAAAGTACCCCAGCTTTAGCTTTTCAAGTTCACCCTCACCATGGTCAGCGGTTCAGTTTTACCGTAGCACTCTCATTTAACTGCATGAGCAGGACATATGCAGCTGTAGGATGTATATACTGGCGGTCCCTGTTCATCTTTGCCCCTTCCATAGGATTCCATATGCGAGCTTTTATATGGTCACCTTCACTGAATAACAGTAGGCAAGGAAGCAGTTGGAACAGTTTTATGCAGCGTTTTGTGGAATGCTTTCTGTAGTCTGCGTTTCTTGTAGATGTAGAAATCTCGGGCAATCGCCATTATGCTGACACCAACCTGATCAATGCCAATCGCTGCTGTTGGTCAGTCTGTTGACTGTTTTCCCTAATCCTCCGTTACAACCCGGTGAGTTTTTCTTCCTTTATTTTCACTGAAGGCTACCACGGAAAACCAGCGTGAATTGAAACGAATACAAGACGATGCGGTGGCAGTACGACAGCGTTTGGAGGAGCAATTACTTCAAAAGAAGAAAGAGGCCGACGAACATGAGGTAGTCCCGATTAGTTGCTTCTGCAACTATCGCGATGTTTTATGTTGTTTCTGCTTCAACATTAGGGTTCGGCTGAAATGCATCAGCTTAAAAAGCCATCGCGATTAAACTGTCAAACATACGGTTGCTGTTTGATGGAAAATAGGCTACCTGTGAATGAACTCCATATATTTTTGCAATAAGACTATGTAGTGCTCTTATAAAATACGCTTATCTGAAACAAATAGATGGATGCAGTCTACTTGAATAAAGCGAATTCTGACTGTTGATGAAATGACAGTGTTTTCAGTCTAAGATGTCAACTGCCCTCCAGGCCGACTTCTTCAGTCTGGTAGTCCCCTTAGTAATGAATGACCAATCTCCAGCGAAATTGGTGAATTAATCCCAATTATCTTTGCTTGTTTATTTTTGGTAATTTTTTATTCTGAATCACTTTTACCTTAGTGTCCAAACACTCCGTAGGTATTGGAAGAATGAAGCGGCTGACCATCAGGATAGATTAGAATTTATTCAGGCTGTAAAGGTTATTTAGCTGCTTTAAGCCCCCTGCAAGCTACACTGAATAGTGTCAGTGTTAGGTTCGACGTAACCGATTCTATGCCACTGAATGCCTTCCTTTCATGCATTGACCAGTCGCGAAAATTGCACTCCTGAGGTGTCCTCGCGACTCGCCTAAATGAAGCTAGCGCTTGATCTGTTCACTAATTCTGCTGCAGGTGCTTGTGGAGCATCTTCCGCTTGTAGTTGTTGCAAAAATCCTTTTCACCTCAGTACATATGGCTATTTCCGCTATTATTTTCTAGCAACAACTAGACAATGTGAAAATCAAAAGCAAAATAATTGATGATCAAACGGAAACCATCCGGGATCTGAAGAAGGTTAGTGATATTTCAGTGTGAAACAAGAATATGGCAGTCAGTTATCAGTATTCACCATTGGCGTATTGTTGCTAATAAGACTGAAGATGTAGAAGGTAGGAAGTGTGTTCCACTCTCCATACGGGACCTTACAGTGTGAAACAAGAATATGGCAGTCAGTTGTCAGTATTCACCATTGGCTTATTGTTGCTAATAAGACTGATGATGTAGAAGGTAGGAAGTGTGTTTCACTCTCCATACGGGACTTTTACGCTCCATTGATGGCTGTGTAGTAGACCATCTGAAGAATGAATTGTGAGGGGCAGAGGAAATGCTTTAGTCCTGATAAGATTTTGTGTTAAAGAACTCCACAGAATTGCCAATAAGAAAGTACCCCAGCTTTAGCTTTTCAAGTTCACCCTCACCATGGTCAGCGGTTCAGTTTTACCGTAGCACTCTCATTTAACTGCATGAGCAGGACATATGCAGCTGTAGGATGTATATACTGGCGGTCCCTGTTCATCTTTGCCCCTTCCATAGGATTCCATATGCGAGCTTTTATATGGTCACCTTCACTGAATAACAGTAGGCAAGGAAGCAGTTGGAACAGTTTTATGCAGCGTTTTGTGGAATGCTTTCTGTAGTCTGCGTTTCTTGTAGATGTAGAAATCTCGGGCAATCGCCATTATGCTGACACCAACCTGATCAATGCCAATCGCTGCTGTTGGTCAGTCTGTTGACTGTTTTCCCTAATCCTCCGTTACAACCCGGTGAGTTTTTCTTCCTTTATTTTCACTGAAGGCTACCACGGAAAACCAGCGTGAATTGAAACGAATACAAGACGATGCGGTGGCAGTACGACAGCGTTTGGAGGAGCAATTACTTCAAAAGAAGAAAGAGGCCGACGAACATGAGGTAGTCCCGATTAGTTGCTTCTGCAACTATCGCGATGTTTTATGTTGTTTCTGCTTCAACATTAGGGTTCGGCTGAAATGCATCAGCTTAAAAAGCCATCGCGATTAAACTGTCAAACATACGGTTGCTGTTTGATGGAAAATAGGCTACCTGTGAATGAACTCCATATATTTTTGCAATAAGACTATGTAGTGCTCTTATAAAATACGCTTATCTGAAACAAATAGATGGATGCAGTCTACTTGAATAAAGCGAATTCTGACTGTTGATGAAATGACAGTGTTTTCAGTCTAAGATGTCAACTGCCCTCCAGGCCGACTTCTTCAGTCTGGTAGTCCCCTTAGTAATGAATGACCAATCTCCAGCGAAATTGGTGAATTAATCCCAATTATCTTTGCTTGTTTATTTTTGGTAATTTTTTATTCTGAATCACTTTTACCTTAGTGTCCAAACACTCCGTAGGTATTGGAAGAATGAAGCGGCTGACCATCAGGATAGATTAGAATTTATTCAGGCTGTAAAGGTTATTTAGCTGCTTTAAGCCCCCTGCAAGCTACACTGAATAGTGTCAGTGTTAGGTTCGACGTAACCGATTCTATGCCACTGAATGCCTTCCTTTCATGCATTGACCAGTCGCGAAAATTGCACTCCTGAGGTGTCCTCGCGACTCGCCTAAATGAAGCTAGCGCTTGATCTGTTCACTAATTCTGCTGATGGACCCAATCTTACGGCAAAACAACAAATGGGGCTTAAGGATGAATGTCACATGTGTCTATACAGTCACTCGCTACTAATCATCCACTCGTAGCTGAGAGCAAATGTGTTCACGGTTATGAACTCGAATATCTGGGATGCATCGATGAGTTGCGGCAAGAGCTGAAGTCGAGTCCACTCGTGTATACTCATCGGAATAATAGAAGCAAGACGGAAGTGGAATTGTTTAGACAAGAGTGATGAGGTGGCCTTTCAGCTGTTCTGTTTTTTTGTATTAAGTGACTAATCCTCACGAATTAAAATCCGCAAACTGCTAATCTTGTTTGTAATTACGTGACAACTGTCGGTTAGCCCAACTGAAACTGCTACACACAGCACCCGCATTGGCGACCATTTAAGCACCGTAAACTACTTACTCGGCGTCATCCACCGATGCAGGCACCTCACTGGTTTTCGTCATTGTGCTTGGATTTGACAAACCATTTGATTAGAATCCTAGCCAGCTCGCTTCTGTGTACTGGCGGGGTTGTGTTATGAACTCCTTCAACAGACAGATGCGTAATTCATCGTTCGATGGATAAATTAGAGCTACAATCAGGTACCTGAATGTTTATTTATTTAGACGACAACAGATGAGGTGGGAAATAAAAAACCAACTCGCTCCAGCGATTTCGTTCCTGAGAGCCTTATTCTGTTTTGTGAGCCTACAAATACGGCTTTATTATCTCTGGAAAGTTACTTTTGTCTGGTTGTGTATGCCAACAACCCAAAAACCAATCCCCTCTTTCGGAGTATACCTTTTCTCTTATCTCGTTTCAATGTTTACCTGCTTTTGACAGGCAAAGTTAGAAAGGCTGGTCGCGCGCAAAGAAGAACTGAAAGAAACCGTGATTGGATTAGAGTCCAAGAATGAGGAACTACAAGCTCAAAACGAGTGAGTGCATCAGTTCTGCATTGGTTGTTATATTGAAATATGGCTGGCAGTTCTAAACTTGTTAAGAGTTGATGGCCAATTTGCGGCAAAAGCTCCTTAAATTAACCGCCTTGCGCTGTCAGCACTATATTGTAATGTGAGTCGTGTGAAAATCAAAAACTTGGTAACTTTTTGCATCCGTATTGGTATCGACGCCGGGGCCCGAACGGCTGTATGGAGTATATAAGCGAAGAAGTCATATTTTGACGTCTTCCGTTAGGATGTTTTTCCAATGACAAAAATCTTTTATTGTGGTAAAACGAAAGTAGCCAGAGTTAATTTTTTGACCCAGTGATCTTTACCGACGGCAGCGCTCAAGCGGACGGTAAGCAGCGGTAATACTAAGTGAGCTACGGGAAGACAGTTAAACACGGTTTACTATCTCATTCAACATGATATACCGCTTACTTTTATCTCACCACTATTGGTGTTAACACCCAAGCGATACTGTGGTGCTTACGTATCCAGTTTCAGTTCTCTTATTCCGACGAATCATGTGTACAGCATTCTCTAAAATCTAAACGCAAATAAACCTAGCCCTACAGCCTTATAGCCACACATCAATCGGACTGGTTGAATGACGCCAGACGAAGTTGTACGTGAGTTACAGATGTATGGTCGAGTATGGGACGACCGCAACGGGCTAAAATTCAAATGAAGGGAAACGCCTTCACTCCACAATTACATGGTTCTTAAAACTCTCAATCAAAAGCCCACAGCAAACGTGCAATTTGCCATCCTGAGCATGTAAGAGGGGGCACCCATTAGGCCCACGTCTCCATGACACGAGCAAAACCTTGGTATTGCGCTGTTCATCCGTCTTAGAAAGCTACAGTGATCACTGGAACCACTTTAGATTTCTAGATGTACCAGCCTCAGTGGATGACCTTGTAACAACAATAAGCTCAGATCACCGCTCGTACCTAGTTTATCGTATGTTGATACGTTGAGTCTGCCTTCTCTGAATCCACTAACTCTTGTGTTCTAGTCTGTCTCCTCGTGTTCTTCGGATTAGATGGGTTTTTATGAAGTCTGCCGACAACAGGCCTCTCTAAATACCTCTCCTCTGCAGGTGGTCATTTTAAAGTGAAGATACGAGCTGTCTCTGCAATCTTCTACGTTGGGTAGCCTTTGGGCTACACCTCCTTTTAGAGGTACGGCATATGACCAGTGACGTAAACCTAGCATGTGGGATATCGAACGCTTTTGAGAGTTGGGTGAGTGTATCATAACAAGTAACTCTACCCAAATGTGCGATATTTCAGCGACAACTGTAGCCTGCAAGAAGTCATGATTTTTGCCGAGGACCTTGTTGCCGGCAAAAGGATAGGACTGGCGTTGAGTTAATCACCTCACAAAAGTGTATAACGTTGCAGAACACAGTCACGTGTGTAGCCAATAGTTATCGAGCTTGGTTTACTACATCCACTGAAATTCACGTGAGTCTCTCAACCATTGGTTTCTCATGAAGGTCGGTTACACATTCGAACTAAACTCGAATCAATTTTTCATGTTTCTTGCGTTTCCGCTGAAGGCGTGATTTCACCTTGCAAAACCAGTCGATATTCAGTCCTAAAGTACCAAATCATCAGTCATCATTGATGGCCATCTCACTGTTGACACCAATGCTTTACTTTCGTACAGCCACAAATTTTATTCAGCAACGTTTAAATCCTTAAGGTGAAAAACAGAAACATTGGATTGAGAAGGTATGTGAAACTAGTCTACCGCAAGCCTTCTCCAAATGCTCGGTCAGACAACATAAACTGGAACAAGCTACTAACATCTGTCAGTCGCCATACCTTGTTGTGACTCTAGCCAAGGCTAGGGAGTGTGACGAGGACCTCATCCTGTAAAGAAGACTGTACCAACACCCAAAGTTTGCGTGATCTTTTCATGCCATTCTGCCAAGTTACATCGGTTTGCACTATTCTGAAGAAGGCATTGGAAACAACACTCGTCTCGGTAGCACATGGTGCTGGATATTTGTCGGGACCCATTTTCATTATCTCTTTACAAGTTTGCTGATGCCATTCAAACGTAGCCGTAGACGCCTCAGACAATCCGTTCGTGGATGCCGGGTTTCACAACAAAATAACAAAGCAGCTCATTCCATAGCCTCCTACATGCGATCCTCGAGGTACAATAATGTCTTTTTGAGGCATGAGCGACAAAAATTGACAAAAAAGTTAACGTTTGTGGTATTTTTGTGCTGCCTTCATCGAACACTACCACTAGAACTAATGCAACTACCGAGGTGTTTAAAAATCCCCACGAGTCGAGGGAAGTGTCCAGGAGCTGGACATTCTGAATCATAACTTTAAACTTTCTAGGTCCAGTGTGCATGCCGAAAGAGGGTAAGATGTTGACTAAATAACCTGCTATGGCCTGCAATTTATGTTCATCTTCTGTGATGAGGACTGGGTTCCTATTCGCAGGCATGTGAACATCGGAATTTTGATGATTCTCCAGCGTTCGCCTCAATATTTCATCGATGAAGAAGCTAAGCCTAACATCAATTGCGTTACTTGTATCCTGGTTTCTTGTTTCTGACAGACAGTGTACATCAATGCAGATGGAATCCAGTGTACACATGAGAACCGGTTGCTTTAGTGAGCGAACACCACAGGCCATCAAGTAGATTGGATTTCCGTTTACTCGTTTTACTGAATGAGTTAGGGTGCTGTTAGACGCGAGCTCGGGTAACATCAGAGCGCCAGAAGTTTGATAGGGGGACGATTAACGTCCATAACCAAACCTTGGCTCAAAAACCCGACTATAACGGAATGGGTAGGTACTGGCTTCCGGACCTTCCGGTCAGTAAGCTTGCACCTTAACCACTGAGCTACTTTGAGCTTCCCATTCCCCCCAAGTAGAATCACCACTATCATCAGCTGCAAAAACTGCGTGCTTGTCGTACAATGGTTCTAGCTGCCACAGTAAAAAACGAGTGTTCAGTTGTGTAACAGGGACTTCAATCAAAGAATGCATACAGATCTAGAAGCTGCGTTGGTTAGGCCATGTATTGTGCATGCCGAATCATCATCTACCGAGGAAAGTGCTGTTTTCCGTGCCTAATTCATGATGGCTGGAACAGAGGTAGCCAACCTTTGACCTGATAAAAGGTTACGAAATCGATTGTGGTCCCAATTGTGAAACAATTTTTGTTATGGACGGAGGGAGTGGAACGGACAGATGCAAATGGATAAAACTTGTAAACTGGTTTCATCCACACTCACAGAGCGTCGTGGAGATCCCAGTCCGGAATGCGAGTGGGATCTAGGTGACCCGTACATCTCGCAACAGCATTATTGCCTCCGCACAGGCTCTCTCCCTTTGCTTTTGTAACTCCGATCCGAATTCACTAACATTAACCTGATGTCATAGCTATGAAACAACCTCCACTTTCCAAATACATGGTCTCCCTTTCGTAAACACAAAGACAGTTCGCATCGCGGTCTGATGTGTGCGCGCAAGTCTCGTTTGAAAATACTGAAAAATGTCCCGAGCCTAAACCCACGTGTTTAAAGAAGTGCAGTGGCCAATTAGTAGTTCAGAGGTAATCAGCCCTCGTTCATAAGTCAGGAAAGGTCTGTCTTCCTGATCGCCAAATCCCAAGCCAGTTTGGGAATCCTCGCTGCGCATAAAGCTAAGGTCAGCAGTTTAAACTTAAGCACTGCTCCATGTTGCCAGCTGCTATCCAGAATAACCAGGCATGAGTGGGTCTGTGGAAAACTGGCATTGGGACCCTTCCCTGAGCTACGTGTTCCTCTGTTCACCTTTAGGGTTTTACTGACGTAGCAATATTTTGGCATATTACCAAATTGACGTGTTTGTACCCGTATTTCCACATTAGTATTGCTGTCTTGGATGTATGGAATCAGTCCTCACAATCAGTGCATCACTATGATGGCTACTCACACACAGCAACCTCAGAATTACATCGAGATGGAACATTGTTTTTCCTTCTGAGCTAGCTACTTCTTAGCAATCGGATCGAAGGACAATTCGGAGCTTCAGCTGAAATCTTTTATCAGATTTAACCTAAAGTTCGAGCTTTCTTGATTATATAATTCACACACTTGTCTAACGGAGGCTGAACATCTGGGATCCTCTTCAATCCGGCCTTTGCAAATCCTACGTGTATATTCCTTCTAACAACTTTGAGCTGAACTACAGCGACTATGCACTTTACAGCAGCTTTACTTTTATTGATGGCCTTTCCCCAAACAAAGCTTACTTAAGATTCACAATACCACCTAAAAACTTGAATTTGGATGTGAACGGTTTTAATGTCTCATTAACCTGGAATTACATATTGACCGTCATAACGCTTAACTT
The DNA here is from genome assembly GCA_003604175.2 of Clonorchis sinensis. Classification (NCBI taxonomy): domain Eukaryota; kingdom Metazoa; phylum Platyhelminthes; class Trematoda; order Opisthorchiida; family Opisthorchiidae; genus Clonorchis; species Clonorchis sinensis. The sequence goes on along the minus strand of CM030369.1, from coordinate 70,410,293 downwards.
CAGATCACTTAACCAGCGTTGGTGTGATCGTACCAGTCTTTTGGACAAATTGGAGAAGCAAGTTGAACTGATGCGTCAAACATGGGAACGAGAACAACAGACCCTAATCAGTGAGCGTGATATCGCAAAAGAGCGCATCAAGTGAGTTTCACAAAGCATATTTCGCATCACGGTCCTGATATATGTGCAACCATCCACCTTATTTTCGCAATGCTACTTCCCACAGCGAGTTGCAAACACAAATAGAACAAATGAACATAGACTACCAGCGGCAGTTTGAAATGATAAACGAAGCAAAGAACATGGCCATCTCCACGACGCAGAGGGAAGCTGAACTATTACGCTCGAATTGCGAGAGTCGGGTAGCCGAAGTAAGTCCGATCCTATTTTCCCTCCTTTATCCGGAAGTTCAAACCCACCATTTTTGTGTCCTTATAGTACCCGTCTGAAAAATAAAGGAAGACCCAACTCTCTTGAGTGTAATTAGCTTCATACCAATTACTGCTGTTGACGGTGTGGATAGAATTTAGGGTGCATGCTTAATCCAAGTAGCATTGTTGGGTAACTTTAGCCCGGAAGTGGACTGACGCGTCCTTCCCCGCGTTAGTTTGACTTTTAATTCAACTGAAACTGAGTCAAAGACAGGTTGTCAAGGGTTGATGGGGCTCCAATGAACATTTGCTACATACCCCATTACAGTTTACGTAGTTTTTACAAAGTGATTCACGTGATTTACCGGACGAGGGAGAATACCTAATGACAGCCCGTTAGGAAATGTGAACCAATGCTGCTGAGCAAGCCACAAACCCTTCGCTCTCATGACTATAAATCACACCGAAACCCGCTTCCCGGAAACGTATGTTTTAGGCTTGCAGGGAATAACGTCTTCTCCCCACTTGCTTATGAGTAACTGAATGATTAAATTTCTCTTCCAGGTTGAGTCAGAAATGCGCGCCGTTCTTATTGAAACCGAACACGCTCGGAATGTCATGGAAGCACGTCTGCGCAAGCTTTCAATGGCCCTGTTGGACTCCACTACTTTGTCCGCACCACCTTTAAGTCATTGTTACAAATCGCAATCAAACCAATGGTTCACCCACCAAGGCTTGGACTCAGCACCATCACTTCGTCCTACCAGTGAATCCTCAAACGTTTTGGAAACGGTCAACCCGTCGTCTACAAGCAGTGGTTTTATAAACTCAAACCCATGAGAGTGAATTACGCAGTACTCCCAAAAGAAACCGCAGGGCATCCTGGTCTTGATAAAAGTTAGACGTTGAGTAACGCAGATCCCAACACACCGGACTCCGATGCTCGACTTCAATCGTTCCGTTGGCCTTAAAACCGTGGTTCCTTTGCTTTCAGTCCGGTCTTATTTTGAAGACTTTACACTAATCAACTGCATTGCGATGTCACGTTAGTTTTGAGACAGTCTGAGACAATGTGTCACAAAACAGTTCTTGCTTTTCATCCCAGCTAAAATGTGCGGCAATCCGGCTTGTAAAGCATGTGGTGGCACTTTCGTCCGAGAAAAACCTCCAGGTTGTATTAAAGTTTACAGTTCCTGTTAGCATAGGCGACATAAACAAACCATCTCCACGGCCCTCCGAAACTTATTGGGCTAAAGTCACGCATATCTTTTTTCAAGGGTGGGGTCGGGTAGCCACCTTACAGCAGTTGCACTTTTCTGAGGTATGCTTGCGAATCAGCGTGAAGATCAGCTGTTGTGATCTGCGGCTTCAGGTACGATGATTTTATGCGTTAACTGACGAAGGTTGTTTGACAACCACAGAAATGAATGATATAATTGTCAGTTGTATTGTATTACAACGTTGAAACTCGGAGCCTGGATTTATCCCATCCATCCTCCATCCTTTTTGGCTTACAACTTTATTTCCATTTTTCGGACCTACGAAGTACATGAGGAAAACTGGGATGCTGAATAGGATCGGTGTTTGACTGTAGGTAAGACTGCCTCCCTCCGGGTTGTGGTATTCATAAGCGAGACTTGGGATCACAACAATTCAGTTCTTATGGAAGAAAGCTTCGGGGATCAGAAGCTCTCTTAGTCTGCAAGCCTTTCAGTCTTGCTTCTGTGCTGTGCCTGATCCTACTCGAAGCTTACCGAAGATATCTGTTAACTTGCGGGCACGTTTCCTACGAGTTCACCACTTGTTATCTGCCATCCCGGTGTTAGCATATTTCCTCTAGTTTCTCATCACAGTGCTCTATGTATACCCTAAGGGTAGCTAATTCAGAAAAGGGATTATATGCCCTAACGCTCGACATTCAGTTTACCGATAAATATTTAGGTACCTGTTCAACATATGTAATTCGAGTGTGAAATATAGACGATCGAGCCGCCGATAATAGGGGCAACGCATCTACCATCCAGATGGAAGGTGGAAATTAACTGCAGAGTGCATGTCTGATAAGGGTAGGCATTGGTGACATGTTTTCCGAAATCCGATGAAATGCACATCAAGAGTCTCCTAATCTTAGTGTGAACGCCTTCGGATTTTCAAATGTAGGGAGTAGTTATTAGCGCTCGTATGCTCTTTCATGATGCTCCAAACACATTCAATAGTCCTGTGGTGCAGGGTAAAAACCAAACATTAAAACATTCGGAAATCGGAGTCATGACTGACAATGGTAGCACATATGTAATCCGACCCTGGGTACTCATGGTAGGAGTACCGGAATTGGGAATTTTCTGGTCACTCGAAGTCGCGAGTTATTTCAATGGGCTCGATATATCTGTCCAGTTCACTGAGGAGATACGGCGCGGACTACGCCAAGTCACAATTCATTTAATGTATTCAATGTTTGAAGATCGTGTTCTCATGCCGTTGAGATCCAGGAACTTTGAACTGGATACATTGTTATAAGCCGAAGCGAAAGAAATTCATTTTCCAGAAAGTTGTGGAATCGTCAATGAGCAGTTGTTTCCTCAGGAATCCCATGTTCGGCAACTCAATACTTTTTCCCGCATTGACAATTAGCGGCGACAAATGCGCATCAGGCTTCAACTCAACCTCATGATTTACTAATAAACAGACTAAACCCACGTAGGGAGAAGTGTCTCCTAATAATAAGTTACTTAAGAATCCCGAGCACAAAAACCGGCGCGTAGTCTGATTAGCTGGCCTATACGGAAACCGCACAATAACCTTTGCACTTTCCGTCCACTTTTGTTTCCATATTGAACCGTTCCAAAAGTGAGATCTAAATATCTCACCACTATTTGCTATTCAGTTGTGCAGTCGCATCGGATGATTTCGGGTCAGCTCGGCCCTTATAGTACGCCGTGATCTTCAGTTTGTTTGATTTCTGCTAATGGGCGCAATCAGCCTTCTTCTAGGTATCATGTTCCATTACGTGTACACTACATTGAAATGTGGATTTCGGTTGATACAGTAGGTCACTACTGTCTCCCCGATCTCCAGCACACGGTTTAATACTAGGGTAACTTCGGAGTACACGTGAGCCCAGGTTGATGTTTGCGTCACTTGTGAAGTCAAAAAGGCATATCAGTGGGTTTCAGGGGTTGGGTGTACCAGGTTACAATAAGGACTGCACTGTGGTATGGTTGCGAAACATAGCCTCTGAAGACAGGTGATGTGGAGCAGCACCGTTTTTGACCACCGATGTCTCAGAAGCGTTCCTGGTGTCATCAGCATTGTCAACTGTAAAAAACCGTGTACTTATCGTACAGTCGTTGTAGCTGCTCTGCGGGGCAGACGGTCTTCTGGCATGCGGAGTACATGTCCCAACCAGCGCAGCCTATGAAGCGTAAGTAATTCATCTATCGCGGGAGAGTTCCTTCTTCCTAAGACCAACGGACGTACCTCAGCGTTACTAATCCGATGTTCCCGCCAGACTTGACCAATGACGGCAATGATCAGCGCACCTTCGTTTGCTGGTAGTGGCTTTTATACTTTGTTGTCAAGTCATTGTTTGACCGCCTCTGGCTCTCTTCCACCCTTTACGTGGTTGTGCGAAAAGAACCCTTCGAGGAAGTCGGTCGACTGGCATACGCAGCACGTGGCTAAGCCAGCGCAACCTATGCAGCGTGATCAGTTCATCTATCGAGGGTGAGTTATTTCTCCCGAATACCATTCGACATACTTCAGCATTGCTGATCCGGTGTCCCCACCAGATTTGGGCAATGCTCCGAAGACATCGACGGTCAAACACTGAAAGACTTTTCACGTCCTCAGCACACAGTAGCCAGGTTTCTGATCCGTATAGTAATATGGAGCGCACCGCACAGCCTCGTGTCTTGCAGTGGCCAGCCGTAAAGCAAGACTGGACACACTGCTGACAGGTTAATGTCGGGTTGACCCTAGAGTTAAAGAAAACCAGAACGGACTCCACTTGGTGTCGTACGGCAGCAGGTGTCAGGCGCACACCAAATCACATGGAGACATCAATTAGATCACTTAGTGTACACTGTGCCTGGACAGGACCCGATACAAGTAGTGCACCGTCATCCACATATCCGAAGTCCTCAAGGTCTTCTCCGAAGAAACTTCATGCCAGGGGTACATACAGCGAACGTTTCTTTGACGATTAATTTGACCACATAGTTCAAGCGGAAACGCGACACAGGGCACTCCTGATGGACGCCACTTTTCGCGATGAACTCAGGAGAATGCCTCTACAGACCTTTACGTGCCCAAGGGTGTTGGTGTAGAAGAACTGGAGTGCGGCGAAAATGTTCGGTATACTTTTAAACAGAAGATACCGCCATAAAACAGTGCCACAGGCTGGGTCGAAAGCTGCTTTAAGGTGTAGGAGGACGACTGTGTGGCAGATTTCGAGATCTCGTAAGGTAAAGATGTGGTCGACACATTCACGGACCAGCCTGACCTCCACGACTGTGCCGCTCACCGGTGCTATTAAGCCTGTGTAGGATGACACCTGCGAGCGAATTGGAAGCCACGAGTGAAATAATTCTTCGTGATTCTCACATTCACATCGAAAACCTTTCTGGAAGCAGGAAAGACGTTAGATACCTGCTAGTCCTCTGGTATTTCCCTCATCTTTCCGATTATCTGCGTGAGTTTTATCAGGCGACGGAATACCAAAACCATTGCTTCAAATGTCTGATAGCAAGGCACAGGTGGTCGGCGTGAGACTGCTACTGTAGTAAGTTTAAGTAAAATGTGGCCAGATTTGTCCCAACCCCAAGCTAGAGGGCCAAGGCCTATCAGACCTCGCAGTTCAGTTCAACTATGAACATGTACCACGCTCTCTGCTCGAAGCTGCTGCAGTTTCGGTCAATGGAAAATGTTGGACCTCTGTTCGCTGACGAACCCAGGAGGTGGGCATCCTCTAGTATAGTTCAGTAGGGGGATGAGTTCACTGTATTCGTGACGAACCTCCTTCAGACGCAGAAATGGGTGTAAATCAGTACCCGAGTTTCACTCGCCTCGACGACCTTCCCCGTATTCTGTTTAAGTACGGCGGTTTGGGAGGGGGAGACCTTCATAGACGTTTGCAGAGTTGAGAATGACATCCATTTTTCTCCTATGTACGCGGTGACTGGAAACAGCCATCTGACACCGGCTGTAACGTAGCCCCTAGCGGAGCCTCTCATTGCTGCTTGGGCAACGGGTAGAATCTTCATCCGGCAGAGGCGGGATGGGCACTCTCAAAATATTACCAGTCAGAGCAGCGTCATATGCCGGCCAAACCAGTCTGCCACCCATAACGTCGATCGGAATCACAACTTCTCAAGCCACAATTATTCAACAAAAGATGCCGAAAAATCAGGAATATGGCTCAGTCCAGACGTCCATATACTTTTGAACATGCGGGTGTATGGGGTCGACCTCTTCTCCATTCTCACCCTCCTTCATTATCGGTGATACGCGATACCTTGAGAACAGCGGCAAGCAAGCCGTTTTCGATCCCGAGAAAACAGACGACATCGCTTAATGTCGAAGAAACCACATGCGCCTCAAGGTACGCTAAACACTGGTGAGTACGGGCTCTGCACCTACGAAGCGTAGTCATTCATAAAAATGTGGCAGCTCCGGACATACTCCTTGTAATTCAAAAAGAACTGCGGGGTGCGAGAAATTTGGCATATCACGTCGTGGCCTTCAAGGGAGCACATTTTTCACCACCGATGTCACAAAACTGCTGCTATTGGGTGGCGCCAACAAATTCGTACCAAAAAATTACGAAACGGGTGTTTGGTCATGCAGCACGTAACCCAGTTCCAGAAACATCAGCATTGCCTGATAGAGCGTTTGGCCGTGTATCATAAAGCACTCGCGTTAAGTCAGCACCAGGTCCCACCCTCACCTACTCCTTTCCGTTCTTTTCACTTTGTGGCTACATGGTACTGAAGATTAGCGTCAACACTGATGTTGCTGTCTCTGATGACCATATCGTCCAGTCCTTTAACTGAAGACAATGGGCCTAAATTGGATATGTTGAAAGTACGCGACTGAATACCAACATACACTCTTCCATATCTTAGTTCAAGCAGTCTCATGATTAGATTCTGTTAACGAAACCGAACACACGCTACGGCTACTGTCACCAGTCAATCTTCAGCCGCCTCAGGGATATGATGTCAGGAACCTAAGTGTGGAAGTTTCCATAAGCATTGAGTCCCATGACCTTACATATCAAAGGATCCATAAAATTAGCATGGGAGAAGAGGTATCATAGGTTAAATAACTCATTCAAATTCTATGACGATCGGCGCACTCGGCTAACACGGTCGTTGAATACAGATGGTTGATGTCAGATCTCAAATCCGCAGCTGCACACACCCACTACAGACCATACGTGAACGGTAAGGTGTCTTCTAAATCGTGAAAGAAAATGCCGTGCCATGCCGAGCAACAGATGGACGGCTCTAAACAGTGTAGCCCGGAGCATCAGCGGTTCTCAAGCTCCAACCTTAGAACAGCACCCTTACCCTCTGAAATTAGTCGCACACCTTCATTACGCAGGCTTTCCAGTGCGTCAGTAATGGAATCACCGACTGATCTCCGTCAAGTGTCAAGGAATGTTGAATCCACGTCATGCAACCGGACCGTTTCTAGGTTGCACACGATGAGCTAAAATGCCTCGTGACAGCGGGAAGCAGGATTTCGCACTCTCAACAATGACGCGGGGCGTCTACCAAGCATGCGCGAGATAAAAGGAGACACGCGACTGAAGCCAAGAGACTCGGTTCTCAAAAGCACTTAGGAAGGTCAGGCTAGGCAGTTTTGAGGCCTGGGTATTTAGCGAAAACATCAAACTTCCTTAACAAACATTTAATCGGGAAATGCCGCAGCACACATTAGCTTTCCGTCTTCTTCTTTTTCTGTTTCGTGCCACGAATCTTCTTCGCCTTGTTTTTGCGTTCTTTCCTCAACTTTCTGCCTTTGGGGGTGGCGGCCAGCAACCCATTCTGACAACCAGTTAGATTCTGAATCACCGAACTTACTCGAATTAACCGGTAACGCGGCTCAAACTTCTTCGCATGGTCCAAAGAATCATACACCAAAGCGAAGCCTGTGGACTTCCCACCACCGAAGTGTGTCCTGAATCCGAAAGCGAATACCATGTCAGGAGAAGTTTTGTAGGTCTTCGCGAGACGCTCCCGGATATCTTTGAGCGAGAGGACACAACGCCCAGGGTGCAGAATGTCTACAACCATCTGCCGCCGGAACAGCAGACGGTTTGACATGAACTTGCGGGTCCGTATCAAAACATTGTCACCCTACAGCAAAGAGATCATTACCTAAGATGAGAGAACAAACCATCTTGGGGACACGCGGGCTACCAAACGCAGCGGGCCCAGCACCTTCCGGTACACTTAAACAAGAGATGGAACTGAAACATTGAGACTACCTTAGTGCGTGGATATTTACTGCGCACAACAAAGAAATGATGATGACGAATAAAAGCTTAATTGGACTTCGTACGTGGCGAAAGTTGTCGAAGATCATCGAATAGGTCATTCGTGCACACGTCGTTGCAAGCACCAGATATTCACTGATTCACGGATTCACGGATTGATACAGAGGAGCGAGGCTTTTGCCCAAGTTTCCCGGGTCGGTTTTGTTCTTGTCGTTCAGCAGCTGTCGTTCACCTGAAAGGCACAAGTGAAAAAAGGGTGTAGCGCTGCTCTTTAAGTTCTCAGCGCGGGGCAGTATGTTTGCCAGCGCGAGGACTCGCGTAAATAAGTGTCTAATAGTGTTTTGAACTGAGTTCTAGAGGGAGCGTGGGAGCTGTATTTAGAAACCAGTCGGTTTCGAGCAGTAGGATACATTCTTCATAAATGCTTTCTCAGATTGCTTCCACATCCACCAACGGTGGCCGTCGGATTCCAACCTACACTTGTTCCCAAGTCACTACCAACAGTTTTCGGCGGCCTTTTTAAACAACTGGACCGAGTGGCCGAAAGGCTGCAGTGGTTGGAACTCGGGGAACCACAGCTGTCGTTAGGCAGTTGATTCTTCAGGGGCAAATCCTGCTGCTCCGAGGCTCATCGTCTGCAGCTGACTGCCTGTTGTCGGTGGTAGAGGATACCGCACCTCAAACCAGGTGCGATCTAAGGACGCAGACCCGGACTTTGGTGTGTTTTGTGGCCGGCCGACAGATAGCAGTGAACTCTTGTGTGCAACGCATCGCGTATCACATCAGGTCGATTGTTATGATTGTGAACCTTGCCCGTTATGCGATGATGCTCTTCATGCTTGTGAGTGGTGAGTCCGCAGATCAATAATTTATTTTTGGTGCCAAGCCCCCGGCCCGTCGAAAAAGGCAAAAGTGTGCTTGCTAACCGGTCCGCAAAGAGTACGTCTTATGATGTTGACCTGGACCGAAGCACAGATTACCAACAAAGTGTGTTCTAAAGGTCTGCGCGCATCCGTATTTTCGGCTCCGAGGAGGAGCTAATGGACAGCCGTGAGTTAATTGCTAGATACTAGGGCCAATGCTGTAGAGCGCCAGCTACAGGAAGGAGACGACGTCTGATTTATGCAAGGCCCATTAGTTCCAGACTGTTAGTCTGTTAATCGGACCTCATTTTTTCAAGTAAATCTCGTATTTCTCGTATTTCTCTTATGGTCAGTAGGCATCGAGCTGCAAGAAATCAGGCAATGCGGTTCAGCCGTTAAAGACGGCGTTGTGTAAACAAGCATGTGCGAAAGTGCTGTTGCTGAAGTGTTCTCTTTACAGGGTTAATATTGTTCCCAGTTTGTCACCCGCCTGCCGCATACTGATATTTAGATAACCTAACCTTTATCTTTGTCCCCTTTCAGGACCTCATTAGTTTAATGGGCGCTGTGCATCAAGGCTATACGCTTCGCGGAAGAACATATGTACTAACCAAAACGATCAATCGAATTATTCTTCTGTCGGACAATGTGGACGTTCGACTTTCCCGCTAGAGATGAATGGGCGCGCCTCGGCCACCTGATTAGGCATGGTAAACCCCTGGCCACATGATGGTCGTGTGTCAGCTTGCTTAATTCAGCTGTCCGGTAGGATCGACGACATGATCATCCTGACCCACTTCGCCAGTTACAATGGAGAACTCTGCTGGAATTAACATGAAGCCTACACGCAGAGGTCATGAACATCTGCAAGTCTTACGTTCTTCAGTCTTAGGACGAGCTATCCACAGAACTAACTGCAGCTTTCACCCATGGTGGGCGGTTCGCATTTTACCGCAACTCGAGATACCTTGTTAGATTAGGCACCTTTCTCATGGGAGGTGGTGAATGATGACCTTGAAGCTTCGCTTACTTGAAGAAATCACCAATGCAGACAGCTTTCAAAACAACTTATAGGCAGAAATTTTTTGCTATTAAGCGGAAAACATGAAAATGTCGGAGTGTTCAAAAATTCAGTCACATTTTCGAACACTGGGCGGAAGTTGGGCACACGTTAGCCGCTGGGTTTGTAGGCGGGTTGAGGACCGTAGGTTCGTAGGCTTGGGCTGGTTTTTGTGCTTCCTGGTGAGAGTTGGAGAAAAATTACACCCCACATCTGCGGTTGGGCTTAACTGGCGTGCACATTTATAAATCCCGATCGCCAACGATTCTTGAAAGCTATGCGTCACGCGAAAAATTAGGAGGAATGATGGGCACTATCCGGTTTTGACAATATTTTGATAATGTGTAGATACTGTTAAGTTACACCGCACTCGACCTTTTGGTCTCCTCTGGAATAGCTCAAACAAGGCCCTGGTTCATAACCGTAGTGTATGCCCAAGTAAGATCCACATGAGCATGAAAACTTCCGGTCTGTCGCCGAGGTGACAGTAAGCTAAAAGGCGAGGGTGGGATGTTTAGCAGAGACTCAGGCGGTTGACCTTCATGGGCAGGCGCTGGAGGCTGCCTAGTATGGCCATGCGATATCTAAGCAGTTGGAGCCAAACTGGGTTAAAGCATTCGAGATAATGGCAGGAGGAACCTGAGTAGGAATCCGGAAGATAACTAGAACCATAAGGCTGACTGAAGTTTCATCAAAATTGGGTAAAAGTTATCCACACTTCGAGGAATTTGTGCCGAGACATCATTAGGATTTCAAGTGGTTTCGTAAATTCGGGATCTGCAATTCATGAGATCGGTGTACGATTTGAGACCCATATGAATGTCAGCAGCTGTGGGAAGTAGTGGTTTCCACTCACCATCTGGAAACAAACTCGATAATTTGATCAAATATGGTCATTTTTCTAAGGCGTGCAATGAGTGCAGTGAGCAAAAATGCTTGAACGTGACAAAATGGGATGAATGAAGCCCCACCCGCTGATTATTGTGGTGCGCATTTTTCAACGGTTGGCAATTCTACCGGATGCCCGAGGTCGATTTTAGCCAAAGTTTAAATATATTGCATACTACATACGAAAAATCCATGACGAAATGCTACATCTCGTGGTGTATCACCAACGGCTGTTAAAACAGAAAGGTGGAGCAATCGAAAGAATTTTCTCCCGATGAATGGGACAGCAAGAATGAGGCATATGAGCCACATGTTATGAAGCTGCACTGAGCGGGATGCGACAGACTGCTGCTAACCGGATAGGAAGATACTATTTCCACTATTTAGCACTCCTGCTGATGCTCATATCAGTGCGTTCGATGTAGCTTGGTTGCCTTTCCGAATCACAGTTGATCCGCACGCGGCCCGAACCTTTGTTTGCAATATGCGTCGAGGTTCTAGAGTACTTGACGGACGAAGATATTCGTTTGGATAGATGACGCCTTGGGGGCGAATCCAGTGCCAGGGCACCCAGATCGAGGGATTGTAATTAGTGGATGCAAAGAATTGCGCATGAAGCCCTCTGGCCACCATGTGACCCGGGGCTGATTTGTCACGTTAAGTTTCAGTTTACTGTGAGCTGCCTTTGAAATGCTACTTGGAGCGTTAATGAAACCAACAGATAGGGCTTCTGAAGACAGGACTTCTTGATGCTTCAAGTTAGTCCCCCCGTCAGTGCGTGGATCTTGATTGATAGAGGTTGTTGGACATAATCCGAGTATTTGTGCGCACCTGTATTTACGACTGCGCGTTGTGTAAGTTGAGATGTGTGTGATGTGTCCATATCACTGATTAGGCATGTGGTACAGTACGCAAAAATTGTGGGATGCCTATGCGGTGCACCATTTTTAGAGCGATACGGCTTGTTTTCCGCTCTGGTCGAGAGCGAGCACTGAACGGTACTTGTATTATTCACATTTATATGAAGTACGATTGGTGGCCCACTGATGAAATACCTTATAAACATAACATGGCTACTTAAAGGAGTAGATACGCGGAAGCAATTTTTTATGAGAGATATTTTGAATCCAAGAGCGCCCAAATGTTTTACAACACGAAATACGTTTTACAGCTTTCAGTGTTGGCTGACCGGGCCTTGATATTTTCACGTGACAGGTTTTTAGTGGATACGGATTGGTTGTTTGCTGAATTTGCAGGAAGACGAGATTTTCCTGTTTGTTTGCAGATTGATTTTCCGTGTGGTCAGCAAAAGCAACTATGCACAACCATCTCAAACACCACTGGCTTTGAGAAATATTTCGCCCTACACTCCAAAACGTTCATCGTCATAAATGAATTTTTATGCTCCTGATGTGTCCAGTTACCTAAGAACGCCAATCAGAAGAAGAAAGTGTCGTTCAGGTGGCAGTGTTTGCAACATTTATTTAGCAAAACCACAATTGTTCCAAGGTCACTAATAATAATATCTATTCCCAGCTGATGGGTGGCGCGCCGTCAGGAATGATCATAATGATACAGCCGAAATAAAGGCCCGACTGATGCCAGGGATAATTACACAACTGATAGTGATTACCCGACGCAGTTGGGGTCATTCTTAAACTGGCACGAACTGAGTTCGCTTGAAAGCGAGGGCGGAGAAACATAGTTTTAGGCTTGTTCACTTTTAGGGAAAATACTCATGTGAGGCAAGATCTTCCCTTTACATTTCCAAGTTGGGAATAAACGGTATTATTATTATTGAGGTGGCAAATATCAACACAACGGAGTAGGGCAAAAATAAGAGGTCCTGCCCAGTACGTGATGAGATTCTGTAAATTGCGGATAATAAGGACCCGGAACAATGAATCCCGGGGAGGGGCAGCTATTGTGCAGTAACCCGGCTGACGAACTAAAACTGAAAACAATTGCTGAGGTGGCGTTGCCTCAACCCATTAGGTTTAGGGCCAGGGTCACGAAAAGCGTAAGTGGGATGAAGTGGGAGGTTCGCAATGCGGGTAAATGGCGTGCACTCGGTGGTGCGTTGTTGGAACGGAGTGGGGAGAACTAGTTAATGCCAGCGCCGAAGACGGAACGCGACCTGCGAAGAAAGTCAATGAATTTGTGAGGACAAAATGAAAGTGACCCAAAATGGTTAAATTCGATGGAAGGTTTAAGTGGATCAAGACAGAATTGCATAATTCCGGTCTGATCACCCCCAAATATGAGGTCAGTTACTGGGCTTTTCCGAAACTGAAGTATGTCAGCACACTGATGTCACGGCACTGCCATACCCAGTTTGATGACAAGCTCGCAACTATTTTTCCAGCCCTGTCGGAACCTTAGCTGCAGATATGAACAAACTGCCCACCCGGCCCCAACCGCATCTGGAACGAGTTAATCCTAACCCGCTCAACCGTTCCCGCTCAACCCGTGCCGTACCACAGTTGCATTGACATACTTCAGTTTCTGAATAGCCCCGTAACGGACATCATGGTTAGGTTGATCGGACAGGGAAGGTGAAGCTTATGGGCAGCGGGGGCTTGGGTTAGCCAGGGGCATTCACAGAGGTAGAACAAAGCCGATATAGGACTACACCAGATTTTGTTTCAGGGGTCCATATGGCGATAAAGCACAGACCATGTGATGTTGATAGCAACCAGACAGAGTGTTCAAAATACTCCTAGCGAAAATCGAAGCTTTGGAATTGGATAGGACGGGCTGAGATCAGTAAAGCCTGGTGAGAGTGGGGAAGTATCATGTATCACGGAGTCCAACGAAATAGCCTAAAACTTATTACAGTTAGGTTGGTGACAACAGGTGGTTAGTTGAGACAGGATAGCGATAGACTTGTTCTGAGCAACCTAGAAATCAAGGCCCGGCTGAGCCTGACAACGTTATGTTATTATGGTACAGGAGGCATGGAAAAACAGTATAAGTATGCTATTTTTGGTTTCTATGGAGCTCATTCTAGCATCGGTGCATGGAGCCAGTATTGACGGTAAATGGGTTTCCCTTGTTTTTAGCGCTTGGCCTCAATCGAATAACCGAAGTTGGATCACCGTAAGTGGTGAAGTGGTGAGGTGGCCGAAGTAGTGACCAGTAAAGTGGACAGCCGTTGGCCTAGTTAGTTTGAGAAATTACACGATGGGTTAGACAGGGAGTTGTGACAGTCTCTAGCGCTGTAAGATTCCCATCAGAAGAACCGCATTGTGCGAAGCGGCGTTGTGCTAAGGGACAGCAAACACATAAGGACTGATGGAAGCAGAATTAGTAATATGGTGGACAAGGACTGGTTAACTTGCGGTTGCTACGTGAGCCGGACAGTGCTATATTTCAGGGGGAAAGTAGAGGTACCCCTCCACTTGTCAATATCCTCCTTCCTGGAGCTAAAAATGTGGACGCACACACTTCCATGATGCATTCTGCTGGGATTCTGTGCTTTGGTCCATGTCAAAATCGTAGCACAACTTCTTTGCGGAACGTTTGGCAAGCACACTCGTGTGATTTCTTGAAGGGCCTGGGGTTTAGCAGTAAAAAGTAGATAAATTATACATATTCGGATGTTAATGTGGTACGGACTCGCCTCCTGATTGCTTTGCGAATGTGGAAATAGCACAGTGAAACATTACAGCTGAACACTATACCAGCGGCTTCCATTTGTGTCGGCATTTTGTCACTGGCGAGAGTCTTCACCTGATGTTCTTCACTTATCGTGCGTTTGGAAAAACCAAACGGTTTACGCATAGCGATAAACTGTTCATTTTCCACAAAGGCACAAATGACCGGGAGTCCGGCACGCGTGCCACTGATAAAAAAGTTGTACAGCTTGCACCTACGGGCCAAAAATAAGTCGCTCAAAAGTAAAAAAAATTGGTGGGTCGTTTGTGCGCCGTTGATACTGACTGCATCTAAGAAGTGTGGGAAAAGCGCTGTCTGCAGCCATCTGGCGAAGCAAGTGTGGCTTTTGTGATCACATTCCGACTAAAACACTAGCACCCGTCCGGCCCCCCGAAGCTCAGCCAGAACGGAAGGCATATCGTCTGCTACAATAAAACCCGCCTATCCGTCACTAACCCAACAGAGCTGGTCGGCACTTCCGGATATAGTCCTATTTGTACTAAGTGGTAAGGAAGTTGACATATTCGTTGGCTGCCACCTGTCGCATTCAACAAGATGGCGTTCTATAATTCATCAAGGCCCTGCGGGTGCTCAAATCTTCTTCGGTTAGCCAACAAGTTTACAAAAACCTGGTCAACTTTAATCATGTTTAAGATGAGAAGAGGGGACGAAACCATGCGAGAAAACCAGTGCGTCGCGTACTGATGGTTACTAGCAAATACGCTCAACTTATCAGCCTCTTCGGAATTCTTGAGTTCCTGTGTTTTTGCTGGCCAGCTGCTGCATTTTAGAACACCCAATCGTGATGCAAAGCACAACTGGTGTTTTTTTACCGCCCTATGAACAAATACCATACCACATTACTATTGCTCATCTATTTGTTTAGGGTCCCCTCGAATGCAGCGAAGGATCAAATCCGACAGCCACCAACTTCTCAGTAAACCTACCTCAAGCCAACACCACAACATGCTGACTTAGTACCGCAACTGTGAGTTTGAGTGCGCACCAAAAATTACAAGGAGAGATTGGATAAAATAAATTCTACCACAAGTAAATCCCGCGGTGGTCGTGTTTGGTGTGCGCATACGTACCGGAAAATGAGAAATCTTTACGCCATAATTTTTATCTAACACAAGGGTTTTGGATCAAAGTACATGTGCCGGATTAGGCCGCTCACAAGAAGCACACCCAAATTATTTTCGTCGAAACTATGGGGTTTTTGAAGTTGTGACTTTCACGGGGGGAAATTGTTGGTCTAATGTATCTGTACCTTTCGTTGGTATTTCGCCCGTGGCATTTTGTTTAAGTGAGCGAAATTTCAAGGTCACGGATCATCACCGATGCGCATTTTATTACCGATTTACGAGAGATAAGACACGACATCGCACTTTACCATATTTGGTGTTCCCTAAGATGAAAATATCATATACAGAATATCAAATGCATATTCCATCCAGGAACATCAGTCATTGACATTTGTTTGCTTTGTACTCCCCAGATTTAAAAAGCGAGGTAATTTTGTTCAGTGAACTTCGTCACAACGCTTTTTCTTGTGGAGCACAGCTTCCATTAGGTACAACGTCGTCAGAAAACAGCGTGAATTTTTCAGTGGAGATGCGAGTGCCTCTCTGTGGATGATTGCCTTTCCCAGTTATGCATAACTAACCTGTGGACAATATAGCGTCAGGAGGTAACCGTAGATGAATTACCAAAATACTGGTATCATTTCTATTAGGAATATGACTCACCATAGGTGGGATACGTCATAAAGCGGTCATAGTTATAACAGTAGCCGTTGTCACTCACCTCAACTACTTATCGTAATTGCTAGACACGTGTCTACGTGTGACGCTGATCATGAAGTCTCATCTATACACAGCAACCCAATCCAACGGCTAAAGACGACTCGTCGTGCTCATAACTGTGTCCAATATCGCCTACCTTCGCTGGTTATCGTAACTGCTTTGTCCGTGTGTATGTCCGGTGCTGATTATGAGACCATTCGAGATCATTTCCAAAAGAAAACAAGAAAGAAAATATAAATTTCCCACTATCCTCAAGAAAACATCACGCGAAGCCATTGAAAGCCAGTAAAATATGAATTCCGCGCCCATGGTGGTCTTGAGCACGTTTAAACTTTCCAACAAAACTGCGGCCGCATGGGGCGGTTTTAAGTGACCAAATAAATACCATGAAATGCTGAAACTTCATGTGAAAGTCTCCCCTCTCCGAACTATGGTTTCCGAGAAATTTTGGGTATGCTTCTAAGGCTAGGCATGATCAAAGATTCACAGTTCAACTAATCGCAAATTACGGGGTGGCTGCGCCTTAACAGATGTTTAGTATGACGTATGGTTCCCTCCCTAACCTTTCACTGCAGCTCAATTGACAGTGAGATTAAATCCAAGGTAAAGTGGCGGATAGTTGTGCTTGTCACCCGCGGTTTGACGTCGACCGTGACCGGCGCTTGACCAAAATATCAACACGCCTGTATGCCCGCTCCAAATTTAGTTGTACAGATTCTGTGGATATATGGCTCAAACTTTGTCTTTCTAAGCAGCCCATCCTTCAATTGTGTGGGTTGCATATTCAAAATTAGAAGGAAACCGAACCGAATTTGACGAAAAGTTTTAAGGTTGTGCGCTGCATTTCTAGGTACACGCTTCGTCCTCCACAAAAATAGAAACGAACGTTTTACTGATTTAGACGACTACTCGGGAATTACCGTACAGATTGGCGATGCCGACTGAAGCTCTTTATTTAGACCGAACACCATGCGGCTACGTCCTCAATACAGTGCTGCCTCAGTAGTCTTAGAAACAGCTCGTAAAGGTCGATGCCTTTTGAAAATCCTAAAGTGGTGGACGTGCTCAATATAAATGGTATCTTGCCCTAATTACAAAAGGTTTGCCTGTTTTGGCGTTATAAGGAGAAAACAAACAGATTGAGGCAGCGAAAAAACTAGAGGAGAAACAAGGAAATACAACAAATATCCGGTGGCAGCTTGTGGCTGCTAAAAGGCAAGTAGTAAATTAGTGTAACAGATGGACCACAAGCACGAAAGTGATACAAATTTTGCTCTTTTGAACTATGGACTACAGGGTTTTCTAAGGATGTGTAACGCTGGATTCGCAAGGCTACAGCCTAAGCTCACGGAAAAGAATGCACAACAGATAAAGAAGCGTCCGCTCATACGGCGCAAGGTGGACAATTCCGAGCACAGACGGCTCAGAAAGCGACATAACTATTTCTGGTAGCAGCCTCAACCCGGATCATTATCCAAAAATACCTAATTCATTTGATTGATTGAACTATCTGTTCAAGGCCATAGCAATCCCGTTGGTCTTTCTCTCGATATATTGTTTATTTATGAAGAAGACATTGTTTTTAATAGGAGCAAATCACCTCTCAGTTGCGGGTTAAAGTTGGAATAGCGCACAATGTAAACATTGTTTGCATTAATTGAATGTCAACGAAGCCACGGGTCGAGTTCTTACTAGCAAACTACTTGATATTACCATGAAAGCATTCAGGTCATATTTGCTGGCAGCAAAGTCCGTGACGTTCAGTATTAGTGTGCGCGGTCTGCCCCAAGGAGCTGTATATGATTTCATGGTAGAGGTCTAAAATGTAAGCTGCCAGGTATAACCACACTTTCTTAACCCTAGACACGTGTCTACGTGTGACGCTGATCATGAAGTCTCATCTATACACAGCAACCCAATCCAACGGCTAAAGACGACTCGTCGTGCTCATAACTGTGTCCAATATCGCCTACCTTCGCTGGTTATCGTAACTGCTTTGTCCGTGTGTATGTCCGGTGCTGATTATGAGACCATTCGAGATCATTTCCAAAAGAAAACAAGAAAGAAAATATAAATTTCCCACTATCCTCAAGAAAACATCACGCGAAGCCATTGAAAGCCAGTAAAATATGAATTCCGCGCCCATGGTGGTCTTGAGCACGTTTAAACTTTCCAACAAAACTGCGGCCGCATGGGGCGGTTTTAAGTGACCAAATAAATACCATGAAATGCTGAAACTTCATGTGAAAGTCTCCCCTCTCCGAACTATGGTTTCCGAGAAATTTTGGGTATGCTTCTAAGGCTAGGCATGATCAAAGATTCACAGTTCAACTAATCGCAAATTACGGGGTGGCTGCGCCTTAACAGATGTTTAGTATGACGTATGGTTCCCTCCCTAACCTTTCACTGCAGCTCAATTGACAGTGAGATTAAATCCAAGGTAAAGTGGCGGATAGTTGTGCTTGTCACCCGCGGTTTGACGTCGACCGTGACCGGCGCTTGACCAAAATATCAACACGCCTGTATGCCCGCTCCAAATTTAGTTGTACAGATTCTGTGGATATATGGCTCAAACTTTGTCTTTCTAAGCAGCCCATCCTTCAATTGTGTGGGTTGCATATTCAAAATTAGAAGGAAACCGAACCGAATTTGACGAAAAGTTTTAAGGTTGTGCGCTGCATTTCTAGGTACACGCTTCGTCCTCCACAAAAATAGAAACGAACGTTTTACTGATTTAGACGACTACTCGGGAATTACCGTACAGATTGGCGATGCCGACTGAAGCTCTTTATTTAGACCGAACACCATGCGGCTACGTCCTCAATACAGTGCTGCCTCAGTAGTCTTAGAAACAGCTCGTAAAGGTCGATGCCTTTTGAAAATCCTAAAGTGGTGGACGTGCTCAATATAAATGGTATCTTGCCCTAATTACAAAAGGTTTGCCTGTTTTGGCGTTATAAGGAGAAAACAAACAGATTGAGGCAGCGAAAAAACTAGAGGAGAAACAAGGAAATACAACAAATATCCGGTGGCAGCTTGTGGCTGCTAAAAGGCAAGTAGTAAATTAGTGTAACAGATGGACCACAAGCACGAAAGTGATACAAATTTTGCTCTTTTGAACTATGGACTACAGGGTTTTCTAAGGATGTGTAACGCTGGATTCGCAAGGCTACAGCCTAAGCTCACGGAAAAGAATGCACAACAGATAAAGAAGCGTCCGCTCATACGGCGCAAGGTGGACAATTCCGAGCACAGACGGCTCAGAAAGCGACATAACTATTTCTGGTAGCAGCCTCAACCCGGATCATTATCCAAAAATACCTAATTCATTTGATTGATTGAACTATCTGTTCAAGGCCATAGCAATCCCGTTGGTCTTTCTCTCGATATATTGTTTATTTATGAAGAAGACATTGTTTTTAATAGGAGCAAATCACCTCTCAGTTGCGGGTTAAAGTTGGAATAGCGCACAATGTAAACATTGTTTGCATTAATTGAATGTCAACGAAGCCACGGGTCGAGTTCTTACTAGCAAACTACTTGATATTACCATGAAAGCATTCAGGTCATATTTGCTGGCAGCAAAGTCCGTGACGTTCAGTATTAGTGTGCGCGGTCTGCCCCAAGGAGCTGTATATGATTTCATGGTAGAGGTCTAAAATGTAAGCTGCCAGGTATAACCACACTTTCTTAACCCCATTGCGAATAATGAAAATTCCAAGCTGTTCATTTGGGTTGCTACGTGAAGCTGTCGTTGATCATGATACACAACAAAGCAAACCCGGCTCATATCTGGCTTGGGGTTCACATCTTTTAGGGTACAAATTGCGCCGCTCATGAAGGACTTTTAAATAAAGCAATCTCATATCGACAATGACATTTGTCCGTCTATCCCAACTTGGAAAAATCATTAGTGTAACTGGAACGAGACGGAAATTTCAATTTATCTCTCTTTTGGATGATAACCTATTCTCTGGAAGAACAGTTTACGGTTTCTTTGGCGTTTACTGAGTCATCGGCACCTTCACATGAGTAGAAAAGAATTGTTGTTTTACCGGATATCACTTGAAAGGTGGGGGTTGGCAACAGACTGACTCGAATACTCCACAATGCGTACATTTGGGTGATACGGTTACCTTGGGACTGTGCCCAGTTGAAGCCATTGTCATTCACTGGTTTATTTTGTGTCGTATTTCGTCGCTTAATTTCGCTAATCGTTAGGCTCCCTAAAAAGAGACTTATTTAAATCCATAAAGCTCCTATGCCTATGACTTTGTTCATGCAACCGTAAAACACACTGGTTGATTACTGTAACTTTCTTCGATGTCAGAAAGCCTAAAACCGCACGAACCTACGAATTCAACAGCCTCAAACGTATAAAGTACTAGTATTGTGCATTAAAAGTAAGTATTTCCCTTAACTGAATCACATCACGATGAGGCTGGAGTCAAAATGGATTTTCAACGCTTCAGCGTCAAAAGTGAAGCTAAACGCTGGAGGAGGTATCGCCTAGCCACGTTGAACATTGGCATTTATTTCGTATTCACAATCAAGGCATGTACTGAAGGTGCTCTGGCCGCCATCGGTCAACCTTCATGACAAGGTTGAAATGATGTGCTGATATATAGCCAGCGTGGCATGCAGAATCATGGAGGCACACGAGCCCGACTGTCACATCAAGGTTGCGGCAAAATCGGACAACTGTCCAAAACAAGAGCCGGACACCGTTTTCATTTGCATGGTTTGGATGAAGTTACTATCTTAGCTTTATTACTGGCGCAACAAAGCGTTGGAACTAATACTATACATTAAAATCACGGCTTTTGACTAGCTTTCCTCCGAACCTACGATGTGATGCACGGGGTTTTCCGGGACACAGTGTACTGGGCTTATGCGCTTCGGTTCAAGTCAAAATTGTTGGAGGCCACTTTGACATCCCAAATTTTGCGCCTTCTGGAAGGGCTTTGGCATAGATGACAACAATATTGCTCCGTTCACCTATACACCTTGGAAACCAACCCGCAGATCCTTATCGCACAGCGAGCAAACTCCATCTTCACACAGTCGATATGGTTGATAAAACGAACCTTCGGGCACCAGCAATCAACGGAAAAAGTCAGCTGTTTATGAAGCCCACAAAAACCGAGGTGTATCTCCCGAGACCTCCACCTGGGGTGAGAGCCATTATTCTTGATCGCCGTCAACGAGTTGTCCGTCACGTACGGCGAGTGTCGGTTCGCACAGTTTGCCCTTCACAACCAGCCTCCTGATGACGTTTTTGACTTTTCGGATTTCCAGAAACATCAATGATTTTGCTACTTAGTTAGATCGTTTCCACAGGCCATTCGAAAGTGGTAACAGTGACGTAGGAAAGAGCAATAAGTATAATCCTTACATAGATGGGCTGCAATCCAACAATCACCGTTGGTGAATGGGAGAGCGATATAAGAAATCAGTTTTGTGAGTAAGGTTTTTCTACTGTCTGAGACGGAATAGCCACCAAATACCTGGAACGAATGAATATACTGGAGCAATATCACTAGGTAAAAAGGATACATGCATCTGTTAACAGAGGTGTAGGCCGTCCGGAAGCACTTAGGAGTTTCCAACCAGAATCCGATAGTCAGTCAACGAAAGTTCATCTCATTTTATGATTATCGATTAGATGAAACTGAGGTTTCCTCCTTTGTGGCCATGTCCTTTGGAGTTCGGCGAAGATCCACACGTAGTCACTCGGCAGACCACTTTCGGACCGTAACCGTTACATCCAGGATTTTATTTCGGTTACAATGGCACGATGAATACTGGAAACACCATTCCAACTCCAGAAGACAGCTAGCTTTCGGTGAATCTGTTCGTGTGCTACCAATGCAACCGCAACTAAAAGCATTATTCTGCCTACCTCGTCTGGCGTAAATAGAGAGTTTATTAGTAAACGTGGTCTTCCGATTCCTGGATTAGATACACCAAATACGGTGAACTTCCTTAGAAGAACGCTTCTATCTTTATACCATGAGATGGTAACCAGGATATCAAGCCTTTTAGTATATCCTTGCGCGCAACGGAGATCCCAGTTTTCTTCGCGACATCATGAATAGAAGGATCATAGTTTATGTTGGAAATATGTATTTTACATTAAACAAATTGCTTGCATTGCGGTGTTGTCGTACACACAGTCCAAATTCTTGAAGGCAAAAACCGTTTCTGAACCAATTTCCCAAGAAGTACCGGGGACCTCTGAGACGTGGTTGTTTTAGTGTAAACTCAGGTTTATTGGTTCGGTGGTAGAGCAACCTCTCGTACGTTTATAGATAGAAGATGGACCATGCGTAGTTCCCTCTTGCTCGATTACTGCGAGCATTTGAAACTTTTTCCATGCACTCCCTCCTTACAAAACTCACTGTCACATGGAAGGTTAGTCTATAACTCGCGCACATAGACAAGGCGAATTTTTTTATTTTTAGAATGGATCATATTACGGCTAACACTCTGGTGGTTCACTCAATTTCGGTTTTTGATTTATGAAGACTGACTTCACTAATAACACGTGAGGTCGGGTTTAATAATCTTGCGCCAAACTTTGCTGCTTTTCCCCGGAGCATTGTAGCAACCATAAGACTTTTCTCGTCTGTTCCATACCTCTTAGGAAATTTTCAAGCTCAATTAATGTATTTTACACTTTAAATTATACCAATATCTGATCATTCACTCCGCTCTACTTTCTGGACACGTCATGAAAATTACGCAGAAAGGCAAATCCCAGGTCCCGTAATATGTGAATCGCTAACTGGTCCTCTGCAGAATTAACCCGAGGAGCAACCCAAGAAGCCTGGTCACAAGATGTCCACCGCCACCGTGTCAACCGCCAAGAAAAGACCATACACCACATTGATTTATGCGTAGCCTAAGTATTACAGATTGCTGATCCTCCTTAAACGTGAATTAATGTCACCCATTTGTTAGTTTATGTATTTATTTGCATTTGTCAGAGACGCATAAAACGCGAATGTCTCGCCCGATTATTTAAAATCTCTCTCTTGTATTCCTCATGCTTGATGGTACAATAGCACGGGACAAACTTTCACTCTTTACTAAAAAAAGCATCTTTTCGGACTGGGTATAGTTGAAGATGCAACGGGAAGATAAAAAGAGGGATGTAAAAATCTGTGCAAATATGAGCATTCCGCTTAAGATAACAGGCACAACAAACAACGATGAGAATAACCAAGTTATCCTGCAAAAGTTGAATCGCCTTGATCGTTTAACAGAAAATTATGCAAAAAGAAATACACTGGCATTTTACAGTTCATAGGTGAGATTCCTGACAAGAAAAACTTGCGTAGGGCACTCGGACCGGCAGGTATGCTGGTGGACGCATTTCTCAACTAGGAACCTGCGCCGTTATTGCCTTCTATTTCGGCCCATATAGTCCTTGGGGTTCACTCATTGCCATGACGACGTTGTCAACCTACGTGCATTGTTGTAAATTCAGCGCGGCGTGCAGCTGCATTAAAGTACATTTTAAAACCGCTTATATGCTTGTGTTATTTACCTACTTCATATCACTATATTTGACCTTGTACGCTCTGTATGCAACAACATTCTCTGCTTAATGTATTGAAACGGGTATCAAGACTAACACCTGGATCACATGGAAGTTACCAAGAACCGTATCACGGATCTATGCCATAAACAGCATTATTTAGCTAGCCTTGGGTATGAGAATATGTTTTATGTAGCGTGAAGTGGAGGAAACATCCTGCCCGCGACTGACAAGATACAACTTTCACTAAATGAAATAGGTGCACAGAATACTGTTACTTGGACTTTTATATATTAGGTAAACCGGTGATAGTTATGTATCTTATTCGGCCCCATCAATTTACGGCATTCCTTGCGAAATTTCTGCGATAGGCCCTAGCTTACAACTGTCTACTGTTTGGAGTGTGCAAATTAAGGATTTTGAGTTCACGGGAACAATGTCCATCCCAACCTGTAGCTATCTGCGTAGTATTCGCCCACAGCCTGCAGTAACGGGTACTTTAACCCCGAGAGCCTTCTCACAGAACCGCAACCACGGTACTGATGCAGCAACCAAAGTCAACCACGGTTTACTTTGCCACCGTTTCACGTTGTTTAACATTCTCATGAGATATACAATTAGTTGGAGGCTTCTTTCAAAGACCCATCGGGTGCTGCATAACTCGCTTGACAGTGAGTAATGAAGGCAGCCAAACTAATCAATTTTTGGCTGCTATGCACATCGGCTGCTACCAGTGTCCCTGGTTTTCTGTTTTGTCTCGTACCTGCAGATTATCTTTATGTACAAGTAGAGTACACGCGACCTGTCCATGGACACTGTCTGAGACTAATAGAATTGCACGGTTGAGCGGCAAAGTTATCCGCATCTAAACTGCTTCGTTTCACTCGAGTTTACGGACTCTAAACTACAAACGGATATTGTAAGCGTGTTTTCTTCGGTATGTCACATCCAGTCAGTACAATAAACCTCTTCAGAATAAATGAACATTCTCTAAGAAGCACGTTTGAAATTTCCGAAATATTTCCGAAAATATTTTGCCAACTTTGCCAGGCATATTGGTAGTATACACTGCTTTTTGTTCTCTCCAGGACTCCAAACAATTAATGCTAAATATTCAACCTCAACAGGTATTGCCTTAAACTCATTTAGCTGGTAGGAGCACAACAGCTGATGTCAATCATGTAAAATCCTTCGATATTTCGACACTAGGGTGTTCGGCATCCCAGGTGGACATCACGTATACCAAACGTGTTCTCTCAAGAACTCATGGAGATTTTCGCACGGACATCCACCCTCCGGTCAATTTTGAGTAAACTCTCAAAATCTGCCAGAAAGATCAACGTCGAAATGTTGTGAATACTGTGCTGAAGATCAGCCTATTGGTTTTGTTTACTTGAGTTTCTGCGAGAGCATTCTTGTCTAAGGTATCGCGAATAGTAGCTTAGCTAATTCATATCCTATTCCATAAAGCCATATTAGAACAAAAATACAACCGCCCAAACAAGTTAGAGTACACCATAAAGTGAGTGAAGCTTGATGATTCAGTTGTTCGAGCATAGATTGCGTTCATCAGTATGATGCACTACTACTGGGCTTATTCGCTTTTGTTATTGTGCAATGCAGACATATCGATAAACATCATTAATTATAAGGTCCCTGATAGCCGCAGTACTCAGAGTGGCTACCTTTCAGAATGCATATATAAGTCTACACAGTCAGTACAAAAACTACATCACAAACCATTTTACTTATGACATTTATCTAAAAATTCCTTAGTTCAGAATGTCTGTGAGGAATATGAGACAGAAAGTTACACCGAAAGCTGATAGAGGTTTTCACCAGAGCTTGTACTATTTTGGTCGTTCGGAGAAATATGAACTTGGTTGCATAGTCAATAATTCCGTGCTTAAGATGTGAAATTACCAAACAGTGGGCTGCACACTCCCGAATAGAAAGTTTTCAGATATAGTTTCACACCAGGGTATGTGTTCTTTTCGACAGAATTTGAAACACGCTAAAAGGCGCGTTTCGATGACTCACTGAATATGACTAATGTTTATTGCAGAAATTCTGAGACCTAGAAAAATAATTCTGGTCTGACTTGTGCATTCTTTGCGTTGAGTATGCACCATACAGTTGCTGGTGCTATCTAGGAAGCTTCCGTTTGTTTTAAGTTTGGATAATAACAAATTTGCAAACATTAAATAAAAAGTTGTTTATGTATCTTCAGAAAAATCTAAATTGCTTCGAACAAAATGAATTACGGTGACAATGAATATCATCTGGCAAGGACTTCGAAACACTCTTGTCGTCCATAAAAGATTACGCTTCATGCACATGAAGAGGGTGGAATCATTCTCAGCCAGTGCAGTCATATCAGGCCAACGAAATGCAGCAGGAAGAAACCAGTGAAAAGATTAATTTTACAAAACAACTACATGTTCTGGTCAAAGTGTCACCGGTTGTATAATACGGCCGCATTTTGGAACTTCAGATTAGGCTAGTTGTGACATTTCTTTATATTTCCGTGTAATACACGCACAAGACAATAGAGCTTCAATATACCTCTTCCTGTTCACTGATTTTGTGAAGAAGAAAAATAGCGTGTGTGCTGCTGGTTGGCTGATCACGCACCTCAGTGGAAATATGAGTATGAGGCTCTTCTTGGGTAAGCTCACTCTGGCTATTACACCATGCTCGTAGACACTCATGGGCAATTCGGATTCACGGAAGATGGAATGACATTTTGTAAGCATTTCGATACCCTCTCTTGAGTAACTTAATATTGGTATTTTGAAGCACGAGTGGCCCTTTATCCTGTCTAAGTAAAAGTTAATCATACTGTTGACCAATCACTTGCAGTCAATGTTAATTTTTTCGAACACTAGCGGGCTGAAAATACCACGAAGCTACTTGTGCGTTATCTGAATAGAGCTAAACGGCTGTAGTGCTTGTTGGCATTTTAGCGTAGTTTTGCATCAAACACAAGGCGAAATAGCTGTTAACAAATAGTATCACATCAACATTTCTCAATGTTGATCTAAAAACCCTGAAAACGTTCAACCCGTTAAAATTTGTCTTTGCCGAACTGGTGTAGTGGGATTAATTGCCTTTAGGAACTGCGCAGTTGAATGTCTGTGACTAAACTGCTGACGGGTTGGGTAATTTATATAGATAAACGGTGCTTACGTGCACGATCTTGCTGAGCAGAAGCTTACGCAACTAAGATGTGTTAAGTAGACCAGGCTTATGTGAGTCGCCTTCCTCCACTTTCTCTGTGTACAGTGATCACACTACCAATGACACGACTGTGGTCCGGATCGAGATGTTCTTGTTAGTTCTTGTTGGGGCAGAAAAGGTTTTCAATATGTCGTCAAATGTTCTGTTTACGTGCGCGTTTCCAAAGTTAATTGGTAGCCACCTAGCATTAGAGAACTTATAAATACGCACACAAAGGAGAAATAAATTCGGTAAAATACACTATTATGATGAAATTGTTACCAAAGACCAACCGGCCGATTTTGCTACTTATTTTTGCAGGTGAGAATATAAGAGACCAACTTTACTCTCAACGTATAAATCTTGTTTTGTATTTCGTCTCCAATTGTATGAGCAGGAACATCTTTGTAGCCTCAAAATGAACACAAATCCATAAATTGTTTATATGATTCATTTTGTCGCCCCCAAAACCGAAGTGCAAGTGTGTTCACAAACAGGTAAGTTTTAATTTTGGCTCCGCTACACAAGACAGCGAAAGGCGCATGAGGTTAGTTATTCTGAAAGGCATGCTTGCCATGACAGACGGAAAAATCCACGTTGGCTTCCTCACTGAAGGACGTCGAAATTAACTGAGGGCAAGCTCTACTCATTATATTCTTATGTTACGAGGCTCAGCCAGTAGCGCTGACATTTATCCTTGAATGTAACTTTAACTCTCGATTGTTAGAAGGATTGGACGCTCATTTGTCTATATGTATAAATATATAAATATATAATATTGAGCATTATTTCCAAAACAGGCTGAAATGGAGCGCTTAGTTGTGATGTGTTGCTTATACGAAAAAGAATATGAATTGTAATTGGGCCCAAACATCCACTAAACTCTTGCCAACAATAAACTGCGAAAATATTACCTTTGTTATACGGATATCGCGTTCATTTCACGGATCTCCAGTATGTAAATGAGATTTCTTCGCCGAAGTCCTAAAACACTTACCACTGTGTTTGTGTCGGAACGGTGGCCACGCAAAAATAGGTTTACCACATATGTTACACATGCTTAGAGGCTACCATCATAGAGCTGATTCCAGGTCCCGGCATGTGTGACCTGTAGTGTACTTTGGTTTGCCTAAATCCCGTTAATGGTTTAAAGGCAACCAGTTTAATTTTTGCAGGCGCTGATGCGCGTCTAACTCTTTTGACCTTAACGCGGTACAAGCTATAGTGACATATCAAATTTCCAGCTCCTAGGCTGCTTTTAAAACACGTCTGTTAAAATGTTGATCTATCTTGCAACTGCGCCTGACAGTGAATCAGATAAACAGTAAGTTTCAAGCAAACCATAATATTTCTGGAAAGCTAACTACTTCACAACTTGCTTTGTCCAATAGTTCTAAACTGATCAAATTAATGAAACTGTTTTAGTACAATATAAGGGATTTAGTGAGCATGTATAATATTACTAACTGTTGTCAGATACAAACAAGCAAAATCACGGTTTCTGGTCACCAAAAAGTTGGAATATAAACACAAGTTTACGATGAACAAACCTGAGAACTAATATCCGCATTCATGATTCATAAACCTCTTAGTGTGTTACGGGTGAAACTAACCATTGTGAGCAGAAAAGATAAACATAACGCCTTACAAGTTGATGATCGTCCAGCAGAAAATAGTTCCAAAATTAGTCATTTAGGTTTTGAATACAAAGCTGATAACGATTTTGGGGAAATTTACTCTACAATATTCATAAAGCTTATGATAATAATGTTCTAACGGACATGTTTTTCCTAACTAAACTTGCGCAGTTAATCATATGGTTGAGATTAGAAAGGTTGTGCGGTTGTGATGTAGCAACTTGATGCATAATGCCGCACAGCTAGCAACCATATGTGATGAACGGATTTTAGAGATTGCAAGAGTTCTAAATAGCCCGCGCGCATTTACCTAAGGCTTGAACTATCCGAAAAACGATCTATCTTCAAAATTAATTTTACAAACACAGCCGAAACACGTACGTGATTTCGATTTACTCGAATTACGTTGAAGCACGCGTCAAAAGTAACACCCGCTTAATGAATTTCCACATCCGGCTGACACTTTTGCGCACTTATCGCATTCCAGTTTCGGATTGTATAAGAACCGGTATGTTTTCTTCTGTTGGACAAATGCTGTATGAAGCCTGTTAATACTACGTGTTACTGCTGATATGTAAACCCGAATTATATACTATACCACATCTAGGTTCCTTGATCCGGAACACGGTTACAAGGTTGTCCTTCACCCAAAACCTTCAGACATGATATCGGAAACCTAGTTTGCACATTAAAACACCGTGAAAATACCTTAAACAACATATCTTACGCTTCAATTATCGAATGTTTGCTTAGGCAATCTCAAACGAATCCTTGACGGTTGTCATCAGTGTACGCACATGCAATTCAATCTACTAATTTCTTCTGCACGCTAGCGGTCTATAAAAACTTTGCATAAGACGGTAACTTTTAGCACTCTTTTTTACATCTACCATTTTTGCGCCCAGAAACTTCGGATATGCCAAGCCAAATTGGCATAATTTTACGGGCGTGACCTTATCCTAAATGGACGCAGATGACTGTCTAAAAGAGCTTACCGCCTCATTTTGAGTACCATAATATCTCTTGAATCGACAAAACGGTAGTCTGTACCAGTACACGTAAGTTGTTTCCGTCATCATTTTAATACTATGCACTTGGAGGCAATCCAAAAATGTCTGCCTGAAATATTTCTCATTGGAAAAGTATACACCGCGTTAGTAACAATCGAATAGCTCTAACCATAAGTTGGTTTTGTGATATCCTTCTTGAAGGTCTTTGCGAGACCCCGGGAGAGAACGGAAATCGTCGTATATAAAATATTTTTGCCAAACCGGTCGTTTTTCTCACACGGTCGCTAATGTACTTGATCAGCTTTCAAACTGTCACTCGTAACCTTAAGGTTGTATTTTGTATTTTGACTGCTATGATTTAAGCTTCAAACTTTCGTCTAATGAGCTGAATAGCGTTTGTGACACACACAACACCAAAACGCTAAAAGTCATTTTCTGTGAAAATACCGGGGAAATCTCTAAGACCTTAGAAGTATTTTTAAGATAAATGAATCTTTTCAAGAATTAGTACGCAGAAAAATCGAAACAACAAATCCAGCTTACTCGTTATACTACCTTGTGTGAAACTGAATAACAAAGGTTGTACGCGAAAATTTTATGGCTCTGGTATAACGACGTATGTATACTTTTTCCGGAGTAATATCCTTGTGTTATGCTAAGCAGCTAATTAAATAGGGCTTGCAGAAATATAGCAGGGGACTACAAGATATTTCTCCGGCCTTTTTTTACAGTAATTTACGATTGGCTACTCCTTGTAGACAAGTAAGGTGTCGCACAACTCTAGATCAAAAGTGTCGGAATTATTCACGCTCATTTTATTTTCCCGAAGGACCCGAAGGAAGGTCCGAAGGCAAATAAGACCCCGCCAATCATACATTAATGCATAGTTTGGGACCAGAAACCTGATGAAAACTATTCTAAAGAATGCTTTTCACCAAAAATATTATTGCCCAGTTGAATTTATCCGATGATAATTCCTCGCATACTCTTGATTATTCAAGAGGAAATGACAACTCCATGTGCAATTCTAAGTAAGCACTAACTTAAACTGAAACAACGAAACGACTAATAATATTTCTTTTGTTGGCGTTTGTGGCTAACTGGTTTGCGCGAACCCAGCAAACCTCAATACTGTGGATATACCATGGAAACTTGCGTCGGAGCACTAGCCAGGACCTGTTGATTACAAAGCTTGACGGCCGAAGAATATAAATCGCGTGCTGTAACATTCACGCTTTTGTTTAAAGTCAATGTTTTAATCATGATTCCAGGAGATTTGATAATAGTCACTGATCTTATCAGTGGAACCAATCTATGTTAAAAAAGTTGCTTATATTATCAAACCATTTTCGTCCATGTTGAGAGTATTAGCGAGCCGCATCTCACAAAAGGCAGGGTTTCGAATCAGCGATAGTCTGGTCATTTGATGAAGAGTTCACCTTCTGGGCACAAGCGGCTGACCAGCAATGTGTGTGACTGTCTTTTAGATAAGACGTGGAATCGTGACCAAAGGATAAAATCTCTCAAGCAATCAAGGGTAAACGGCTGTAGAGGTCTTTTCAGCCTTATAGTATACGAATTGATGAAATGTCCGATAAAGTTATTCAGGTTATTTTTTTACCAGAAACGACATAGAAACGACGCATGTAATTGTGTGTATTAATGTGCGCATACGGTTGTGCTTTGATACTATGGCATTTAGTGTTGCCTTATAGAAACGTGGCTTTGCAGATACACTGACTTACAGAGTTTATATCCAGCTGCTGACGTATGTTCGTTTGGTATCTTTTGTCAGTTATTGTAAAATACCACTACTGGCTTAGTTTTGCAAATCTTATGTTTTATACAACCGTAAACATCAACAGAAGCCCTAATTACAGGCCCATCTTTTCACTGATATCCCTTGGTCACAACAGAACGTACGTTCAGCATTTGCAATGTGGCTGATGTAAATTTACTGTGATATATTTATAGTAAGTGGAACTACACAATTACATAGGAAAACAGGAAGTAACCGACACTAAACTTTTCAGTTTCATCAATGGCAAAATCGAACCTAACAATACTGTTTTCATTGCAATACACTAAGTGGACAAATGTAGACATCCTGGTAAGTCCAACTGTAGGCAGAATCTTGTAAAAGTCCCACAATTGGAGCTTGCACCCATTGACTGTGTGCAGAATTTGGGGGACGCGAAGGTCTAGATTTTTACACTTCATATGTCACTTTTGTTCAAACAGACAAAAGTCAATTCATGGTTAAAGTTGACGTTCCTGCGTACTGCTGTTGCCAATGAGTCAGGCTTAATATCTCAAGATGACTCCGCATATTGTTCATGTCAATCCGATTAGGAAGGTGCTGAAATTGTCACCGGATTACTTTTAGGGGAGGGAATAGTTTCATTTCCGGAAAACTCTAACTTGCGGGTCATGGTGGTGATGCAGTACATGGAACAGGTTTTTGGATCTACTGACTGGGTCGCTTGCAGTTTGCTGTTTAACTATACGTAATTAATCGTTTCAAACTGCAAAAAAGATACCTAGTGTATCTGTGACATTAACCTACGTAATATTTCACGTGAACGCGTTGCACTTGATGAAAAACTGATTAAATAATTATTTGGCAATAAAGTCTAACAACCAGTTTTTTCAGCTGTATAACTGAGTCGAGTTTTGAGGCCTACACAGAGAACGTTGTCAAATTCATAAGTGTGCTCCGACCTGGTTTTCCATTAAAGACCCAATTGCTTGGACGTAGACTGTAGGAGCTCAAGTATTTCATAAGTAGCTCTGCAATGGTAGATATTTCGAGTGTTCATGGCGTGTATTTAGTGGACTAAATAGCTAGTGAAAACCAAAAATGTTATACAACCAATAGCAACGTGAAATATGTAGTGACAGTTGTGATGAGGGACGTTTACATACTTGACGCTTTTTTTGTCGGTGTTAAAGCGGCCTTGTCACTTGTACGGACTTTCAATGCACAAACCTTCATGCATTTGCAACGAAATGAGAGACACAATCACTAACTAACTAACAGCAAACCCTAAACGACAATACGACATAAGTAACATGTACCCCTGACCAGTAATTTTTAATGTATATTGTGTATATGCAAAAGACTATTTATCTGAAAATATCTCAGACAAACTTCTTTAGACAAGCAGTACTGCTAAAAATCATGGAAACAACTCAATAATTGCAAAGTACGTAACACTCACAAAATTTCGCCTCATTAAAATAAAATGGTAGTTTTTTGCTTAACGGTTTATTGGTTCATTAGTAAAGTCGAGGTCTAAGGTAACCTACTTACACCTATAGTGTAAAGAAAACAATGCAAAGTGTTCGTGAAAAATACATACATCGCCGCGGAGAGGAACGCATGTGTGAACGAAACATTTTGAATGAATCATATTCTGTTGTTTGTCATAATACTTTTCGAAGTGTATAGCAGGATCTTTACAGAGATCCTTTTGTCTAAAATAACTTTACTTTCCAAGGTTTGTCAATTCATTTGCCAGGCAAAGACAATAAGATGTTAACCGACAGATATCTGTCCGCGGAGGTCTTACAATCATGTCTGGTTGCGGTACAAGTAATAATTCCAATTCTAAAATAACCACACGTAACGTACATCCGGTCAGATGCACGAGTTCTACAGCGGCCGTCGCTGTTTTTCATTTAGAGTACGAAAGTGCTTGTATAATGTAATGATATAATATTAAAATTTCAAGTAACGGTGACTTCTTTTATCTTTAACCGCGTGATTGGTTTATTATGTAATTCTAAAGATTTATTTTGGAAATGCCAGCAACTAAGAAGTCTCTATAATGTGTTTATGTATCTTCTGATCTGCTAAGTTCTCAGGTTGGATATTCGTCAAAAGAATGTGCTTTGTCTTAGGTGTGCAAAAATCTTGGTGAACCCGATCAAGGAGAGTTAAATGCGACGCGATCTCCTCTAGTTTGCTTTTAAAAAAATGGCGTCAAAAATCACTCAACCTTACCGAAGTATATATGACTTTTTTCAGAGTGTAATTTATGGTATTAAACATTTATCCAGAGCCGTAAGGGTTTTAAGTTAGGATTGACATAAGAATCAGACGTACAAAAAAGATAATAACCTAAAACGAGCGCAGAAAAATAAGATTCGTTCACATACCATCACCTACAGACAACTATAATTTATGGGTCAAAATATGCTTTGAAGACTTTTCTGCACTTCATCTTTCAAATCCGTACTACGGGTGTTATCGCAAGCATGCCCAATATGTATCAACATTTTAAATGCATCAAATCACGTTTCCAGCCTAGCTGCCTCTATAAAATATTTGCAATGAAATACAGACAGCTGCGGTCTTACTTTGAAAAACCGACATTTGCAGGGACTATTTGTGATTTTATTGCGTCTTCTAAATGTGACTTCGCCTTTCCTTTGCCATCGAAGTTCCAGCAAAGGAAATCAGTAGTAAGTTGTGGCCTCGAATATAGGACACCAGGATAATAAAAACATAGTACCACTTAGTTGTCCTGGCTGCAATTCAACTGGTTTTATAGTATGACCGCAGTTTAATATGTGGGATATTAGAAATAATGCATAGTTATTCACGTGGTACTAAAATGTACGTGCCAAGCACCTGACCAGTTTGAGCATGAAATATGTGAAGCTGAAATTACCTTATTTTAGATTTGCGTACACTGCATTTTCTTACCGCAAAATGTACGAGAAAAAAGAAACAATACACTGCCCGTTGTAGGACTTATTAACGAAGATTCTTTCAAAATATGTTTTCTTTTAATTCAAACAACCAAGTACAGGAATGTATCAAGGAGGGTAAGCCCATTGCTTAACTGAATGCTGAATGTTGAATTACTTATATATCCTGGGTGAGGTAGAAACGTGGCCTGATACTGTAGAAAGAAGGCAGACACTCTCGATGCGGTGCTTGTGTATTCGCTTCACTATCACTCCAACTAATTCCAAAACATTAATGTGGATCAATCATTTTATTATACTTATCGGCCAGAGAGAATATCATACTGTGTGTGCATTTTTGTCTGATGCACGAAAAAAAACCTTTGTCGGCTACCACTGCGGTTCTGAATGTGTGTGAAGAAATATTAAATGCATAGCCTTGAATTACTTAGCCTGCAGCCGATTTTTATCCGAACGTAATGACTTACACATTGTTAGAGAGTGCATGACTACCGGGATCCTTTGTTGACTAGATCGCCTATAAGGCGCATTTGTGTGGGTTAAGCAGACAGTATACAGCTCACTCAACGAGCTCTTTTTCGAAGTCTCCAAAAATCGGTATCAGCCATAAAAATGCACCTCGGAACATTGTCCGCAACTTCTTTATCTTAAGTCTAACGAAAAACACCTGAAAATGCGTGAATTGAAGCATTTCTATGTATTAGCGGGCACATTTTTGTTTTTCGCTGCAGTTTATTTATCTCCTTTGGATGTTTCTGCGTTTTCATTGAATGTAAACAAGTGGGGACCTGTTCTGAGTCTGGTAAGCTCTTTACTTAGCAGTAAGTTGTATTACAAACTTTAGAACTGCATTGTGGCCCAAAATCCGAAAAAATGATAAAATACTTGAAATATTCTACTGTTTTTGTTTGCATTTTACTTCTGTGGTTTTTACCTTATTGCTTAAGTCTCTCGCTACAACATTTGCATGCTAGGCACCAACTAACAAACCCACATGATTGTAATAATCCAGCATACATATGTAAGCAAAAGAATCTATGGCATATTATGGTAGATCCAAAATTGTCGCAACATTTGTAACCTAAATGCGCAGAAACTGTAGCACTTTCAGCTTCGTTTCCTTCTGGCAGAAATTTCACAAGTTGCTTTTTGAAGCGGTGCAACATTTGTTGCAACCAGTGTGAATAATGAAGTGTCCCGAAACAATTGAGGAGTGCCCCAATTACACAAGTTGTACTGGTCATTTCGCCAGGAAGAGCAACTAGCACTTTGAAATATATGCATAGATAATGGCATAAAAACCGTTCACCGGAGGTTTTCCGATGAACACTTTTGTTCAAGTTTTATTTGGTAGTTTCAATGGAATCAATTTGCTTGCTTGAACGTTACTTTCCTAAAATTATTATGAACCATTTTATTATACTGGCTAAATTAAACCTCTCATAAATAAATGCACCTTTTGTTAAACTCAGCGAAATGCTCAGACGTGCTCTTATAATAATATCACTGAAAGGTTTCTGCAGAACTAAACTTGCTTCCAAGTTCAACTGTAGGGAGTCTAGATGTTGATGAGTACACTTTATATCACTGAACAAAGAGAAAGGGACAAAAGCATGTACAGATAGAGGTAAGTGTTACTTATACCTATCACACATGATATAAGTTTTTGGTTATCTAAGTAGCTATGCCTGACAAGTGCATGTCATTAATTAACGATAAATAATGCACAAGCCAAAGCAACTTTACATATTTATCTGTGTTATTAGGCGTGTGACTTACTAGAACAGATCAATAGGCTAATATGTGAGCCGGTTACGAAAGGTGACAAGCAAACCGATATTGCACGTGATCAGCTCTTTACGAACAATGATATTCCATTAGCTAAGAACAACTGATGCACAACATGTAAAAATTGACTGGACAATCTGAGTACTAGAATCATGATTTATATCGTGTCCATTTTGTTTTCCATCATGAGTATTCGCCGTTGTGTCCTCCATGTGTACCTCTGGAGCACCGTATTCGTTGCACTTTTTAGTGATCGTTTGGGTGTTTCGAAATTCGGTTCATAAAATTCTAGCATTCCACAACTTTTACGCCTGCATTTTGTTACTTAATTTCGAACACAAGTTGGCACTTTTCTTCTGACTAGTAGACATTTCAACCACTTTTAGCCATGAGGAATTTCCTGTAATTGATACGCACTTACTTTATTTACTACTTTAGTTATTGAATGCCTAAAGAACGGTAAGTTAACTAATTAGCTGGTTTGGAAAACCCATCGATTCATAATGCAGTCGTGTTCGTTTGGTGACATTTCTTATATAGTATGAATACAAACCGGTGTTTACCATTACGGACTGTTACATTGGAGCTTGTATCGTTTGTTGAGTGTCAGAGCTGCTGCAACGATATAGAAACCCTGGCATACTGTGTAACGTCAAGGTAAGTACTTTTGTCTACAGACGTAGTACACCAGTGCGCTGCTGCATCTTCTTAAACTGGCAAATTATTCTTTAAATTTTACTGCTTTCAACGTTTTGCGCTAATTTTTTCTGGATTAAAACTGAAGCCAAATTGATGAATGCGAAATTTTTAATGACATCAGTGTGTGTGTGGCTCACAATATCGTCGTGGATGCAAGACAAACACCAAAATGACATAAATTAAACCCCAAGTTAAAAGTCTTTTTTAAGTTGTATTGGTTAGCGGCACTCCAATGGTGTTAGCAGTTCAAGAAAAAACGGACTCCGCTGATGTATTTAAAGATGCTTTCTTTGAGCAAATCGCTCATAAGTTTGTTTGATCTACCTTTTGTGCACATTGAATCACTGGAGAACTCATGAGTAATTATTTGCTTCTGTTCGTTTCCTTTACACGACACTCTTGTGGGCTGCCGGTCCGGCTGTTTGCTTATGTAATAAATTACATTTACGTTGCAAAACCGTGAGACTGTGGTAGTTAGAATCAGGGTGGTGTATAACAAGTAAAGCATCATTTAGGTTAGTTGTTAGCCACTATATAGTACAATGCACGTAGACTCGTGAAGTTCTGGACGTCAGAGAAAGAGACAGAATGGCTATCCATCCACATGTGCTAGATGAGTAACAATCACAAAAGATGAAGGAGTGATCCTTGCAACCAAAATCTTCCCGGAATATCTCTGATATCGCAAGTGTTGTGTAGCTTAGAGGGTATTTTGCATCATGCTACGTGAATACCTGTATATTGTTGCGTCAGTAATAAGTGCTACCTGTTGCCAATTAAAATTAGGGCAATAAATGCGCCGGAAAAGCGTAGTTAACAAATAAACACATGTTTACATTTTCGGTGGATGTTGTTTGTCTTTATCTACAGGCGACAGTTCACCAAACGCTCTTTTATGGGAAGAGCATACTCAAACACCTAAAGCTTGAGGGCACTCCACAACACTTTGCGCGGTATAAATCTTTTACACGGATAAATGCTTTGCAAACAGAGCGCATTATAAGTGGTTAAGTTTTGTTTATCGTCAGGCATAATTACGCCTACGACGTCCACGGTGACGTTGTACAGGAGCTAAATTTTACCTGGGATTCTTCAATGGGTACAGGCAAGCAGGATACCATAATGCAAAACGCGCTAGCTTCCAGACTCATCCATTGGTGCGTAGTGAATGTGTCACGAAACGGTTGTCTTTAAAACGTTTATGGTATTTTTTACCGGGGGAAGGAATACAACACGCGTGCTTTTAGAGCAAATATTCTATCGACTTTTACACACACGATTCGTCCGTTTGGCGGCATCGTATGCACGAAAGTAGGTCTAGTTTTCTCACACTGATAAAACAATCAAATTGAAATTCCATGACATAAGAAGAGAG
Source organism: Clonorchis sinensis (assembly GCA_003604175.2). Classification (NCBI taxonomy): domain Eukaryota; kingdom Metazoa; phylum Platyhelminthes; class Trematoda; order Opisthorchiida; family Opisthorchiidae; genus Clonorchis; species Clonorchis sinensis. Next base: position 70,372,161 of record CM030369.1, on the reverse strand, counting down.
GACTTGAAGCATTCTATCTGTAGATGACAAACACTTAGTTCCTCACGAATACTGCTCTCTACTGGCCACATGCTTTGTGGTAGTTTCGCTACCTTAGTGAGAACCAAACTACCTCCATAATTTACCATAATATTTGCGTACAGTTCGCTACAATTATTCCATGCTTTCACATTTGAGGGCAACGTTTTTTAATTTATTTTATTCGGCATTATACAAGTACCCTAGTTATAGCTTTTACCACAAGGGCGAATGCTGATCATCATAGTGCACACGTAATTGCGAATGCACTTGCACACCGCAATCAACGACTTTATTCCTGTAGATGTTCCGCACAGTCGCGCCTGAAATATTCAGCAATCATTTAGGACCAAAAATCACTGTGCCCGAAACTGCATTTCACCCATTCATGTTTATGAATAATTTCTGGATATAGATTGGATTGTATCTGAATATTGCAGAAGTTGAACAACTAACACTTCGATAATTGTAGCGGAGTCGCGGCATTGACCAAAATAAAGAAATAATGAGTTTAAAAACCATTTATGGTTACAATTCATCAGATTACAGTGGGCACAGGATTTAGCGTGATGCGTTGAAACCTGGTTGGCTAAAATGCCCACTTACAGCATAATTAAAAACCAACACCACAAAAACCGTGTGTTATTTTACACAGGTAATGAGAAGAAGGAAGATTATTTTACGTTTTGTGATAGAAACGATAAGCTGCAATGCTGGTGTTATCTTTCATGCATTTAGTCACTGCGGCTCCAAGGTGTGACTCGATGGTCGACAACGTTTTAGTTCAACTCTGCTGGTGGTCATACCAGTCACCTGACCTGTTCGGTTGACTTTAATGTCTAGTACAAATGTAGCGGTTGGGAGAGAAAGGTGACTAAGCGCCTAAAAATGAGAGCTGATAAATATTACAGATTTGAAAGAAATTTAAGGCATTAGATTCCGGAAGAAGCCACTGCACGTAAATCGATACTTAATCTCGGCTGAGGCTTTAAGGACTGCAATAAAATTCTAGTCACATTCATACTGAATTGTTAAACAAACATTTTAATGTTCTGGAACGTTGTTGATCTTACGGATGTGAGTATAGATGCTATGCAAATCTCATTTCATGTCGTTACTCACTTTCGCATCCGTTGGCATACTGAGAGAAAAAAATTCGACTGAAATATAAGCACACCTTATAGGCTCATTCAATATGCAGCATCAAGCACTGTCTTTGGTCCTAAAATGATCGCGGTTTAAATGGAGGGCGAAGGGTCATCGAGGATATGCGGCCTATTTGGTTGCAACGAACAGAAATCCAGGTTAGTGCCTGCATTAAAATTTATTAGTCTATTTACTAAAAACACTGGTTTGCACATGTTCGCAAAGTTAATGAAACGGCTGATGAGGAATCACAAATATGCAAGGCCACGCTTGAAACAAAAGCTTTCAATGCTGGGAATCCTCATGACCAGAAGGTGTTCAAGAAATAAAATTCGTGACGCAACACGCTATATCCGTTGGGTATCAGTTTGAGGCAGATGTTGAAATCCATTTTTTGGGATACAGAACTTCCAACAAAATTAGCTATGCGACTTTTAAAAAAGGTCTGACACTGTATATAATATTTTGGATGTTGAAAGTTCAACTGGCCTAATCCTATATACTTTCCAAATCAAAATATTTGACACTTACAGCTGAGACCACTGGAAGCAGTACGTGTTTCATATTAATTTTTTAGATTATCATCTGATTTTGGCTTCATGACTGCGTAAACATTGCAACAGGATTACAAACTCTGCCGAATTTTTGGTTGCCGTAAAAGCTTTTCTAACATCCGGAAACCCGAACTGTGTGAAATGAGGACTTCGTTCCTGTAGATGATGAAGTTTCGTATTCTTGGTTCTAAATCTTCTCCGAAAATATAGACAGGTAGACTACTATAAAGGTATGCATAATACACATAATAATTTTTATGCTGGAAGATAATATTAATTAGGTCTATTCACTTTCATATCCACAAATCTTGAAACGCGCAGGTGAAACTACTGGAGTCGGTAGGTAACTAGTAACAAGTTTATAGACCGCTATCCGTTTTCTGTGATGAGACTGTGTAAAGCAATCAATGGATTTAGAAACCACTGTGTCTTGGCTAATGAGAAGGTTGTTTAGCAAATGAGACACCCAAGTGCTTAAATGTGGAATTTGGTCCTACTAGCCTCAGCAGTCCTCATGTGTAGAGCAGAATGTGGCTTTTAAATGTGGAAGTGCATAATCAGAATAAAGATTCCCCATATAGTCTCTAAGCTGGCATTTTGTGTTTGATGCGATCATTTTTCAGTTGATTCAAGTAACACACAGTCAGAGTGCATAAATGCTAGCTGCATGGTTGATTTATACAGAAGCTGGAGAATTAGGCAGGTAAAACCTGGTGCCACTAATTTAGCAAAAAGACTGAGACAGCATTTGGAACTCACCAACGTTGTTCTACTCTAATTTGCATTGTGTGAACTTCAAATGCGAAACTGCATTTTATTGCTCTTGTTGCTGGTGTCGGCTTACATTTCTGAGAAAAGCAGTTGGTTAGACTTTGGTGGAAGTCTACTCTGCCAGGACTGGGCTTGAAAGAGCGCATAAAACTACTTAAGTTAATACATTGATTACTACCGATACTGTGGTTCTTACAAACGAACGGGTCCATAAAATTAAACTGTTGATCATTCGAAAATTAGATGCTGAGTGCAGCAATTACATAGAAAGAGTATAGGGTAATGCCGGAAATAATAATATCAATAGGCCTTACAAGGAGAACTACAATTGGTATAAGCAACTGTGGTGAACAACTGCACTTCACTGGTTTGTTAGGCCGTTTCTCAAAACATTCGGTGTCTAAAATTCCTCAGAGCTTTATCGTGTCAATAAAATCAATTGAGCACCCACGCTCAACTATTTGAACCAACAAAATTTCCTTATAGTAGGCGTGCGCTTGAAATCCGGAAATTCTAGTCTGTTTGCTTGCTCAATTTCCAGGATCCCATTATTTGTCAGACAGCAAACTTGGCAACTGTAGACTCTCGCCAAATTAAGTTCATGTAGTGCTCAGATGGGTCAGAGAATATGTGGTTGAGCGCCGCCTGTTCGGAAAACATCAAAATGAGCACGCATAAGTTTCATCGCCAAATGATAAAGCATCACAACCCCAAAATTTGCTGCATCCCTTGCTTACTGATACATCGCTTTTGAAGTTCGTCATCAGTTGTCACCACGCGTTGTGTTGTGGTTCCATTTCACGTAATGAGTTGGTTCCACTAATTACTCTTCAAATAAAATTGACCAATATTCTGATTTATCGGTTGTTGGAACCCATTTTCGTTTGCGCGCTTACTAAATTGTCACAAATTTCCCCGTTTTTTCCATAAATTAAATTGGCCCGTTTCTATTTTGTTGCTCTGCGCGCATATTTGATTTAATTGAACGACTTTGATGCGTTTTACAGTTACATTTTATTTTTCGTCCGTTATGTCCATAAGGCCGACTAATTTCATATCCCTAGTTAGAACTAATTTAGGAGCATATTATAAAGAAACCATTTATTCTGTTCAAATTGTGCCTTGTGTTGTCCCATTTACTTTAAAACTATAGGTTTTTAAATTGTCGCTTTTGCAAATACAGTAAAAAAAGAGTACCCATTTGTTTACGTATGTCATTTCCTCTTCTGTTGGTGGCCTTTGTTAGGAGAAAAGAACATCAACGGCCTCTCACTGATGACTTATGGGCATTTGAGCTGGAAGCACTTGATGTGAGAATTAGGCATATTCTCTTCCTGTTCCAGAAGGTCTATTCTTTGAGGGCAGTCAGTTGCCCTAGTTCAGAATATAGTTAGCGTGCTATTAACTGCGATGATTTATTTGTCTGTTTACTTTTACGCATGATTTATAGAATACATGTTTTCATGGCTGTCACTAGTCATTCTGCGGCGAAAATTAATTGACGAGCATCTGTCTTTGAAACCACAAGCTTTTTCAAAATACATGAACAGAAAATACATGCTAATTTTTTGCCTACTTTACCTTATCATTGTGAATTGATTTAAGAGGACAATTTTGTCATTGGCAGCTGCGCAAATTCAGTTGCGTGCGCACGCATTCGTGACAGACTTAGTTAATCAGGGCTCTTTTTCCGCACAGTGAAAACTCAATTTAACTTTTGAGGCCTATCGCATATAGAGAGTTATTTAAAGCACACGGGTATGGTAAAATGCTAGCTACCATTTTTTCACACAAGGCAATGAACCCTAAACAAGGCGTACAAGACAACGAACTGCAGTCTTCCAAATTTATCTGGCTGGTTGGATACCGGGCATATTTTTTGTGCAAAACTGGGTATTTTAACCGCATTCATGTACTGCTGTAGGTGTCAAAATGTATGGTGCCCAAAATTTCTCTGAGAAATTGGAATTCTGGACTATGTTTGGGAGTTTATTAGCTATGGTTGTGTAGGGGTTTTTTGCCTGCGGTTTTATGTGGATCAACAGACAAATCAGTTGGGCTTGGTGAAATAATTTTTTGAACTTTTACATTTACAGACGGCCTAATCACGTTTACCATATCTGCGTCCTTAACGATGTCTTTGCGGGAACCAGTTAAATTGTTTCCAAGGGGTTGTAAGCTTTTGAAGCAAACCTTGTCGGGTCTGTTAAATTTCGTGCTTTTTGCTTGTATACCACGCTAAATGTTATCTTAGTTGCTTGATTTCTACAGTTGAAAGCTTAAATAACCTGTCTCCATCGTCAGTTTTCTGCTGTTCGTATAACACCCGGTCGACGGGTTTTCCCGAGTTTTGCATTCATGTTGTTTTAGAAATTCGTACTCGTATATTTTACAATGTTAATTTTTGTCAATTTGCCAACGCAAAAACGCAAACGGCCTACAGGATACCAATTATATTCTGCGTCAGAAAAGGCAAAGTTGCACATGGTTATTGAAAGCAGATTTTTGGTTCCAAACCATCCCTGCATACAATGCTTTTGTATTAGGTTTGAGTCACCAGGCTCGGGTTTCTTTCGAATACAATTATTCTTCCGCTGTTACTTTAGTTTGCTCACAATTCTGAATTTAGGTATCAAACTAACAGTCGATTCAAAGCTCGGAAAAATACTTATTTCATCCAACAGACAAAATACTTGATCCCCAAACTGCCTACAATATAATACAATTTTATATTTTAGCGTTTACCGTGGCACCTCTGATTACTGAATGGTTGGCGACACTGGTTCTATCCTATACCATCGTCAAGTAATTATTCAATGTATTTTGCGCTTAAAGTGTGCCCTTTCATACCGGGACAGCCTTTCTGTATTCACAGGTATTTATTAAAACATTTTACTGCCAAACAAACGTGTGGCGGATTACAGTTTATTCGACCACTCAATTTTTAATTGATTTTTTAAAATCAGCTCCAAGTGGCAAAGAGTTATCTTTACCGTTGACGATTGTAATCAGGGAACAACACATTATGCAACATCGTTTATTCATATTTCAGTTGTCTATTGACACGATAGTGTTACAGTTGGAAGGTTTTGAGTACTTCGACTTAGATATCTTAATAGGCACAACGCACATCTATGGGAAGGTAAGAAGTACAACAAAGCCGCTTTATCATTAATCAAATTCATCGAATTTGCGCCTTGCAGAACTAAATAAATCTAAATTTAACGATAGTTAAGTGATTTTACACTGCAGATCATCCACGGACACGTGAGCAGAAGTTTGAGGGCGCAAATAATGAATCCAAACCTTAACTGGTAGAATTAAATCTAAGTCATCCACTTCATACTTGAACTATATATTCTGTGATAGATAACCAGTGTCTTCTATTACAACTTTCTTCCTGACATAGGTAATGATAAATAAACTGTATTAAATTCCACCACGCCGTGACTAGCATTCACTCTGCCCAGGACATTCTCCTCAGATTTTTTTCTACTTATCCCATCTGGTTGTTCGGCGTAGAATATATTCGTCCCGTTGTGATTTTCAGATTATTGGAAGGTTTCTTAATGCTTGGGGACTACATACACATGACGACCTAACTCCACTACTATGAATCTTGGAAACACATTCATTTTAACAAAACTTAGCCAATATACTGACGTGGAAATTATTATGCAAATGTTATTTAACTTTTGGAGTAATAATACATGTTCCTGACCGCAAAAAGCTTTCATCCTAATATGCTCCTTTTGGTTGCAAAGCGACTACAACTGGAAGCTTTTATCGTGCTGATATAGCAAACAATGTGCTATTGCTGATCAGGGGACTACTGAAGAACAGCTTGAAAACGAGGTAAAAGTTTATCAATTTCTGATATTAGCCCCGCTTCCTTGCTCTGGCATGTGATTATGGCGGATTGCAAGCGTTCTGTTCCATTTCGCCTCTGATCTTCTTTCCATCGTCGTGCTCATGCTTTATACCCGAAATGCTCAGAATGTTGAAGCTCCAGTTGTTAATTCCATAGATACACAAGGAGATTTGTGGCATGTATGGAAAACAGTGGCCTTAAATCTAACCAACCTGCTCTGGCCGACTTGGATTTATCTCTACCATATCACAGTTTGGGTTTTGAGGCACCCGCATTTATCACATGCTTGTTGATATCGTTGGTATGTTTGGCATCTGTAATAAAACTATTCGAGACACAACTACATTTGTTTATTTGATGCTTTAATTTGAGTTTGTATAGCTTCTGATGCGCATCGCTGGCGCCCAAAAAAACCTTGCAGCTGATCCATAATTGAGGAGTACTTTTAGGGATGTCTACGTAAGGCGTAAAGTGGTTGTTCAATTTTATTCGGTTGTGTGGGTTCTTCAGGGATGAGTGTAATTGTCAGCCATATGGATGCGCCTGTAGCTAACTTTGGCATCATTTGGTACTAAATGGATGGAGGTCTAGGGTTGAGATCGTCTCAATAAAATCGCAAACGGTTTCTGGTGACGCATGCTGACCACACACTGCACCGCCCATCCATTCGACCGAATCCGCTTGACCATAAATTGGCAAATAACCCAGATACGCCACATCTCCATTAACTGTTTGTGGTTATGCAGTACCTATGCCTACGCCGATAACATGCTTGATACACGCTGCCTCTTTTTGCGGATTTTGATTAATTGTGTGAGGTCAGTGGCCTGCCTGAACACAGCACCATAAAGCTATTATTTTTACGAGCTCTATTAAGGTATTTTCGGAGAAGTATGTCCTCACTGTCGATTCCAAATGGACGGCAGTACGCACGTCTTTAATATTGCCTAGTGTTTCCACTGCGACGCATCATGTTCAAGTATATCATAACACTGGACATTAGGAAATAACTATAAACGCCTTTAGAGCTTCGTCGTCCCTCCGTCATAATGGAGAACGAAATGCGTTCCGGCGAACCGCGAGAATTCCGGTAAAATCATTTCGGATTCAAAGACTTGTTGGATGAATTTGGCCCAGGAATTGTAAGACGCCAGAAATATTAATTAACATCCGAATTTTGGCACAATATATTTTTAATTTCAACTGCAGGGTGCAAATAGGAGTTTTTAACGGCAACTTATGCTCGTACCAAGTCCCAGCGCTGCCACCGGAATAACACCGTATATCGGAATACCAACTAAATTCATATCTCCCTAAAATAACATTAATAAGACAAATGCTTCTTGGGCAGAAAAATTCTGGTTATTCCTTGGAGTCCAAGGCTGGAGGAAGAGCCGATTTTGTTTTGGTAGTTTTGTAACTGCGGTCGGCAAATCAGGTTTTTTCAGTTGCACCCGATAGAATTTAAACAAGTTGTGCTCTGCCCAAATTTATTTCCAACACTACAGCGGTGGTTGTAGAGACCGCTGTGTGATTAGGAAACTGAATTACGTTCTGCAAAATTCAGGGAAAGTTTCATTTGCAAGTTTGCATGGTTGAATTACCATTGGACTCTCTGTCAACATTCTTTCAAATGGGATAATTTTTGACATTGTTCAGAGAGTCATAAAATAAAATTTTGAAGTTTTTCGTAAGCTAACTTTAGCGGTTTCATAATATTGATAAATGGATAGAAATGTTTGCGGATAGCAAGCTTATTAAGTGAGCACAGATGTCGAAATTATCCCTCATAAGTTACGAAAAACAACAACAAATTTATTTTTAGCTAAGAATTCTAATGCAAACTAGACGATGGAGGCATTTACTGCAGGACGCGTTCACATTTCCGAAAATGAAAAGTGCATTGAGGCCACTGATCTGCTTAATTAAGCACCTCCCCTCTGGTCGTATCTGGTAGGTGTTACGTATGATATTTCTCACTAGTTTGCAAATAAAATGTGTATTCAACTCTTTAAAATAAACTCATTCAAACATTGTTAAATATATTACAGCTGTTTGAGTATTTTGCCGTAGTTTGTTTTTTATGCTGGCCTCTTCTGAATCAGTCATGGATGCAATAAAAATGAAGTTTTAGTTTCTGGATAGGCTACACAAACCATGTTGCAAACTTGTCACCTGACTGTGAGAATGGATAGTTCAGGCCTTACAACGACAACGCGGCGTGCTTTGGAAATAAAAAGTCCCAAAACACTTGTGGACTTGACTAAGAAACAAGAAAAGTTGTGCCTCGTATACGACCCCGTTTGAAGAAATGTTCACACGTCTAGCTGCCCAAAAATACCTTTTAATGTAACCTTATTGCACACATCAGTCCACACACATAAGTCCTAAATCATCAACAACCCCACAAATACTGAGTCGAGTTTTTCACCTGGTTAACTTGACAGTTACGCACATCTTGGTCGGTAACGCTGATGCAACCTCAGAATCTCAGACAACCTCATATTATTTGCCCAAGGCATCGTCTTAGAATTCAAACGAGGTTGGTCTTGTTTGTGGCCAAAATCAAAGGGCGGATTGATTTCTGTTCATTATACTTTAAATCCTCGGCAGATCTGAGGAGTGAATAAAAGCTTTAGTTGTGTCATGTGAAACCGCCAAACCAATCCGAATAGAAAGCGCAAAGCCATTTTGATTTACCATTGAACACTGTGTATTTAGTTTTTGGCTGACTGCGTAATGACTTTATACATCATACTCGCCAATAATCTTTAGGATTGACATGCATTATTCAGTCGAAAGTGTCTGCAAGCTTGGATGAGCAGTGCTTGCATCACAACCGCATGGGAGATTAAAAGTTGATATCGCTCATTCCATGAACGTTATCCTCTCTCTACATTTGCGTGGTTTTAGTCTAAAATTTAGTGTAAAATTTTAGTCTAAAATTAAAGTTTTCATACTTAGGATAACTTCAAGGCTTAGGAATATTGTGTGCCTACAATGCAAACCCAACATTTTTAGATGAAGCACATATATCACCAAAAAGAGCTGGCAAATACATCAGACAAATGAGATAATAACTCTCAGACCTAGTGTGAGCATCATTCATCAGCCGAAACGTAGTTCTACACAGATATCGTCACCCGCTGTGTTTATTTATTTTTTACATTACAAAATTGCGAATGAGCTTTTAGGGTAACCCGGAAAATCAGTTTTAAGTTTACGGAAGAGTGTGCACGTTACACTTACGCAGGCTGTGGTAAAAAGTTGGACGGTGGGTAGAGTTCTGACTGAAGCTCTCCTGGTGCCCTCTGCTGGTGGTTAAAAGTTCTTTGTCGCCTTACACCTTAGAATAATGTAGGCCAGGCTCCATTGTCCAACGCTGTCTTCTGAGCAAAAGCCTGTGATGGAAAGCTGCAAAATTTCCATTTCTTGACGGGGTGTCCTCGGGTATCTATCTAGGACTGCTAACCCAATCCAACGGCATAGAGGTCAACCGTACTCATGCGTGTACGCCTTGTCCTTTGCCTTGGCTACTTACAGTAACTCTTAGGACCATACGTATTTGTAACGCTGGTCATTGGGACTCAACTATACATGGTAGCCTGATCCAACGGCTAACGACTTCATTCTATACCATCTAACCACATAAAGTAACATAGACTGCACATTCTAAATAGTCCCATATCACGTCGTCCGCAACTTGTTGCTATCATTTGAAGTGTATTATCTCCACCATACATCAAGAAATAGAAGCGCCTGCTAACGCATTCCGCGTTTCCTTTTCGCACAATTGTAAATTTACGATATTTACTTTGTTTCCAGCGAAGATTTCGAGGTCCAGTTTCTGAGCACTGACAAATGTGCTTGCCATTGACCTTTGTAAACAGAAACACCTGCGGTTATCTAGTCCACCAATGTCATAGATACTCCAGAATTAAACGACAACATAGACTGTCTACCTACAGGAATAACACAAAATAACTGAGAACGCCTGACCCCTAGGTGCCAAGGTCAGTGTATGGGAGCCTTTAATAAAAGCATTACACATCGCCGCTGGTTACAAGTGGCATGAAATGTAAGGATTACTGGTCGCTGTTGTAGGAATACGCGAAATAGTGCTACACGCTCGGCGGTTTCTCTGCCCCGTTCAGAGTGAGCAAAATGCGCACACGGTGTGTGAACTTTATGAATCCCGAGGAAGATGAAGTTGGGTAAACTTACCGAAAAAGACACTAAAGACCATTTTAAATGACAGGTGTTTGGATTGTCAATATGCTGGTGGTTGCGTTTACAACCGCAAAATCATGAGCGCTCCGCCGGTGCAACAGCGCAACTAGAATATGCATTAGATCTTGTGCAAAAAGTTCAAATTTCTCAAAGCTCAAGTTGCACCTTCTCCCTCCATAGGGAGACATGGCAAACCTCTTGAACGTCAGATGGAAGGCACCAAAAGACAACTTAGTAGATGTGAAACGCCCAGTAGGTGGTTAACACGAGAACATCTAAAAATCTTTATCAACCATTTTAGCCGATAAACACAAGCGGAACAATCTTCGGGGAAAAGCCAAAGAAGATGAAAATTTGTGCTATTAACAAGCCACCCAAATGTGAGTTTCTCTGTGCCGTGGGTATCGTCGGCAAAGCCTAGTTGGTCAGCATTATCCACAGAAACGAAAAATGAAGGGATGTTTTGTGCTCACTTCCGGACAGACTAATATGATGCACTCAATGCATCATTGGAGTCATCACACGTAAACGGGAGATAAAAACCGCAGGAGTTCCAAAGATCTTGCTTTTGTCTTTTTATACTTGTGAAGATTTTGTGGCATTCCGTATGGCATGGGTAACTGTTCCGTCATCTAGGGTTATTCAGTAATGTGAGCATAGTAACAATCACTGAGTTTACAAATACAGTGTTATACTGGCGAAAGACGTGACGGCAAATGTAATTATCCAGGTATACATTAGTATACATGAGGGCCAAGAGCGGCCGTTCCCACAGCCGCTGGTGTACTGTGGGCAGCTAAAAGCTGCAGCTGAACTTCGGCTTCAGTCGAACGCATGTAACCTCTTCTCCTTTGGCGTAAGGTGAGATACGCTGATACGGAGCATACCACTATGTTTAAAACACATAATATCGCAGACATGTTGGAACGGATCTTATGCGGGCTCATCACAAATGCTAACGAGCTTTTGGTGAGTGTTAGCCCTAGTAGAATTTAAATGATCAAATTCGGCTTGCCGCAGTTGTATATATTACTAATTTATAAAAATAAGCGCATAAAAACATTTGTTTTGTGTGTTTTTCTCCCGTAAGACTGTTTTTCACCCCAAATTTCAAACTATGCTCTTGGCGAAATCAGAAATAACCCACTATTTGGCATGAAACTTGTTTGACAATATTTCTTCTCAATTCATAAAAGAGTAAAAATCGCAATATGATAAATGTGACAATGATATCCATATATAATGTATTTATGGTGAAAATTCAAGAGACCTTCCAAGTGGGAAGATTTTAATATCCATCATATTTGATGATGATATTGAAATAGATGGGTTTTAAAGTGACTCAAAATGAAGGATGGTAATTTCCTGCCCCTTAGTTGTGAAAGAAGAGATTTAGGTGCAGAACTACACCGGATCACAAACCAGTCGCATTAAGTCAGCTTTTATTACGGTGAGATGCAATGTTCATGAGCATGGCGTGAAATAGTCCACATTTTCCGCCACTTGAAACGCATTCCAGCAGGAACGTACACTCGCAAGAATGGTCAAATCCACGTCCAACTCAGTTTTGTAGACTCTGCCAATTTATCTTTAAACTAGATGACGAAAGCATGTGCCATATGTGATCTATAGGCGTGTCCTTTCCGTAAGGACTTGTATTCGCCCAACGTTTTGCTTTACTTTATTTAGGATACAACCCTGAGAATTGCGCAGTAACATGTTTCATTTCATTGCCATATCCTGCACGTAGTGCATAAGTAGCTCCAAGAAATTAAAACCTGTACTGAGAACAACGGTATATTCAAAAGAGATTTCAGTGTTTTTTATAACTCTTAGTCTCTTGGTAGTCTCTCGCATAATAATGAACCAGATTTACTGAAATATTTATTGTCATTCAAGGCTTCACCGTGATTAGGAATTTCTCTGCCTTTCTGGTCCGGGTGACAAGGGTACCGGATGTTTTCATGCTTGTGCTGTGAAGCTAACGCTCACTCGTTTACCGTTTTTTCCAAAACAAGATTTACGTCCTAAGGCGTTTGGGAAACCGAAAGAGTTTTTGGAACTCGCGAAACTCGAGATTTCGGGGTGAATGCTCCGTCGAGGAAGGCACCAGCGTGTTTGGATGGCCTCTTACACCACTTATAATCTAGCGCCATACATATAAACGTTGAAACTCAACCGTTTGCTGGCCGTCAGTATCAGTGTCCAGGTCTGTGCATAACAAAATTGCAGCTACAACAAATGTGAATGGTAATTTTGAACAAGCTACATTGTAATTTACAGCAGCCGGATAGAATAGGGTTTCTCTTGTCATTTGTCTACTCAGCAGGGACTCCGTCACATTGGACAACAAGACAAAATGAAATGCAAAACTAGTATAATTTAAACCTTTTGGTTTTGATAAAGTTTACTAACTCTACACGCTGGTAGGTGAAACGAGTTGCCTTAACTGACACTGTTACCGAGTCAGATGCCATAGGTTCAAACCACTCAGCTCATGGCGCTATGTCACAAAGAAGAGGAAAGAAGGCTTTCGTATATTCCAAACGCCCCTACAGCGTTTCACTGCAATCTAGAGGCGATCCACCTATTTGCTCGAAATAGGTGATGATTATTTCTAAGCGGTCTCTTAAGGAGACTTCGTGATCTAATTTGTTTGTTCAGTTTACTCACGCGATGTTTACAAACTGTAAGCGAATCGCCCAGTGCTCGTCTAGCTGTTTCTCAGTTCTTTCTAGGTCATTAGATTCCCCTTCACCAAACATATATAGTACGGATAGTTATGCGCGTAGCTGATTTTCCATTTTATTTAATGTTTCCTTATCGTGACAAACTACTTGAATAGCTGACTGCATATTTTATGTAATGAATCACCTAGTCACCTAGACAATACTGTAAAATACACAAATAGCATATGTACAACATTGCCGTTGCTGCTCCTTAAGGAAAATAGATCTAGGGAGAAAGAAGTATTAAAAACACAAGGATTCGCAGGACACGGGAACATATGACTGTGTGAACTAATAGTGTTTAAGCGAATGTTGTTGAGAACTAAGTTGCGCGATTTTGTGGATAAGACGAACCCACAGAGTGACCTCAAAGACGCCGATGGTGATGTGTGTGCCCCTGTAAAATGTCACAAGGTTTCGTTCAAGACGACTTTGTTATGGACATCTAGCGACACACTTTTATCACAGAGTCAGTTCCCCATGCACGAGTTTTCGTTTCTTCCGGCACACCACGAATGTTGACGGATTTCCGCTTGGCTATTCACTCACGAAATCATAAAATGAGTCAGTAGTTAATTTTGTCGTGGAAGCAAATATTCGAATATACTTTTCAGAGATTACATCGTTTTCACCGCGCACAATTGAAGGCACATTGCAATCGTGATGTTACGTTTTTTAGGCGGAAATGATTCGTTCACCGTGAGGACATGAGTGTGCTCTTTAATTTAAAAAAAAGTTTTCTTTTTATCAGCTGAAGGACGATATTCATTGCGGCGCAGCTTGCATTTACGTAGACCTACAGTTTTATTTGCATTTCCGGTTAGAGTCTGTATTAGCTAAACTTTGGTGATCTATAAAATATGTCAGCAGAGCACCATCTAAACTACTGTACTGTTTAATCACCACTGAAATATGGCACAAACTTTAGTGACGTTATGTTTATCTGGCTTTGGAAATCACAAGACGGCGTGTTTCTTCGATCTTCAGAGCAACGTATCCCATGATTTCGAGCACCAAGCTTGCTGGAAAAGCGTATTTTTCTAAAGAGGTTTCTCAGTACAAATAGACGTGTGTGATTTTGATTTTATTTTGCAACTCGCGTTTAAATGTGTAATCAATTGTCACTGTATAATGCCTATTACGGCAGCGAAGCATCGGTGTTGAACACTGATGTCATGCTGTCGATGATGATGTATAATGCCTATTTACTTGTGAACTGTAGCCTGCAAATGAGTTCAGCTTGTTTATATTTTTGTGTCAAGACCTGAGAATCCATATATTTGCATTTTAATCAAGACCAGATTTGTTGACATTACTTTGTCTAGCTGACTAAGAGTGTGCAATGCGGGTATTTTTTCCTTTCCGAAATATCCCTATTTACAAAAACACATCCAAAATCAAATGCAAGTACTGCAATGGTTACAAAACATACAAATGATGAAACAGTGCATAGCACCGAACGTCTAATTTTAGAAACTCTATGTGGACGCAAGCATCAATGCAACAATATTTTCAGACGATTTTGGTTCCTAAGCAACTAGCTCCCATACCCATAGAGCGGATATGGAAATTGAATTCCTAAAAAGGGCTCAAATCCCAATTACAACAATTATTACCAAAAATGTACGTTATTTTACTGACACAGTGTTGTCCCACCCAAGGTAAAATATATTTTGCCCCCAATAATCTGTTTCAAAGGTCCGGTAACTGAAAGGACAAACAAAACGAGGATTACACAGTGAAACTAAAGAAAATACGATGCGAGGAATACAAGTTAACGGGGTACCCAAAACTTCGACAGGTAAATGCACAGCATTTAAATAACCCTTCAAGTCTAGAGAAGATAAATCGTCAGGGCTCAAGGTCAGCTAGGTCAAAGTTTATGGCATGTTTGCAAAGGTGCAGATCATAAATAAATCCCGTCAAAAGTGTTCTCAAGGCGGCTTTTATTCTGGATTAAAATGCGGTCCAGAATGGTGAACAAGCTCAGTTTAGTCGTTTGCACCGCACAAATTTTGGACAAAGCCAGAAATTCAGAAATTTCCACCCATTGTTCATGTGCAAAGAAGACCAACCTTAAGACATGCAAATTAATCTACGGCTTCCAAACTCTCAGGTGATTGGCCGCAATTGGGATTGTAGTAAAAGAGAAGGATATTTGTGCCTGCAAGCTGATTACGAAAAGTCGAAATAACATGAACACATGAAGTAATACAAAAGTAATGTTTTATTTTGGAAGAAAGCAAATTACTCTCCGCTGTGGTTTGGGATATTTTCTTGACGCCTAATAAACAACTCAGGTGATACCATCCCCTAAACTTGTTCACCGAATTCAGAATTTTGTAGCTAATATCCAAATGTTTATAGATGCGTGCATTCCTAGATTTGACCGCAACGAAATTATCAGTAGTAAGTCCCACGATATGGTGTTGATTTCTCAATTTCGTAGAGAGAACTGTCTAAACTCCTGAGAAATATGGGATTACAAGAGAGAGTGCATTCCGTAGGTTGCCTAAGCAGTGCTCATCGACAATTATAATCCTATTGCAATCCGATTACATATCTGGCTACTTGAGATGTTGTACATCCGTTAGACGAACAACGAGAACCGTTATGTGACGTACATAAATGTCAAGAATTTTTCTTATGGCTCGAAGTTTCTTCGACGCTGCATAGAAGGATAATAATGTCAAAACAAGCTAAAACTGTCCTACTGATGCAAATGACTAAACCGAGCTTGTTCACCATTCTGGACTGAAATACATATCACAACTAAAACATTCGTCGAAAGTAACCTTTATGAATCATACGTTTTGAATATGAGTTTTTGCCATTGCGGTACACTTTCGCCTGTGTCGTTTCCTGTAGGAAACGTTTGGTTAACACAAAAATTCAAAACCAGACCGAGTTTGTGGTGACCAGTAAAGCTATCTGCCATATAGTAATTTGCTTCTGCAAGTCCAAACTTTGCATGTGGCTACAAACATCCTCTTGTACTTGCACAGATAGGCACAAAAAATATAGAAACCACTTTTTGGAGACTCCAACCGTTGAATTTAACGATTCCAAAATCTACCCGCTCCATTCGTTGTAATTTTATGTCTGCAGAATAAGACATATTACTTCGAGCGCGTTTGCTGAAGGCGGTGACTCATGTGGTAATTTCTTCTTGCCATCGCAAACTTCACGGTCGCAATTAAACTGCCATTTATTCCTGCATCTCCGCCAAGGTTCATTCATGTGTCGATACTAGAAACTTGTTTAAACTCGCAATGTTTTGGCGCTTACTCACAGTTCTCTGCAAACCTACTCATCTATGTTTCATAGTTTAGCTTAGTAATAGACTTCTTAACTTCTGCAGCCGCAAGCAACCCTGAACTCGAGGTACTATGTTTTATTCTGCAGACATGAAATTACGACGAATGGAGTGGGTAGATTTTGGAATCGTTATATTCGACGTTTACACTTCCTGAAAAACAGCTTCTCTAAGTGGTTGTGCACAGATCTGTAGTCTTCTAGGCGTATATGTCAGAGGATGAGAGTTGAGCCTAGTTAAATTTAAATTCAGTGCGAATCCTATTGCTTCTTTGTGTTCTTCCATGGCCAACGAGTTTCTTTGCACCTTCTTTCCTGCATGATGTTGTTTTTCTCCAGATATTCTACGTAATCATTTTTTTGCTCTGAGTAAATTTCCTGACTTGTTTACTTGATGGCATTTTCAATCTCTGACACCCATTGTCGTTGGCTACTGGTTGCTCTCTATTGCCTTGGCAACCATGAACGTAGACAGCTTAATAAGTTGCAATGGGAGTCGTGTTGCAAACGCGATGCCTGTGAGTAAATTCTATCTACTTGAATAGAAATAATCTATAACCGTCAACCTTTTCTTAATTTAGATTGTCCAATTTGCAGTTCCATAATTCCAGTTTTTTCTTGCGAATTGCCCATTGCAACTTCCATGCGTACATCTCACAGTGATTATATAATCCAGGGTACTTATCTGACCAAACTGGCTTAAAATACAGCAAGTTTTCTGCGGCTCGTCAACCGAATTACGGTTGCTGTCTTTTGGGTGGCCGCATAATTGAGACTTGAATATACCCTGGATGTTTTATCAGAAAAACCTTAAAAAATAAAGAAAAACTTAATTAAACGAAGGTCACTGTGGTCATTGTTTTGCAAAAGGGCAGTACCATTAAATCGGACGTTACGCGCTTTACCTTGCTGAGTCTTGGTGCAACAATAGGAGGAAAAATCACCCACGATTTGCGTTGATATACAGAAACAATCGGAAGAAGGTCTCTAAGGCTCATATCCCGCAGCTTTGTTGAGTTGTTTTTTTATTATTTCCACTCCAGTAGTTTGGATGCAACACATGCTAGCAGCACGTTGACATTACTGAAATAACCTCAAAGTAACATTTGAAAAAATGATTAGATTCTGCAAATTAGACCTAGTTGATTGAAATAGTCACGCAATTTTAGGGTGATGTTTGAGTCTAACTGTCTACTCAGTCATACTCACCGTATATTCAGCAATGCTTGCCCCATTGTTGGCTCAATTGGCTCCAAATTCTTCGCGCGTTTTGCACTTTCGGTTATTTGGCATGAATCCCAATATAATTCGGTAAGTCACAAAATAGGATAAGCTCTTCAACAGGAAAGCAGCCCGACAGTCGCAAAAGTGTGATATGATTCTTCATTGGTTATCTTTCTAAGCGGTTAGCATATCTTCCAATCATTTTGAACGTCGATGCATGAAGGAATCGCCACTAGTGTTTGCTAATTTGGATTGCGGAATATAATGGGTAATCCGATTAGGCACTAAATGTCTCTTTGTACCATAAAAATCTCTAATTTGTCAGTACGACTGTCTACAGCTCGTCAATGTTGCTTGCTTGGTTGTCAAATATTAATGGTGAACTTTGAAGACTAACGAAGACTTTGGTAAATATTTACTCATGCGCTCTTCAAGAAAGTAAAAAATCCCCAAAACCAGCCTCCATTATTGGTGCCCGCACGTGCCAATATGTATGTTTAGCTAAGTTAGACTAAAACATTTGAATGATTTTTACATGTACAAGGCCACGTGTTAAAACAGCGACATGCATGACGGGCGAAAATGTTCTGCGCACGGGTTGTCAAAAAATTAATGAGAGCAAAGATGGCAACAAGGTATTTGTTACACAAAGCGAGTGAGAATTAGGCAAAACATAAAATTTGTAATGCTGTATACCCTCAAATCGGGACATTGGAGAACGTTAGGCCGCTTTGTTGTTTATTGGTCTCAATAGGTAGAAAGGCCAGGTTGTTGATTACTATAAACAAATAAAGTAGCTAAAATTAACTGGCTAGTGGTGAAATAAGAAAACTCTCCGTACAGCCTGTAATGTAAACACGATGATACAAAGCTCGAAATTTTATAACCGTCGTAACATTTGAGGGTCAATTTTCTTTAGTGCGAAGACGCAACATTAACCACAATCAACGGTTAGCATTATTTATTACTACGTCTGTTTTACCTGTGCTTCTAAGGTCCATTCGCGATAAGGATGTAGACGGTTTATCAGTCTATTCCATCTGGATTAGGCGCTCTCTACCGACCGTTTCAAATAAAACACAACTTATGATAAAAACGATGCCTCTGAATCAACTTTCTGAATCGTTTTGTGAAAAAATTTGGAGATTACAACTGAATAAGAGTTTTCTCAAATTGCTGTATAATCATTCTCGCTTGTGCATAAGGAACAAGCATCTCAATAATCAGGGAATATTACTTGTACATTAAAATCTAATTCTAAGGGATTCGCGATGGGATGATTATTTATTATTTATTTATTTATTTATTTATTATTTTGTTTTATTTTATTTTTATTTATTATTTACTTTATAAAATATATGTATGCTAGCGGCACTTGTTATATCTGTGGCGTTAAGACTCTGAGCCTAACTTTCTGGCCCCGGGTTCTAGGTTCAATCGTTCCGGATTGTCATTTGTCACGTATGTGGTCTAGAAGTTTGCACAAATTAGTGCTCTTGCCAACATGAAGAATCGTTTGATCAAATTAACGTAATCAAGTGTACCGCATTAGCTACATAAGCCCAAAACGAAACCGCAGTGCACTAATTCATGTACGAGTTGGGTAAACAGAATGTCGCGTCCCCGAAACGCTTACAGTATATCTGCACATTATTCCTCCATGCCACTTTTGTTTAAAACCTTCCTAGGGGTCAGCTTTCACCTGCGGCGAAAGGTATTCTGTCATCACAAGAATGAACCTGTGCCCACCTCTGTCAAAGAAAGCGTTAAACAAAATCACCTACCATTGGTCCCTGGTTAACTTTGTTTTACTCTGTTTTGATTGAACATTATCCTTTGTTGTAAGCCACCGCCTTAAGACAAAAGTGTATACCTGGCTCTAATTCATGTCTCTGTCCGGCTTGCACGCATTTTTGGAACAGGACTTGCAATGCTCATTTTCAGTACACTTTCTAGAGAGCATTCATTAACCTCAGGAGGATATTTTCCCAGTTTATTCTGTATAATAATGTAGTTGCAATTTTCAGTTGAAATGCGTTTTTGCACATATTCTGGCAATTTGTGGCTTCCAAAAGTACACTGCATCAGGCTGGTTTGTCACAATTCGCAAGACCATACGTTGTTGTGCTGTCGCGCTGCAAAGCTTTTCGGTGGCAACTGCGCATTGTATTGATGGATCTCCGAATTATCAAACTGCGAAGTGCATCTAACCAAATATTTTGGGTTGTACAACAGGTTATTTTATGTATTCAATCTGAGCAACGGTTGGTAGATATGGGAGACCTACAATTGCGAAGGTTAGGAAAGATCAGAAGTGTAGCATGTCAATGCATTTATTTGGAAATCCAGCCTATATATATATGTCTTTGATAATCTGTTTTTCACGGGCAGTGCAATGTGACACAACAGCAGAATGAAATTAGAGAATCATGGGTCACCAAAGCACGCTGCTTTGCTTTACTAAGGATTATTAAAAATTAACTCCAAAATCAATTAACCCACTGAGATAGCCCATGTTCAATGAAGGACAACGAATGGTTCGATATCGACAACACCTCCATTTTACCAGCACACCTGGTTCTTAGCTGAACTCCCTGTGTTTCTTTACAGTACGCTACGATTTGGCCGGATCCGATAGCCTACGTCATACGACGGTGGATTTATGTTTTCCTCAAGGGGTACATTACTCGAGGCCGTTGAACTTAAACATAGCGTTTCACTGCGCTCATCAGCGCACACTTATTGCTTTTCAAAGTTGTCTAGTTTTTATGGTGTAGCAAACACATTAACTGGTTTGGAACTATTGGTCAGTCGCTCACACCATACTGACAAGCTGAAAAACCGAAAAGGATATATTTTCATAAGCTTGGATAGTCGAATACCTTAAGCAGTGTAAAATCTTTTGTTTCCATAATATTTATCAAACATGCCCGGCAAAACCAGATGGTGTATACCCCAGTGTTCAGCGTTAACTGACACGGCACCATGTTTAGCCATGATTCAACTATACTGCTGTTCAGCAGCACGTGGTTCGGTGGTTTAGTGTACATACTACAATTCAGGATGTTGAAGGTTGAAAACTAAGTGTGGCTTCCAATCAGCGGATGATTCCCGAAATCTAGTGAGCAGTTGTTCAGTGCGCTTTAGGCAAGACTTACTGCAGTGGCAGGACAAAACTGGTATAATAAATTACCCCAAATTTGCTGCCAATAATAACAAGCGATATTTCTTCAAACAAAGCAGTCAGGGAATCCCAAATTGTATCAAATACGTCGTGGATATTCCTTTATCCTGACCATTTTTGCGACTGTATTTGGTTGAGTGAAAGGATATTGTATTTCGCAAAACGATTGAATTAAACTAATGCGAGACCCAGCATAAGTTGTCAAAAGTCGGTGTCATATATCAGGCACTTTGAAGAAAACTTGGTACATATAACACCGTCGACAATAACAACGACCAACATAGGTGGAAAATTTAGCCAGCCTTACGTCTTGGCACTGCTTCAATGACATAAATGTTTATGGTTATTTTGTATAAAAAGCAGTGCTTTCACCATTATGAAAACCCAAAAAATTTGCAATGGATTCCTGTCTAGTCAAAATAATCGCAATAAATATACGGGTTCAGTGATTTGGTTAGGCAAGCTTGTTTTCAGCTGGCAAAATCACATTACCGTACTTGCGCCAATGTTTAAAAGAAACACTATGGCGGTTGTCAAAAACATCTGTATGCAAAGCGTGGCAAAAATACAAAGAAAATCTTCAGTGTGCGTGTGTAATCTGCCACTGTTTTTCGATAAAAAATGAGCAATTGTGTTTTTACTAGCCTTCTCTTACCACATTACATTGAGGACATCTTAAGAAATACCAAAGGTAACATAACACTAGTGATGGTATCTCCCTTACAGTCGTAGTTTCAAGAACACCGTTTCGTCCGCTCTGCATTTTGATTTATACAGTGCGAATTTATTTTATCTAGTAGATTGTACCTGCAAAACAAGATCGTGGTGACATTTAAAACGCATAATATTGCTAGTTGGCTGGGGTTTGCTTGGGGAAATATGCATCATCAGGGTTTTGTGCAACCATGTTTGCCCCAAATGTCGCACTTAAAAACTGTGTAAAATTACCGAGCTGAGGTAAAAGCGTGGTAGTTGTTTGCGAGCTATTTGTAGTTTTCTTGGAACCTACTTCATAATTGGCAATTGTAACACATCAACCTCTGCCTGTAATGCACTTTGGGATTGCGACTGTAGACAACAGAACGTCTGTTGAGAATTCTTAGCAGCAGCCGAAGCCTAGTCTTGATGACTCTTCGGTGGCTCTGGGAAACTAAGATATTTTTGGGACCAACTTTCGAGTAACATAAGTAGGTAATATCGCACCGGATTCAGGGCGATAATGGGCATTTTTATTAGAGGGTTTAAGGCGGACCAGGATATTCCTATCAAAGATGACTACTAAAAATGTGAATACGACTGTGAAAGCAAATTGGTTTCAATCTACTGATAATCCTTAGGGAGAAGGTGTAAGATGAGTTGCAAGTCAAAGAAGTTAGGGTAGCAGCCGACTACAGTATATATACACTGGTGAAGGGCAGGAGGGTAAGCCGGGCTCTCTGGTATGTGTTTACTAAGGAAGCAGTTCCAATCATACTACAACGTGGTTACTTTGGTCTGGTGGGTGACTCAACGTCGCCACAGCGGCTATGGGGCACGCGTCAGTACCGACTGCGCCCAGGCGAGAAAATCGCCAGCCGCTAGGGAACTTTGCTGGGCTGCAACGATATTGGTGCCATCGAGTGACGTATTTCATTAGAAGCAGAAGAAAATTACTTTCAGAGAACCTATTGGGCTCTCAAAGTCGATAATTTTACTAAGGGTTAGTCTGTTTCAGCTGCAAGTTTCAGTGATATGTTGCTCTTGGCTTTTTGTTTGAGTACGCGAAATCTCAAGGTCACCGACCACCGCCGATTCGCGTAGGGTTGCTGTAGCGCAATTGCAACTGCCGTGCTGAAAGCCCTTGGACAGTCCACAACTGGTTTCGTCCTTCTTGGGGCTCATCTGGTAGGTGCAGTCACCGAGTTTCCGTCAACCTTATGTTCTAAGCTGTTTGTCCAAAGAAGCAGAACTCAGCAGTACAAACCGCTTGCCAAATTTGCCTTAGCGCGTCAACCCTTGGTACGTCTCAGCCAGGGAATGAAGTTAGTGAATAGTCTCTTCTCCTGTTGACAGATTTACCATATTTTGGCGTTATTTAGGAATGAAATAACATCTACAGAACATAAAATGCAAATTCCACCCAGGAAAGTCGGTCATCAACGTTTGTTTGCTTTATACTACCCAGATTTAACGGGCGAGATAATTTTTTTCGGCGAACTTCATCACGACACTTTTTCTTATGGAGCTCAGCTCCCATTAGGTATAACATTGTCGAAAAACAGCATGAATTGTTCAATGGAGGTGCGAGGGCCATCTCTGTGGATGATTAACTAGCCCGTGGATAATACGGCGTCAGGAGGTAACCTTCGGTAAATTACCAACACAATGGTATCATTCCTATTAGGAATATTTCTCCCCATAGGCGGTCATCATTATAACGATAATCGTTGTCGTCACTGCAGCACGCTAGCCCCGTGTCAATGTGCGGCGCTGACTATGGGGCCCCACCCATACACGATAACTTACTCCAACGGCGAATGACGACCAGTCACACTCATAACTGTATTCAATATTGCCTACCTTCGCTACGTATCGTAACTACTATGCCCGTTTCCACGTGTGACGCTGAGTATGAGGCCTCACTTATACACGGCGACCTAATTTAATGGCAAATGACGGTCTTTCATGATCATAACTGTACGCATTTTCAATCATCTCGAATACTTGTTGTAACTGCCAGACCCACTTCTATGTGCGACGCCGCAGGCCTCGCCTATGTACAATGACCTAATCCAATGACCAACGGCTATCTCTCACACACACCTGTCGCCTATCCCTGCTACCTATAGTAAACAGCAGGCCAGAATCTGTGTGGGCCGTTGAAAATAAGGTCTCAGCCATGTGTGGTATCCTAATCTAACGCCCAACGTGTGTCTGTCATACTCATAACTGCAGTCGGTATCGCCTACCTTGGCTACTTATGGCAATTGCTAGGCTTGTGTCTATGCGCAACGCCGAATATGAGGCCTGAACTAGGCTCAGCAGCCTAATTTGGTGGCCAACGACGGCCCGTCACGCTTATGACCATACTCGACGTCGCCTATCGTGGCTACTTATAGTAATTGCAGGGCCCGTACACATCCTCGTAACTGACTAGTGCCCCAAATATACATAATAGACCAATCCAACGATCAACGGTGGTCCTTCATATCTATACATGTCATCCGTTTGCCAACCCCATGCCTAAAAATACACAACCACGTTTAAAAATCATGTGGTGTTGCTCATAGTTTGTCAGCTGCCTTCCTCATAGTGATATTTCGATAGCCTAACTTACACATTCCTCTCACTTGAGGACGTCGGTAGTTCACTGCAAACCAAGAAGGCCAAAGCTTTGAGGGCAGGACGTACGTACCAATCAAAATTACCAATAAACTTCAACTTTTCATCTGCAATTTGGACCCTCGAATTGCCTGATGGTGGACGCTGGTGGAGAAAGGAAAATGGCCGCGGTCCAATTTTCATCTTTTGATTAGATGGAAGGCTTCATATGGTAAGGTCTTTACATTAAGCCGCCACATCCACACGGACTGATACCACCCCTATTGCCTTGTCTTTCGAATAATTTGCGAGGTCGGCTTTGCTGAACAGGCATCTTTGAGTATAGCAATTTGGTGAGTGGAAGTAGCAATGTCATCATTAAGACTCGGAGGCCGTTCTGTAGGCTTGGGGAGTTCGAGGAATTACGGAAAGCAGTTCGAGAGGAAACTCTTAAGGCGGTTATCGGTTTTGGTCATCGAAAAAGTGGTTGCCATCGTAAAGGTGTTTTCTGAAGGTTTTGAATGGGGTAAGACCATGGAAGGTTAAGAAGGCAGACGACCGAAGGACAGGTGGACAGAAGGTAAGTGGACACAAGGATGGACAAAAAAGACACATCATGGAATAAAAACCCCAGGTCATTTCCGACGACTGGTCATAAGATGGATCTAAGTACCTTTCGCAGTACCACCCCTAGCGCCCATCATATGGCATTCTCTCAGTCACGCACCCGTACCACTCCAATCACATGGTGACCGGACTCTATGTTCATGGACTTTTCCGATAGCACCACAACGGAGCAGTTGACGCGGTCTTGCAGGAAACAGGCATAGGGGCAAACGTCAATGGACGCTGTTTAGGCCAAGTGCCTTTTTCACGGATTAATACACAGTACTGAGGCTTTTGCTGAATCTTCCCGGGTTGGGTTTACCCTAGTCGTTCAGTGCCCTGTGTTCACCACAAAGACACAGGAAAAAATGCATCATCGATCTTTAAGTTCCAAATGCTGCAAAACAAGCTCTCCAGTGCAAGAATCCACAGTAAGAATCATGCAAATATTAGGTGAGCTGAGTTCCAGATGCGAGGTGAACAGCCGTCTGGGAAAGGTTCTTCCACGCACCAACTACCCAAAACGAGAAAAAATGTTTTGACAGCTCGTGCCTATAGTACGTATGAGAAGTTGTTTGACTGGAATTCTGAATCAGCAAGCAGTACTCTATGGGGCACTACAACTAGGCGGAAATGTGCGCCCACGGACGTGTATATCATTACCGAAAGTACGACTTACCTACTATAACCTGTGAAAGCTGAGGAATTGTATGCCATTTTTTGTTTCGCTGCTGCCGTGGTCTGTGCACTACCTTTTTACTTATTCATCCGTCCGATCTCGGTACACAAGTAGATATCTTACGACATTTAGTGTGAAATGCTGTAAGACACAGAAAAGGGCCCGGAGTTTATTGCTTCAGTTTCGTATTCCGTCGAAAAGACTCAGCGACCACTTTAAAGTTTTTGTCGTTAAGCGAATGAACTTGTAGAAACTGGAGCACCACAAAGTTGATTAGGTCGGATACCATGATCTAAGCGGTCAATTTCTAAAGGTGTAGAGTAACGCATTTGAAACTTGACTGTTCCCGCTTACACATGTTTAACACATGACTTTACGTGTGCACCTCTCCCTCTCTCTCCTATTTACAGGTATCCCGGACGAGTCACCACGAGCGCCGGACAGGAAGGAGTAGCCTGCTGGTACACGCCCCCCCCCCGAGAGAGCTTGACCTGTTTTTCTGTATTTCACGTGACCTGTACCCGTTGTTCCGGTTACGTTTACGGTGTCCAATATACGTGTTTGCAACGCGCTCGTTCTGCTTTCCTATCCGTGCGTCTTGCTTGCTGTGCCTACGCGTGCTGTTGTGTCTGAGCTAACCCGGTTTATCCGTTGCCTAACAGCGTATTGCGTCGACTTGCCCACGCTGCATTACCATTTACGAGATAAAGTACTAAGTAGCATCGTATTATATTTTGACCGCGCACAGCAGTCTTCAAATGAAAGATAAGGTTTACCAAATTTTCAACGTAAGTTCAACCCAGGCGGATACTTCAGTAATGTTTGGATCCGTTATACTCGTCAAACATAACAGATTACGTGAGCTTTTTATGCCGAACTTCGGCACAACATTGATGTTTGGGAGTGCCGACTTGAGTTCAGTGTAACAGTCAAATATAATTTGATGCACCATACAATACTGATGCGAATATGCACCTCTGCGAATGGTCGCTCTTGTCATTTAGGCTAAAATAACCAGGAGATCGGGAGTTGCTTTAAGACTTCCGCAAGTGAATTACCATCATGACATTACTAAGCTCGGTTACGTCATAAAGCACCTAAGAGGCACTACTCCTTAATTTCTCAGTGTAAACCGGATGTTGGATGCAGCGTGAACAACCGCCGCTGGAAGGTTATTCCATGCACTAACAACCCAAACTGAGAAAAAATTTTGCGCAATATAAGTGTGCGCCTTGTGGTCAAAAATCTTCTCAACATGTCACGTCCTTGTGTTGGGTTTGCGGTGACAACCCTGTTGATCAAACTTTATTCAAACAGGGCGCACGGAATTATGAGGTACCCTCGGATGAGTGTGCACTCCAGAGGAAAACGGCCAAGCACAGCGAGATGCGCTTCATAATTAACGGATTTAAGGCCAATAGCCATCTTTGTACCGGCTAGCTGGAAACGCCGAAGAAGGGTTACGTCCTTCTTGCATCCACGGTAAACAACTTGGTCGGTTTGTTCAAGAAGCGGTCCGACGTAGATCCCATATATTATCCGGAACTCCATGCGAGTAAAACAGGTAGATGCGCGGAACCACCTGTAGAACGGCGAAGGCCATTTGAGCCGATTGTCATGATGAAATGAGAAGGAAAGGTTTGAAGTGAGCTGGATAACTATATCCCTTTTAGTATCCATCCTCGTGCGCGAAAAGTCGTTCGTTGAGTCTCTTCTGAATGATATATGGACGCAATTTCCCCCATTCAGAAGAAGGTGCAAGCCCAGCGACCACTGCTTTGCAGCGTCTACATCCAGTTGGAAGACATTGGCATTAGAACTCCAGGATTCCAGATCGTCCGCAAAAAGTAGATATGGACTTGCGAGAATATCTGGAAATCGTTGACGTATATCAGAAACAGCAGTGGTAACAAAACGGATCCTCGGGGGACTGCAATAGAGACCGGCGCCTTAGAAGAGTAGGTCGAGCCTACTTTCATTCGGAATGTCGTGCCTGATTGGAACGCCTTAATCCAGTGCAGAAGTTTCCATTGCATCCCGTAAGACCCGAGTTTGTGGGGCAGCGGGACGCGTAGACCTCAATCGAATGCTTTTGAGAAGTCAAAAAATACGGCATCTGTTATGAGTCCTTCGTCCTTAGCTTGATCTTAGCTGTCCATAAATAAGAGCATGTTGGCTACGCAAGAACGGTTTGGGAGGAACCCGTGTTGCACTGGGGATATCGGTTGATATTGATAAGGTGATTTGAGATGACGCGCTTCAGAACGCGTTCCATCACTTCGCACGGTGCGCCGGTGAAAGCAATAGGTCTGTAGCTGCTGGGCAATAAGCGGTAGCCAGTTTCGTGGACTGGCGTGACCATCGCTTCCTTCGAAGAAGACGGAAGATTGCCTTCGTAAAGTAACAGACAGAACACCAGGTAGAAATGTTTTACCGGTCTGAGCAACACTTCTTTCAGAACCCTTGGATGGGCCTTACCCGTCTCCAACGCGCTAAAGGGTTTCGTCTTATGCAAACACTCTTAAACATCCTCCTCCGTGATGAGCAAGTCTGCTAGAGGCCGTTGACAGGATTGAATTTGAAAAGGTTGCTAGGCAGAATGTAGTCCTGCATAGTGTTCTCTGTAGGCTTCAGTTACCACTGTTAGGTCACACGTAGGTTCCTTGTTTCTGTCCCGCAAGGAGAGGGCAGGTAGCTTATTTGTTCGGTACTCAAATGCTACTCAGATAGCACTCAAATAATACAATTGTTTTTCCTGGGCAGGGTTCAGTATCGTGACCCGTTTTCGTATGCTTGTTCGGAGGGTTTCTGGTTTAAAGTGGTTCCGCATTTTACGCAATGCCAGTTCCTCTTCTGCGTTTCCTGTAGTTAGTTCTTCTACAAATTTTTGAAACCTCGTTTCCAGAGGACCCAGAATCCATCTAGGTTGCTTTTAATCATGCCACCTGGTTTCTTCGGGACGAACACCATGTCAGCCTTGTGAGTTTTTTGGACAATGGCCCTGTATATCTCCCCCACTGAAGCTGAACCTAATATGAGTTGGTCAAGGAAGACAATTCTAGGAAGTCTGGACGATAGAATCCACGTATTATGTTCCGCGTTCCTGGCCCAGTGGCAGATGAAATAAAGTCAGTGGTCACTATGACCATGTAGAGCCATAATTAACACCTGAGCAAATAAGTGCCTTTCTTTGGAAAAACCAAATCAAGTAGGGAAAGTAGTTGGCCTGCGCGGTGGCTGGTGTGTTGGGTGACATTTTGAGTCCAGGCGCCTTGTTGAACGTCTTTGACGGACGTCGTTGCAGAACCCCTACTAGCCCGGATGCAGGGAAACTCCATCCAGGAGGCCTTATGTAAGCTAAAATCATGGATCCGGAAGGGATGCGTGGTAGCTACAGGATAGCTGCTCAAATGTTTGTTTGAAGAAAGGGTCATTTCTCGGTCGTTTTGAGTGGTAGCGGTATACCACGCCGATAAAAAAGATCGGTCCACGCAAGCGGATTTTAATCCATTGGGCACTGCAAAAGGTGCAGGGGTGGCGTCGAAGAGGACAACTGGGATGAGCAAGGCCGCATTTAAGCACAGAAAAAACCCACATACCCTCCGGCGTTTCGAGCCGGCTCGGAAATGGAATAGCCATCTATCGAGTGTTCCGTACCACAAGCCTCTAGTGTGAGACCGGCCGCTGTAAGTTAGAGCATGGACGATCGTTCAAGGCAAGCCGACTGTTGAATATATCAAAGGTGGTTAAAGAGACTAAGGCAGTTTGTTGACAAGCAATTCAACACAATCTCCGCTGCTTCCGAAGGAAGCCATTAGATAATGTAGCCAATTTATTAACTGTATGCCTGGTTTCAGTCGAAGGTTTCAAAGTGGCCTCTGCGGAGTACTGGTTCACCTCCTGCCTCGGTGCTTCTGAGAACCGCTGTTCGTTTTTAGAGAGTGTTTGCCCCTGGGTGGCCGGTTTCTGCATGCCATACCTCATACTCATGACTGTATGCGTTGTTGCTCTGCCTTGCTGGCGACTGAACATTGCGAAGCCATCGCTGAGGAAGTATATTGTTCTCTATTTAATGCTGGCGCAACAAATAGTCATTATGATTCGTTTTCAGCTGCCCATCCCCAAGCATCCAACAACTCTTTTTGTACCACGTCCTCCATTTCCACAGCTCATGACCCCGAGGATGCCAGAGAATGCATGTTTGACAACTTTCCATTCAGCCACATGTCCTCGCCCCACAGAACTCCCCTACCGCATGCCCAGCCTCAAAATCTTCCCTGGGCTTAGACCTCTACCTAGAGTGTTATGTGAACATCGATCGACCCTGCACGCGCGTCTAGTTCACCACTCTTCATGTACCAATCCTTCTCCCTCCCGACTTCCTTTAATGCCAAATCACACCGTAGGCGACGTCAAAAGTTCGCGATTAGAACGATTGCCTTGCCGCTGAAGATACCTCTACCCTCAACAATATGCACAGAATATACAAAAAGGAAAGGGTTTATTGAATGACGGCGCCGCTGGCTTAAGCCTGTCTTGGGTGCAACATATATCCTTGGAAATACATTTATACATCCAAAACTTCAATTATTACAGAAGAAAAATTCCGTTTCATGTGAATTTTAACAGGGCCTACAAAATGCCCGCGGTGTGACGCCTCTGATGCCGTTTAGTTCGCAAAGCCTGTAAGGTTCTCCACGGGATCCCTAGGTATCGCACTTTCCAAACCTGCAATACGATCATGTACCGCGCGCTTACCTCCGACCTCTTGTCACTGCATGCTTAGCTTAACCTTCAAGTTTCGTTGGCACCTATTTTTGCGTAGCTACTTTTCACCGTTGCCCCTAACTGGAAACTTATCTTCGGATGCGGATCCATCAACCACCCCTTGAATGAGCGTTAATGAACCGTTTGCGAAACGGTCTGTGAGGGCTTTCTCACCCCGTTTTTGCTTGAGTAAATGACAATTCTACCTCCCCAGTCGCCTATCAGCCAAACGTCTGGGCACGAGAGCTGGCTACGAAGGCAAGCTTCTGGGGACCGTCCACTCACTTCTGCCCCTTTACTCATCTTCGCGAACGATTACACGTCTGGTTATGAGCTTAGCGGCTCACATTTTAGCTAATGTAATATCCTCATTTACATATGGCCACACAGTTTGGCATCCAACGAATGTCGCCATTCCCCACCATCTCCACCTGAATGCAGATTACCGTTTTTGAAATCGGGTGGTGTCAACATACTACGGCAGTTATAAACCGTAACCAACCTCAGCTGTCTGCGATTTCGAGCCGCAGTCCAACTTATACCATGAAGCTCTCTAGTAGACCTTTCTGACACTTTCTTCCGTTCTGGATAAAGCTGTCCTATTACTCCCCCCGTGTGGTAGCAATATACCCCGCTGTCCTCCCCATGGACCCAAGAATATTTTGCCCCATACTATTCTCACTTTGCAGCGATTCTTTTGTCCATCCTAGCCACCCTAGTAACCCTTACTGACTTACCCATGACGTTCGTGTACAACGTAAGTACGACGTTGCGATGACGGTACCGTGGCTGTCTGGTTGCTCGCCAGTAGTTCACCGTATCTCTTCTATTTCCGGTAATGTTACATGGGCCCTAATCCACCGAATTTGTGCCAAAGCACTCCAAAGTGCTGACACCCTATTCGCCCATTTTACAAGCTCAGTTTCATTTATGTTGTTCGCTTGACCCTATGCACTGGCACTCTCTCCCCATCAAAACTATCCTTCACACCTGACATCCGTAAAACAGTTACACCAATGAGTCTACTCATTTTCAGTGTAAACCGTATATTTCAGATGAAACTTCCCACTACTGCCATGCCCTGTCCTGTCTTGGACCTGACCTTGAAGGTGCGCGCGTTCAAGTTTTTCGCTTCGTGGAGTGTACGGCTTTCGAGCAGGCGAAAAGGAGGGCTTTATGTTCCTACCAAGACGATTGATGGTAAAAGTGGTGAACAGCAGGTAAATGATAGGGAACGGAGTGGATAACACGGCAGATAACGAATCGGCACTGCGTGGAGGCGTACGTGCCTCGGATCATGAAGGACACGCAGTTCGAATCGGCTTGTAAACTGTTCCGCCTCGTTTTGGACAGGATGTGATGTTCTACAATAGGCCGCTTGCCTGTCCTACGGTTTAAGGGGCAGCCTTGGCATCCTCGGAGGGTGCTCACAGACGAATTCCTCTCTATGGGTAGCATCTAACGGGACCTGACTTGTGGTGTGGTGCTGTACTTGAATGCCGGAGTGCCATGGCGGAAATTCCACACTTAGACTTTACTAAAAGTTCAACCAGAAACCACCCACGGCAGGACCAGACGCTTGCCTTCGTCAAGGCAGTAGTGCTGAAATACGTCGGGTCTTTTTCCAGAAAGATCAGCTGGTCGCCAGTAGTTTTATACATGAGGACATTTTGCCTAACAGCATCCTCCTCTCCCGCCATGTGTCGGATGGAGACTATCCAAGTACGGTATCCATGACTTGGCGAAGATTCATGGAAGTCCTTACCAATCAATTCAGTCACGTTGGTAACTGCCGTCTCCCCCCCCGTGGGGGAGGGGGAGGGACAAAGGAATGGTTAATGATCCCGATAGATATGGTGATGTCGGACACCTGAAGGTTAACCTTCACTTCGCAGCTCCCACTCCCTGTCGTATTCGAACAACACAACCATTTGACGTCAGTGAGCTCACCTGGCCACCGGCTCCAACACGTTGTCACTCTCCTTTTACTGGTGAACGAAACCGTAGTGGTTGGAAGCAGCGTTATCCCCACACCTACTGGACGCGTCCCCAGATTGTCGCACTCGATTCGTCTGGTCGGTCATCGGAAGCCTCTTCTTAGCGAAACCATCAAGGACAAAAACGGATCTCTGCTATCCTCGCCTGTTCGAAGTCGACAGTGAACTCCTCAGTGCCCGTCCAGTCCATTTGCGTCTATTTGGGAGAAAATGCCCATCCTAGACAACTGGGATTATTTGATAATGCACCAATCTTCAGAAAGAGTACTCGCAGTGAATGGAGTAACCATAGGGGTGTCAATTTCGTTCCCGCTGCAACAAAGTTTCTGATATCACTTTTTCATCATCTAATTGTGCCGCGTGAATCCTTGACCTGTAAGCGAGTAGACGCTGCGTCGACCGCATCTTAAAACGCCGTCAGGTCTCGCCTTATATACCGACGACCTATAATGATGGGCCGATTTGTTGCGTGGGACGCGGTCTTTTTGGGCATCCCAATTGAGATTTCTTTAAGTCTATGACAACCATTGTCTTGGAAAATTGTTTCATGTAGCCTTGTTCTGGCAAGGCTGACGATAGCATTCGAAAACTAGCGTTCGGTCGTTCAACAGGGACTTTAATTGAAAGAAGTGCGCGAGTTCAACGGCCGTGTCGGCTTAGTCATGGTTTGAGGATGCGACTAACCGTCTGCCAAACGCTATTCTTTTTTTCGTGCTTAGTTTGGAGTGGTGCAAGCAGAGTTGTGCAAATTGCAATCAGATGGATGAGCATGTCTGTGCGACTCGCCTTCAGGGGTGGACTCCACATACCCCTCTGTGCATGGCTAGAGACGTCGCTGAATGAGTTTGCTAATCGTCGCCACTGGAGCTCTCATTGCTAGTTTCTATTCAGGTTATCGAGACGAGTGAATGGAGGATTAGCAACCTTTAAATGATTATGTTAGCCTAGCTGTTGTTCTCTCCCATCTCCATTTCCATTCATTTGTTCACCACAGGGCCTTTAACTAACTTATCGCTTTACGGTATTGAAGGATTAGTATTGAATACTGAGATCTCTCTCAGAGAATAATAAGCTCGCAAATGGAAACTCAAGCCTGTCGTTATCGCATTTTGAGACCGGTTGAATGCACCTTGAAACGGTTCGCCTGCATAATCAAAGATATTAATACATCCAGTTTCCTCAGTAGCAGTAAAGTTATCACAAACAAAGTAGAGACGGAGATTGAAGTGACAATCATGGGAGGACCGCGACTGCTTGTAGTAGAACCTCCTTTTCTTTGATGGTAACCTAGTTTCGCAACGGATACTACGGCTCCTACCTTACAACCACGATGACGTGTGAGATGCATTGAAAGACTTATTTGCTTCCATCAAGGGATACTTACGCGGTCGCAAATCTGGGGAATCTATGCGTTCTGTCGTACGACGCTGCTCGTTTATGGCTCAGGGATAGTGTGGATCATGCATTAAGACCTCCAGTTATGATTCGGTTATGATTTGTCATCACGACCCAAGACGTGGACGCAACGTTTTAACGGCCCAGTGTACAACTGACACTGACGCAATAAACCCACATCATATAATTTTTGCTGTTTCGTACTAAATGACTGGTGGTCAGGGGGCGCACGGTACAGCTTATAATCAAGGCCGTATGTGGTACCGGACCGATGGCTCTGTTTAAAGTGGTGTGCCTGAATAAGAGAGCGCGATATGGTTCAGTGGTTAAACCGCGAATTTACTGTCCGGATTATCCGTGGTTCACACCAGACCTCCGCATCTCGACTTCTCCCGTCTAGGCTTGGGCAACCTGGTAGTATCCAATCCCTCATGCTTCCTTCGGGTGGCATGGCAGCTAGGCACCGAAACGTGTTACAGCTCAAAGATTATCTTTTACTTTTTTAGTCCTCGCTAGTCAGTCATTTTGGAATTGTGCTTATGCCAGCAAAAAATTATGGGGGAAGACAATAACACATTTGATCGTAGAATAGTTGCGTACTGCTAACGGCATCACTCCTTGAGATGATAAAAGCCTTCTGAGGAAACGATCCGGTGGAGAACTTCGGGCTACTGTACGCAACACCCCTTGGCGCTCCAACTTCCCTATGTTTGCTCTTGTTACTTGCTTATACGTTTATTCCAATGATTCTCTTTCCCACCCGCTCTCAGAAGAACACATATCAATAGCAAGCCAATAATTAAAAGAGAATTGAGCGGGTGTTAGAAGATAGACTGAAGAGGAAAAAGCAGCAACAAAACAGCAGCTAAAATTCAAACACAAAAGTGACTACCTTTGCTGTTATTTAGTCTCCAAGTAGCCGCATATATTCTTTGCCAACGAACAGCGGCACACCATCCATGACGTGTGTGCACATACTTTGTCATTTGACGCATTCAGTTGATTGGCAATAAACGCATATGGGGGGCGAGGCGGCTCAGTGCTTTGAGTACGAATTTGGTGACTGGAAGGTCCGTGGTTCGACCCCGTCCTCTGCGTATCGATTTCCCCTGTCTAATGCTGGGGCAACCTGGCAGTATCCCAGCCCTCATGCTTCCTTCGGGTGGCATGACAGCTAGGCACCGTAAGGGTGTTACAGCTGAACGATTTTTTTAAAGACGCAAAATACTCTCTGGACTATGATGATTGCAACAACAGGCTATCGATATATCGAACAGCTAGTAATCCGTTTGAAGCGCGTTCGGGTCAACTTATGTTGAATTATTCCCGAAGACTTGCTGATGTGCACCACGCTGTATTGTTGTGGTATATTATTTTGCTCATCGCCACAAGAATACAGACTCCAGGCGCTGCGCCATATTTCACTGGAATTGCCGCTAGCGGAGTCCTACATCGTTCAGTTGCATACTGGATTTGTGGAAGCAGTAAGCTTTCTGACGCAACTACTGGATTGCCGAAAGTCAGGGGGACTGAAAATGGGTTGTGCAACGTCCTCACTTTTATTAATGGCAACAGATAAAGGTTTGTCGCTCGCGTTGCATTCGCACCCAATACAACTGAGATACTTGGTGTTGACAACATATGTAAGTATAACTTATTAACCCCGCATGTACTGAGGCAACGAAAAATGTACTTCTTTTAGTTTTCTCACGTTTCCGAAACAACGTCTATAACCTACGTTTGGTCGTGTCTGACAATAAATCCCAACTTGAATTGCTTTTACGAAACTCTTTGTGTAGACCCTTCTTGACCCATGTTCTAACAAACTCGGACGGTTTTACTAACTTTCTGTCGCTGACGAAAACTCGTCCGACAAAAGTGCGTCATTCAGTAAAACAAGGCAGCTAAAATGATACCGATGAGGTCAGACAAGCGCCTGGGGAGTCCCTTGCTGTTTCCTCATCTCCTAAGGCTCATCATACATGTCTAGTAACTAAATCTCCAACAACCAAACTTTCTGATTAGTGGCCTAAATGCATTTGTTTGTTGATCGACATTTTCATACACCTCTGTGCTCGAGTAGAAAACGATATTGAAGATTCGAGGATCATACCAACCTGACGGATAGTAAGAAGAGCAGAACAGGTGGTGGATATTCCAGAGTTTGTAGGTAGCAACAGGCTTGGATGTACTCAGTTCTTTTAGTTGAACCTTCGAACAGACCTAGCACAACAGTCATTTGGAAAACATGATAAATGAGGAATAAATGATAAATGAGGATAAATGAGGGTGAGTTGTAGCCGGATCTTTCCCGGCCGACGAATCAACTTCTAGCCAGGCGTTTATTGCTTCAAAGTGACCGCATTCTGACTGGTTTCAAATGAGCATTTAAAAAAATATATGGTCAGGTGACATTCGCAAATGCTCGTAGGTTGCTCCGGAGGGGCTATGACTTCAGACTTTGAATTTTGATTGAAGTATATGGTTAAAGTATAAGAAAGATAAATAATAATAATCTTTCAGCTGTAACACCCTTTCGGTGGCTAAGTGCCGTTCCATCCAAAGCAAGCACGAGGACTGGGATACTTCCAGGTTGCCCAAGCATAGACAGGGGAAGTCGAGGGCAGAGGTCGGGCTCGAACCGCGGACCATCCGGTCAGTAAATTCGCGCTCTGAACACTAAGCCATAAGAAGGAATATGTGAAAGTGTAAGAAGGGAGATGTCAGCTGTAGTGTGTTTTTGCTTATCCGCCCTGCTGTATGCAGCAATTAAGGCAACCCGAGGCCATTTGATCTATGCTAGGTGGTGTCCGTGCGACACTCGTGGAATCTCATATCGGGCTGGTCAATGGTTAGATGTCTGAACAACACAATCCCGTGGCCCTCCAAGTTGGGGGTCGGAATACTTGTGGCGACTTTTTCCGTAGAAATGGTAATGCACTTGCATTTTCCGCCAAACACCGCTGCTCTGAGGTCGGCCTTTGGTCCAAAAGGCTTCAGTCGAGGAGCCTAATCGTCTTCCCGGGTTGAGCACCCGGCTAGCATCCCGCCCCACTAGAGCCACGAATTGCACAAATACACTTAAACTCATGCCACATAGGCGTCGCGTGGTGCCATCAGCCGGGTCGCCGGTGCTGCCTATACCGGGGTGGATAAGCCAAAGCAGGCTATTTCTGATGCCCCTTTCTCTTTCACATAATTTCTCTTCCCCCTCTCCCAACCCCATCAGTAAATCCTTGTAGGCTCAACAGTTTGGACTGATAACTCCGTTCCTCCTGCAACGGGCTTGCAAGCAACATCTGCGTATCATCCGGCGCTTGCATCCTCAGGCATCTCGAAATCAATCTTCAAGCCTCGACACCCAGTCTGTCTGGCTGCCTTCAATGTTCGCACTCTGAAGCAAGGAGGACAACAAGCTGCTCTTACACTGGGCTCGATTGGCATTGATGTGTGCTGTCTGTGAGAAATAAGAATTCGCGATGAAAGCGCACTGGTTAAGCTAACTGCCCTCTACTCTCCACTCGCATTTCGCTGCGCACCTCTGGCGATCCGTAGGCTACTGTGGCAGGATGTTACGGATGGAGTATAGATCCTGACAGCGCGGTAACAAGGCTGAATAGCACTTTAAATGCCAAAAAATAGCCGTACATAAGCTGAAAATAAGGGCGAAAGCATGGTTAATACGAAGCGATAATGTGAACACCAAGGATAGCCTTGACAGATATGCAGAGATTGGTATAGTCCTAAGTCATCGGGCGGAAGGATCCTTACTTGATTGGATACCCGTTGACATTCGCCTCTTTGAGGTTCGTCTGGTGGGTTTGTGGAAGAGTTGACCACTGAATGCCCTGTTACGACGAGCTAAGAGCTCAGATATTCTTGTGATTGTCCGAGATCTGAATGCAAAAGTTGGTAGGCTCAGCGCATTTGGGACTCACTCATTCAGCTCAATACGTACGACTGGTCCCCGGAAATCACCTATGAGCGAAACCATCACGGATTGGCGCGGAGCGAACATCTCCATAAACAAGATCGCTTCGACCGTCGGGCCGAATACTTCGACCAGTTATCGTGGTCACCGGCTGCCACTTATCTGGAGCCTAGAGTTGAAGCATAACCCTGAACGACGAACCTGGAACTCCCTACGGCCTCGGAGGTTCATGATTGCATATTTTCTCAAGCGCCACCGAGCTCCTGGTTCGGATGCTTCCCATCCATGTTGACCACAGATCGGGCTGAAGTCCTCAGCCAATGCTTGTCTTATCTGTTTGCTTGCATTTGGGAAAACAAGACTGTCTCAGACAACTGCGGAGAATCGGTGATAATGCACACTTTCAAAAAGGGGCTCGTGCTGAGTGCGATAGTCACAGGATATCAGCTTCCCCCTAGTCGTAAGGGACTCCTTGTCTTTATCACTTTACGGTAGCCCGCGAAGCACTGAGTCGAGAGAAGCAAGCGGAATTCCGTCCTGGTAGGTGTTACGCTGACCGAATTTTCACACACTCTCTGGTACTAGAACAACACCATATATACAAACGACTCACAATTTTAGCAGTCCTGGATTTTCAAGGAGCATTCGGCTTTGTTCTCCTTAGCACACTTTCCCAGCAAGGAATATTCCGGAAGTTTGTAAACATAAGTTCTTTTTCTTCCAGGACATCCGTGCGTGTGCGGGTATACGTTCAGCTGTAACATCTTTTCGCTGCTTAACTGCCATGCTACCAGAAGGAAGCACGAGGGTTGGGATACTGCCAGATTTCCCAAGACTAGACAGGGGAAGTCGAGGGGCAGAGGTCGGTTTCGAACCACGGACCTTCTGGTCAGTAAATTCGCACTCTAACCATTGAACCATCTCGTCCCGTACGGTATACGGAGGGCTCTCGAATAGCTTCCTTACACAAAGTGATATTCGTCAGGGGTGTCCACTCTTTCCATTCCTATTTAGTTTTGCGATTGACGAGATGATAAGGTGAACGCTGGAACGCCTTCAAAACGGTGGTGTCCAGATAGCTGCTAACGAAAAACCTTGTCGATCCGGAATAAACAAATAAACAGGCCTTAAAGCCGCATATACCTGAATCTCAAGGGACATGTGTAGCAGGCTACAGTACGGGCTGTTTTGTTGTATGGCCGTGAGACTTGGCCGTTATCTCAGTCTTCAGCTGTTCGACGGTCGTTGTCTCAGAATCTTAGCTCGTGTGAGTTGGTGTCGGCGAATCCGTAACGAGGTAATTAGGGAGTGAGCTTTCGGTTGTGGTACGGGGGCTGTATAATATGCCCATCAGAAGCTTTATTTGTTAGGCCATGTATTGAGTATGCTGAATTATCTTTTGCACATGAGGGCGCTGTTTTCCTTGCCCAGTTCAGAGTGGCGAAAGCGTTGAGGTAGCCAACCCTTGACCTGGCACAGTGGAATGAAAGAGATTAAGAGACGGTTGGGTGCTGTCGGTGCCACTCGCCTTCCAGGATGGGGACCGCGTTATCCCTGTTGTCCCTAGTTGGAGACGCTGCAAGTTATGGCTGATGGTCGATGTCAATGGCGTTCTTGTTGTCACTTTCTATCCAGATAGCCTGAATGAGTATCTAGAGGTGTAGGTACCTCGGAACAATTGTAGTAAGCTAGCACTGCGTCCTTTCCCCGTTCAGTTTTGTTGATTTCTTCACAATAAGGCTTTCAGATAGATCATGGTTGTGTGGCAGCGAAGCATCAGTTTTGAACACTGGTGTTATGCTGTCGATGATGATGATGGTGACTCCAGTGTCTTAGTGTAGGAAAAAGACTCTTCAACAAGGGACACAATAGCTGCGAACTAGCGAGTTGGAAAATTACGAGATGCTTCGCAGTATTTTAAGCACACTTTTGACCCTGAATCCAGACTGGCCGATCGGCGTTGGGTGATTTTTTGGCGTTGTTTCTATGACATGCCCGAGCGCTCATCATCGGCCGTTGCTGACTGACTGCGTGAGCGTCCAATCGTGAGCTTGGTTTTCTGGTTCGGATGCTTTACGGCTTCCCTACTGCGATTCTGGTGGAGCTTGAGGGTCTCAATAAGTTTCGGGCATTCTGGGATAATTCTGAGGAATCTGACCTTCCTGACACTACTGAGTGACAGGGAAGGTGGACAGTGAGATTTTAGAGGGTGGATAGGGCGTTTCCAACAGTAGCCAGCCACAATTTTTCAAGTGGTTCAGTCATCTGACCAGAAGGAGACTGGCGTCAGCTGATCGATCTGCCAAATGGACCCATAATTCGTCTGTGGAAATGTCTCTAGTGGTGGTGAAAATGTCAAACCATAGTTTTGTGACCCTCTGTCCGTACAAACTCTGGAAGCAAACCAAGAACCTGGTTTATATGCTGATTAACTAGACTGATAGTGGATACAACATACCACATTTTGATGTAACGACTCCGGTAGTTGAATCTTGAACTTTTCGAAGAAGTTATCGAAATCTTGGTATCTAAATTGACAAATCACCTGTGAATCACAAGACACAATGACAGACCACCGATTGAAGTGCATTGGTAATAATCCCAATGATCAGGGTGCTCCGTAGCACTGTCTCGCGCAAGTCGACCGACCACCCATAGATTCAAGGTGAATTTCTTCCTGATGCGGATGTGCTCACCTTATCTCCACCGTTCTGTCCAGCGACCCTGAATGGTCGTTTTCTGATCTTTGCCAGCTTCCGATACCCGTCGCATCAGCACTGCTTCAGTCCATCTTTTAAGAGTGGAGTTCGCTCAGTGGTAATCTGATCCACACTATGCACTTAGCAGACATGCGGCGATTGTGTTCGGCTGTTGATGTTTCTGAAGCATTGCCAGCTTCCGGTGGGAAGATCGAATGAACGATCCCAAAGCACGTCATATGGTTTCCGGTTGGGGTATCTCGCCCACCATAGACGGACTAGTCGCACTTCATAGGCTGCGCTGGCAGGGCCACGTACTCCGTATGTCAGGGTACCGTCTGTCTCGTGGATCCTTCCTTAGCTATGCGCTCCAGGTGGACAGTGTATGACCCGGCACTCAATTCTGAAGGTTTTTGTCTGTCAGCTCAGGTACGTTAGCCACTGGTGGGGACCTCGGAATGAGGCATATCAGTGGCTCCTGATATCGGCGGTCATCGGTCAGTCAGAGCAACAACATTTGTCCATCGAAGCTGCTGACTTCAACGTTTTTACCCCGTCTTTACTAGGAGACTCAGTTACAAAAATTCCAGTCACTTCGCAGTGACTAGGTTATCTCGTCCGGTGCATGGCGTCCCCCAACATCGTTTCTCACTGTCGATGGACGAAACCTTAGCAACACTACACCCTTTGGGGCAATCTCTGGACCACAGTTGTGGAACGAAATGTAATGATTGCTAGTTGAACAGAGGGGCTGGGAATTCGGTCGTTGGAGAGAGCGGTAAACACCTTTCGTTGTATCAATGGGAGTAGGTTATTCAGTCTGGGAAGCTGAGTAAACCAATACGGAAGGTCTGTGGTCCGAAGCCAAACCCTGCATCTCGACTGTTCTTGTCTAGGCTTGAGCAACCCAGTAGTATCTCAACCCTCATGCTTCCGGGACTCAATTCATCAATGGAGGCCATGTCCCGATCATGCAGTCGGTGTTGCTCGTGCATCAAAGCCACCGCCTTCAGCGCGCAACTACTTAATTTCCGGTTTCTTCAAACCACAAGACTGAATCAGTAGCAACGAACTGATTATACCATCGCATCAAATGCCCGGCTATATCCCTTCTACTCTCCCACATCCTGGTGACCGAAACCTTGGCAGCTGGAATCACCGATAAACTAAACTGAACTTCAGAGTTCAGATTAATCAAGAGTATTGTTCGTGGCACTTCTCATATCTCCTGAATGCTGGTTGATTCATTTAAAATCCACCCCTCATGCCTCTGTTTGCTTAGCCGTCTGTTCTTACCGGCGTCGACTAATGTCACTCAACATCTGTGTCTTGCGATCGGGACAGGAAGCTTTTTATCTCTTCTTGCTCTAACGAAAAAGTGAGTGGTGAGTTTGCTGAGTTCAAGCAATATCAGAGTCTCATTGACATCTTAGTCTTAAACAACGGTCAGTGTATAAAAGACTTGTTGATGGTAGATGTGGAAGCCGTTATGGATTAATTCAAGGGGTTACTTATGATGATCTCAGGTAGTATCAGGCCGAATGGTAAGCGAATCGCGGTCCTGTCCCCCTGACGAAAGACGGAGCCTTTGAACAAGAACAAGAATACAACGTAATACTAGCGCGCTTGGACAGGTGAACCGTTGGGCACATGCAGTCCGCTACGTCTGCGAGCAACGGTGGAACATATAACAATATCACAGCGCATGACGCCGATGAACTCAAGCTTGCCACATAGGTCATGATTACCAAGTGGTTGCTAAGTGAACCATGCTAGTATTTTAACGAATGTACGGTGGAGAGGGCTGTTCACACCCATTGAAGGGACTAGCGGACGATTTGACTAGTGTATTAAGGTGATCCGCACACACGAAGGGTGATGGTACCAGTGGGTATTCTGCTTGCATCCTTGGTTTTTGCAATCAATTTAACAATTTGTACGTTCCGTCCCCGCTTTCCTGAGCTGAGCTGAGGAACGCAGAATCGATGGGAAGGATTGCAAACGGTCTCTAAGTAAACTGATTCGTTTTGTAATTGCAATGCCTGATTCTTCATCTGGAGGGACTAGGGCGTTATCAAGCTTCCTCGGTTGATCAGCATGTATCAACTTCGGAGCTCAGGTTGATTCGCGTGGCACGTGCAATGCAATTACGGCCGTATCTTGTATTTTCCACGTACCTTCGCTGTTTCTCTGCTCATAATTTTCAACCTTGAAAATAGTGTACCCAAACCTGGATTGTTGAGAGATCAAATTCACAAACTCGTAGAACTCGCAGTTAAACTCATTATGGAACGATTACCTTGCTAGAAAATACAGCACCGTTCTTGATTGGTGTAACATGATTTTGACAAACTTGGTCAAATGAGCAAAGCTGTTAATGAGTTATCTTCTCCACTGTCCCCTGAGATTCACATTCACTTCCTTGCTGGCTTTACTATTCCCAAGACTAGGTTTCAAGTCGGGATTATGAGCTAGCCAATAAGTAGTTTGGCATAACCACAGCTCTATGTGGCTTTTGCTCGTGTTATCCTGTCAAATGTCTGAATGCACATCGGATTTACGTGTATGACATCTTCATGTTCTTTCCATGACCAGCTTTTCGTCCCGTACCAACCACGTGAAAGATGGTGCTTGCGGAACTTGGCCGAAAGATTACGTCCGCTCTAAGATCTTTGGGCAATGCAACAATCATAAACGAAGATGTTTTAAACGGGCTTCTCAAAGAAATCTGTACTGCACTCATCGAGTCCGATGTAAATATCCGGTTAGTTAAACAGCTCAGAGAAAATGTCCGGGCTGTG
Organism: Clonorchis sinensis; assembly: GCA_003604175.2. NCBI lineage: Eukaryota > Metazoa > Platyhelminthes > Trematoda > Opisthorchiida > Opisthorchiidae > Clonorchis > Clonorchis sinensis. The sequence continues at coordinate 70,328,944 of CM030369.1, read as the reverse complement.
ATTGACTTTGATGAAATGGCGGCTGGATTGAATAAGCGAAAGATCATTCAGTCTGCTGTGTTCGAACAACTGGTTCATCTGATTGACCCGCAAGTCAAAGCGTGGCAACCGACGAAAGGCACATCGAACGTCATCATGCTTGTTGGTCTTCAAGGTAGCGGTAAAACTACAACGGCCACCAAATTGGCCTACTATTACCAGCGAAAAAACTGGAAAACATGCATGATTTGCGCTGATACTTATCGAGCTGGTGCATTCGACCAGTTGAAACAAAATGCTACCAAAGCTCGCATTCCTTTCTACGGTTCTTATACCGAAACAGACCCAGTTGTGATTGCACGTGATGGTGTGCAGAAGTTTGAAGACGAATCGTTCGAAATTATCATTGTGGATACAAGTGGTAGACATAAGCAAGAAGATTCCCTATTTGAAGAAATGTTGCAGGTTCGTTTCCGTATTTCTTTTATGTGAATATTTGTTTCGTTTCGTTTCATTGCAGTGGAGGTCTTTTTCCGACTGTGATTTTCATACGTTTTAGGTACAATTCACAATTACCACGCCCTATTTTCCTACACCATAAGGAACTCGGTAGAAAACGAATCCAACCGCATTGTTGATGTAGTTTCCTTTGGGGGAGACATTATTTAGAAGACATAACCGTCCGTGAATATTGTATGTTTGTATCAATGTTTTCTACAAGGTCGAGCGCTGTGGGAACTTCGTGCCCTCTGGAGTCAGGCCCATACGAATGGTTTGGAATCTTGTAGGGACATGGCGTGTAACCGACCCCAGTGGTGGCCTATTGTAGCTTCCTAGCCGGACCGCCCAACTAACGCCTGTCTGTTTTGCCTGTGTGGCCTGTGTCAGGTGAGGTTCGCAAAGGATACTGGCTGGATTTCGCTAGTGCTGCCTTGCTTGTTATTCGGACGTGTTCAGTTCATTGGGCTGTGTAAGGGTATAGGCATCTTGCTTTTCACTGTTTCCCTTAAGGATACAGGGAAATAGGTCCTTATCTCCCTCCGCTTTGCTGGGGCTTTCTAACTCCGCGGTTGTATGGTGGTTGAGCACCAGTCTCCACTACTGGTATACTGCTGTCTATGAAGATGATGGTGGTATCTCAGAGCCTTTGCCGATGTTGGACGGCGTCAGCAAATGTGTAACGAGGTAATCAAAAAACGAGTGTTTGGTTGTACAGTGGGTGCTTCAGTCACAGAAAACAGTTAAGATAACTAACTGTGACGGCTTGACTAGATTTTTCGAATGTCTAATCACTGTGTTTCGGCACGAGTAGTGTTCCTTGTAGACCGTATGTGACTCGACAGAATAGTGTGGATTGTGTTTATGTGACTGGTGTGCAAAATTTGGGTACTGTTTTCTGCGCTTCCTTTTCTAGGGTGAGGTTCCCGTGGCCATTCCTGCGACTGGCCGCACACGTTGCAAAATGCTGTGGCATATGTGCTGTCAGTTTCTGTCCATGTTGTCTGAGTGAACCTCTGTAGATGTAGTCACCTCGGAATTATTGTAGTATGCTAGCACTAGGTTTCTTCACTGTCTCATCTCTTTTTTCTGCCTCACGGGCTTAAAACAAATACATAAACTTTGTGTGAGAGTGAAGTATAAATATCAACACCGGTGCTGTCTATAGTAAGGATGATGACGGACTGCTGCGCCAACCATTTTTCCATTTTCTGTCCGTGCGTCAATGCTTTTGGCGCCGACGTTTGCGGGACATGCCTTAACGCTAGAAAAGTGGAGCAACTTCCGATGAATGGCGCTAGTCACTGCTTTCGTGAAAATGAAGTGTATATACTATTGTGTACTATACTATTGACATGAAACCAACTGCACCATATTAAGGGGTGTGAGGAGATTTTTCAGATAAATTCCGAAGACAAATATGTTTTGTCAGTGGATTGAGAAAAATAGGGCTGATTGTTGGCACCATTGCTTAAGATTTCTGCTGGCATGTGCACTAAACACTATTAATCCTTCAACTACTAGCTGGGACGTCACCAGTTCGGAACTTCATGAAATTTCGTGAGATGCATACTGCTGCTGATTCCTAATAACGATGACAACTCTACAGTGCTTCTGATATAGATTGACTTCACTTACAGGCTCAAATCTTCATTGAAAACACGATATTTCAAGAATATTTGACATATTTCTGATTGTTCTAGCTTTGACTTAAACACAAGAAAAGCTTACGAAATAATACACTCATTCTAGAGGTAGGCAAATAACTTTCCCGAAAACAATAGAGTCACTGTTCTTACGGGAACCTCACAAATTCAACGAGTGAACACCTCTAAACGAAACGTTTTCTTGAAAGCGCAACTGGATAAATAATCGGTACCCTAATTCAACGAAAGGTGCAAACTCTCAGTTCCCAAACTTTTTGAATGGTGGCTGAGAATTTTTAAGATTCCACAGCTCACTGTGTACTCCATAACAATGTAAGAGCGTAGCGGCTTCCGGCAGACTTGCGTTTCGCACGGCTCATCCTGGTCGACGCCCTGGCAGATATCCTATGAATGACGTATTTCATGATTTTTTTGAATACTGATTGGCTCGTTTCAAAGACGAAAGCTGGCCTCCTGACAAAAAATGATGCCAGCGGATGTTAGTTCCAAATGAGGTTTATTTCGAGACTTCCGATCATGTTGTTCACCTAACTGTTTTTATGTTTTTATATTGGTGAATCTAGGGAACTATTTTAAGGTCACATTCCCCTCTAGGTTACAGTTGTCCAGCAGATGTGGACACCTCAAGTTGATGGCCTCCCCATTAACTGGTGCACTAACCACCAGTGAACACCAAAAGTAAACGAGCTAGTTCGATTAAAGTTGGTGCATTTAAGTGTCTCAAAATTGAAGTAAGTTGGGGTGAACGGATGTCCACTGCACTATGGTACGCATGCGTGCTCCGTGGCACACGTAAGAAGCTCGTCGCGTGTTATATTTGAGAGCGGTCACTTTCCGAAGGCAATTCTGCTAGAAAAGCTATCTGAAACACTAGACCCGGATGTGTTAGAGGGTTAGTCGTCAAACAGAGGGTCACTAGATTGGGTTACATTTTCTAGGACTATCTGACACAAACCCCTGGAGTTTCACAATTTGGTATATGGCTCTTGATTTGAATGCAGGCTGAGGCATTAGTGGACCTCCTGATGGTCGGTGTTATGTAGCAGAAGCGAAATTTTCTATCCAACTTGTTGAAACCGTGTGACTTAACCCTCCAGTTTTCTTACGCTTTATATGATGTTGCATATCTAATGTGTTATTTAGCAAGCAACCAGTGCAGTTTTAAGAGGAGGACTATTTCGTGACACTTAAAGTGACTTAAAGTAGATCTGTTGAGCCGGCGAGTCTGCGAAAAGTTAGTTCACAGTATATTGCAAGAAGCCGCTTGTCCGAATAGTTTTTAAAAAGATACTTTGTTCACTTTATCTCCCATTTTTTCGCACCAGGTATCCAATGCTATCGAGCCAGACCAAGTCATTTACGTTATGGACGCATCCATTGGTCAGGCTTGTGAAGCTCAGGCTAGCGCCTTCAAGTCTAAAGTTGACGTTTCGTCTGTGATTGTGACTAAGTTGGACGGACATGCGAAAGGTTCGTTTTATCGATTAGTGGCATGTTTCCCCACTCAATTTCGACTTGTCATAAGTTGTCAAATGTAGGTGTATGTCCATGGTCTTTCTCTGAGTGATGGTTTCCTACCCAAAATGTATCTTGAACCGAACTTGTACCGACTGCACAAGAAACTTCACGGACGTGATTCGTCGTGGTGCATGATAACTGCTTGTGCTCTTGATTGATTTTATTTAACTTGTTGTAGACAACGCCATAGGGTACGCCTGTTACTCATCAGATGTCAGCTGCGTTAGCTTTTCGGATAATGGCATGCGTGTTTATTGAGCTATGCTGGTGAGGGAATTTATCGGAGTGGCAATTCAGGTGCTACATTCACATAGCAGTTTGTGGTTTTATACCATGGGTGTTCCACTCTTCACTCTCGTTTTTTCATGCAAAAATCAAGTCATTGCTCAGCGGCACCCTTTACACTACTCTTTTGGTGCTCAACAGGTGGCGGGGCACTCAGTGCTGTGGCTGCTACTCACAGTCCCATTGTGTTCATCGGCACTGGAGAGCATATTGATGACTTCGAGCCTTTCCGGGTCAAGCCCTTTGTACAGAAGCTTCTTGGTCTTGGTGATCTTGAGGGTCTCGTGGAACGAGTAAGTACAAACGATGATGAAAAATTCATACCGCTCGATGCTGATAGCACTTCCATATAAACGATTTTCGCCGTATTGAAGCAGTTCAAATAATGCGTTTTTACATAATTCTTTAGCGTCTTATTCAGTTTCAACGTGATCTGTTTGACGAGACTTTTGGGCAATCTAAGTAAGCATTTGGATGACAGCTGTGCCCTCGTCAGAGGTTACCATCAGTTTGCAGTCCGACGAATGCTCGAAACACCATACCCACAAATATCTTATACACACGCACAGCGTTACTTGCAAGACGCTCAATATTGTCGGTATCCCGTTACCGTTTTCTCACTGCGCTACTGCTAATTCGTATTTCACTCGTCTGCTTTTCTCAGGTTACTGAATTGAAGTTGGACGAGAATGAAGAATTGGTGAAGAAGCTGAAGCAGGGTGTATTCACCCTACGCAACATGTACGAACAGTTTCAAAATATTTTGAAAATCGGTTCCTTTTCGCAAGTCCTTTCGGCCATTCCAGGACTTGGACAAGACTTGTTGGCCAATGACCAAGTGGGTTGTGTTCTGTATCATTTGTTTCTCCATGATGCTAATTGCCTACGAAATTTCTCATTACTCGGCGCTGTTCGTAAGTGGACTGTTTCTATTTAGAGGTGTAACCCTCATCTTTGAAGACCAAGGCGAAGGACAAGCCCTGTTGAGTAGACTGACCATCTTTCGGCAAGCGCTTTGCACCTTCAAAGTGCAAAGTCATGTTTCAGAACGTACAGTCTCTGAACACACTCCTTTTAATTCAAGGAGAATCACTGGAGGTTGTGGGAACTTTTACATACCTCGGTAGTTGTAGTAGCTCTGACGGAACTGTCTGATGAAGTCAGTGTTAGAATTTTAAAGGCTAATTCGTGTCACTTGTGGCGTCAAAAAGGCATATCAATTGGTCTTAAGAGTCGCGTGTACCAGGCTACAGTAAGGGCTTTGTTGTAGGGCTGCGAGACGTAGTCTCTGAGGAAAAATTATGTGAGGCGTCTTCAGGTACTTGACCACCGATGCCTCAGAAGCGTTGCTGGTTTTGGATAGCGTCAGCCTGTTCTTAACGAGGTGGTTAGAAAACGGGTATTTGGTTATATGGCGGGTACTTCACGCATGCCGAAGCAAGGTCTACAGAGACGAGTGTTATTCGCTGTGCCTCCTTCAGAATGGAGCAAACCGCGAGGTGGACAACGTATCACTTGAGAGAAGAATGTAGCAGAGGTTGGGGGCGAGATGGCCAAAGTGGTTAGAGCGCGAATTTACTGATCGTAAGGTCCGTGGTTCGAACCCGACCTCTGCCTCTCGACTTCCCCTGTCTAGGCTTGGGCAACCTGGCAGTATCCCAGCCCTCGTGCCTCCTTCGGGTGGCGTGGCAGCTAGGCAACGAAAGGGTGCTACAGCTGGACTATTGTCATTGTCATTGTGATGCGGTACGCCTTCCAGGATGAAGTCCCCGCGACCCTGCATGTGCTTCCAGATTGTTTGATTGAGCGCTTGGAAGTGTAGGCACCTCAGAATGCTTGACATAGGCCAGCACCAGGTCCCCTCCCTCACCCACTCATTTTCTCTTCTCTTCTCTAAGGCTTTAAATATAATTAGATGAACCTTATCGTTGTACGGTAGTGAAGCATCAGTGTCAACACTGATGTTGCTGTCTCTGATAGTGATGATGGTGAATGATGTTGGGCGCAATTCTACGCAAAAACCGCTTTACCGTTCGCATTTAGTGTGTTGCAAGGGCCAATAAGCCTGACTTACACGTGATCGGCCAGAAGATTCGGCCACTTGCCGGTCCAGCATCAAGGCGAGCTCTAATTGGCTCGGTGGCTAATCGTGGCGCGCCAGGCGTCTGAATTTCCGGAGCGTTGTAGATCCATACACCTTAAGCGCGACACGCTGTACGTGGGTTTTGACGTCTTTGGGTGTTTAATTCAATGTGCCCCCTTGGTGGTTCTTCTGTTGAAAACACCAGCATAGAGAACGGAGGCGTTTTTTTGGTGAATTAGGCTGTTTAATACTTACTCACAGTTCCTTGTGTTAGTGTTAGATATTAGGTTTGCTTCACTGCTGTCATCAACAAATGCAATAACTATCCGTATTAGTTGTCGTTGGTTGGAGGGTTTGCAGAATTTACGTTCACATCACTTTCGTGTGAGAAGTCCTCCTTTCTTGGTGCAATTCTTTATGTGAGTCCACCTCAGAGGAGGAGGACCGTTCAAACGAGCGATGCACACGTGGATTCTACAAATCCCACAACCACCAACTAATAGAAAAATTGTCCGACAGGTTTCAAACGTCCGTGGCGCTACCTGACTGGGAAGTCCTGACAGGCGGGTCAACCGGTCGACACAACCAGGACGGTTACCGGGTCGTCATCGAGCAGACCAATTAAATTGCTCATGCGTGAACACAGCCATTTTTCCGGACAAGAAGATTCAGATGCGTTCAACGTGCGTTGGTGGAGTAGTGGTAATATGCTCGCCCCGCATGTCAGATATCCAGGGTTCAAACCCCAGCATGGCCATTGGATATGGACTGCTGATGAGTTCTAATAATAGCGAAACTCGAATACAGTGCTTCCTCAGGTTTTTTTTTATGTAGACTGACTATAATAATTGCGCCAGAACTGGAGGAGGACTGTTCAAACGAGAGTGATGTGAAGGTATGTCAAGGCTTTCTAGAGCAGCAAGTTTCAATCCTTTTAGTCCCGTACACCTCTGTTAACATGCAATCCAGACCACCCCCCCTCTCCGCAACGTTTCTCGACCGTGGGGTGATATTGATACTTTGTTGTAAAACGAGTTTAGCGAATGTTGCGTGTTTATTTATGGAGAGCTTCTTCTGATGTAGAATCACGCACGCAGCCTAAAGGAGTAGCCTTAACTCAGGGTTGCCTCAGCTGACCATTCCACGTCCGAAGACGTCCATTTCCGTCCTAGTTGGACTAAGCACTTCACTGATCAACGGATTCTTTTTGTACTCGTGCGGTTTGACAACATTGCAGTAGTCACCACCGACGGAATGGGGAGCACACCGAACGTTATTTGCTTTCACTAGCCCATCTTTTATCCAGGTACATGTTCCAACAAGGTCTTCCAGAATTGAACACCCCCGGGACGATACATTCACAGCATTTATACTATACGCCGGTTCTTCGTTTTTTCTCTTTCAGGAAAGTCACAAGCGTCTGAAACGCCTGATGACTATTATGGATAGCATGAATGACTACGAACTGGATTCAGACGAGGGCGCTCGACTGTTTAATCGCCAACCCGGTCGTACTCTACGTGTGGCCCGTGGCGCTGGTGTGAGTCAGGCGGAAGTCAAGCTGCTACTCACACAACACACAAAGTTCTACATGGTTGTGAAGAAAATGGGCGGTATCAAGGGTCTATTCCAGACCGGCCCCCGTGCAGGTGCTAGTGGGCCTAGTGGACCTGGAGGAAATCCGCCAAGCTTGTCCGAGATGGCTGCAGCTTCGCGCTCGGTGAGTGCCGGTCAAATGGCCAAGCTCAATCAGTCTATGGCCAAGGTGTTGGACCCGCGGATTTTGCACCAGATGGGCGGGATGGCTGGCTTGCAAAATATGATGCGCCAGCTTCAAACGGGCGGAGCTTTTGGAGGACGCATGGGTTAATCGGGATGCTGAGCACATGCTACACAACCGGAACGTCTTTCGTTACCAACATTCAGCCCAATGGCCCTGTTCCCCCTCGCTCTCTATGTACAGCGTTTTCATCTTCAATCGGAAATCGACGTGTGTTTTGACCTACCCTACTAGGTCGGGCAGTGGTTGACTTCACGTTTTTTCGCCTAGGCAATGTGTTCGTGGTTTCTCCTTTGATTTGCAATTTGCACGATGACCGAACACTCGTTTGTACCTGTTGAATTTTCACTCCACTGATCGGTTGAGTCCGATTCGGCTGTGTGGTTGAGTATCAGGTTTTCGCTTCCTTATGAGTGGCGGCTATTCCCTACACACTTCAGGTAATCTCACCATAACGTAATCATGTATACGTACCTACCCAGTTGAACACCGTTAGCTTATATTCTTATATCAGGTTGAGACATGTTGACTTAGTAGGCGTTTGGGATGTTTGTTGCGTCTGGAAAACGGTTATCGTGATGGACGGACGTGACGGTTACGTCTATTCCTAACACTGAATTCGTATACATAGTTAGATGGGTACGTTTGTACTTCTGGTCCATGCTTTTTATACGAAAGTTAACTTTTGTTATCTTTTGCCTGGATACATTTACTGAGAACCGAAACCAGACGCTCAAACGTTGCCGACTTGGACATGATTACTGTGGTCTGATTTCAGACAGTGCGCTATATCAATTATGCCCCGTCGTCCGGCGGCTAAACCGAAGCCCGTCGGCTCCCCACAGCTCATGTGTCGGCGTTTTCTTTTTCAGGGGGTACGCCTGCAACATGGTTGACTAAGCTTGTTCAAACACTGGTACAGTTCTTTTAGGGCTGCGATTACAACGCGTTTAAACCGAGTATCGCGAGAAAGTATACAAGTCGGCGTAGCTTATTGCGCAGTGAGTGCTCACAAACTCGATTTCCTTATACTTTTTCCAGTATTGATGCACTTATCAGTTCAGTTAAGAATACGCAACTAGCGCACTGTCAATGTGGGGCGGCCGACGGAATGGGGAGCACACCGAACGTTATTTGCTTTCACTAGCCCATCTTTTATCCAGGTACATGTTCCAACAAGGTCTTCCAGAATTGAACACCCCCGGGACGATACATTCACAGCATTTATACTATACGCCGGTTCTTCGTTTTTTCTCTTTCAGGAAAGTCACAAGCGTCTGAAACGCCTGATGACTATTATGGATAGCATGAATGACTACGAACTGGATTCAGACGAGGGCGCTCGACTGTTTAATCGCCAACCCGGTCGTACTCTACGTGTGGCCCGTGGCGCTGGTGTGAGTCAGGCGGAAGTCAAGCTGCTACTCACACAACACACAAAGTTCTACATGGTTGTGAAGAAAATGGGCGGTATCAAGGGTCTATTCCAGACCGGCCCCCGTGCAGGTGCTAGTGGGCCTAGTGGACCTGGAGGAAATCCGCCAAGCTTGTCCGAGATGGCTGCAGCTTCGCGCTCGGTGAGTGCCGGTCAAATGGCCAAGCTCAATCAGTCTATGGCCAAGGTGTTGGACCCGCGGATTTTGCACCAGATGGGCGGGATGGCTGGCTTGCAAAATATGATGCGCCAGCTTCAAACGGGCGGAGCTTTTGGAGGACGCATGGGTTAATCGGGATGCTGAGCACATGCTACACAACCGGAACGTCTTTCGTTACCAACATTCAGCCCAATGGCCCTGTTCCCCCTCGCTCTCTATGTACAGCGTTTTCATCTTCAATCGGAAATCGACGTGTGTTTTGACCTACCCTACTAGGTCGGGCAGTGGTTGACTTCACGTTTTTTCGCCTAGGCAATGTGTTCGTGGTTTCTCCTTTGATTTGCAATTTGCACGATGACCGAACACTCGTTTGTACCTGTTGAATTTTCACTCCACTGATCGGTTGAGTCCGATTCGGCTGTGTGGTTGAGTATCAGGTTTTCGCTTCCTTATGAGTGGCGGCTATTCCCTACACACTTCAGGTAATCTCACCATAACGTAATCATGTATACGTACCTACCCAGTTGAACACCGTTAGCTTATATTCTTATATCAGGTTGAGACATGTTGACTTAGTAGGCGTTTGGGATGTTTGTTGCGTCTGGAAAACGGTTATCGTGATGGACGGACGTGACGGTTACGTCTATTCCTAACACTGAATTCGTATACATAGTTAGATGGGTACGTTTGTACTTCTGGTCCATGCTTTTTATACGAAAGTTAACTTTTGTTATCTTTTGCCTGGATACATTTACTGAGAACCGAAACCAGACGCTCAAACGTTGCCGACTTGGACATGATTACTGTGGTCTGATTTCAGACAGTGCGCTATATCAATTATGCCCCGTCGTCCGGCGGCTAAACCGAAGCCCGTCGGCTCCCCACAGCTCATGTGTCGGCGTTTTCTTTTTCAGGGGGTACGCCTGCAACATGGTTGACTAAGCTTGTTCAAACACTGGTACAGTTCTTTTAGGGCTGCGATTACAACGCGTTTAAACCGAGTATCGCGAGAAAGTATACAAGTCGGCGTAGCTTATTGCGCAGTGAGTGCTCACAAACTCGATTTCCTTATACTTTTTCCAGTATTGATGCACTTATCAGTTCAGTTAAGAATACGCAACTAGCGCACTGTCAATGTGGGGCGGGATGGCTCAGTGGTATGAGCGCGAATTTACTGACCGGAAGGTGCCTGGCTTGAACCCGACCTCTGCCTTTCGACTTCCTCTGTCGTGCTTCCTTCTGGTGGCATGGCAGTTGGGCACCGAAGGGGTGAACAAGATGTGCAAGCTGTCAGCTGAGCTAGTTCTGGTGGTGGGCTAAAGGTTTTCTGACGTCTTTCAGGTGTGAACATTTGCGGCATCATAACTACCCATTCGCATTTACCCAACCTTAGTGGTGAACGAACGGAATAAATAGAAATCTAAATTCTGCTACAGTTCGTGAAAAGAATCCGCATAATTTGCCGCACTTAACTCGTTTGTGTCACACTTTAAGTTGACAAAATCTCTTTCGACCTTTGGTGGCGGGTGACCCGCCCGTCGTTTTATTGGTGTAAGTTGGAAGCTACAGCTGACAATAAATCGAGCTCATTGCACCGGCGTCGTTCTCGAAACAGAAGATGCAGTTATGACGAGGTTGAGGTTTGGATACTTACGACGCTTCGCTGTTAACCTGCCGAGGGCGGATCTAATTTTCTGCCCATACGGGTCGGTAGTTTGGGTAGGGTCGCGTGATACAACCGGGATAAAAATGAAGGTAACATACCCTAGTTAAGCTACGTTGATCACGTTTTGGTGTATTTTTGGCGAAAATTACCTCATAACTCTGGAGTTAAGCTGAAATCGTACATTTCCTTTCTGTGACAAGCCTTAATAATGAGAAACCTCAACACTATCGCCTAGCCGGGTGAACTGTACCAATATAAGCGTACTTAATGAATCAGTGACTGTTTTTAACATAACAAGCAGACTCCCCGCTCCCAATAGTCTAGGCTCCAATCTTTTCTTTTTTTAGCCTGCGTCATCTAGTGCATTTGCATATCGCTCGTCACCGTGCTAGATGCTGTATTTGATGAACAAAAAAGTCCAAGTGTCCTGTAATTCAACCAGCAAAAAACGGGCACTGAACGTGTTTTCGCAGTTTGAGAGTATTCTCATCTCGTATCGAGGCCTCAGAAGCCGAAGGTCATCCTGAACCAAATTAACACCAGAGCTGCGGTGCCAATTTATAAACTTCATCGAACGCTTCAGTCAAAATCGCACAACGAGATGCGACTGTTTGGGGTTTAGTTTAGCAGTTACTATTGCATTTCCTAGTCGTTACTTTCAAGACCAATTTCATTTGGTCTCGTTCCCAATTACTTGTATAATACTCCCCATCACTGAAAACTTAGCAGCTTCTATAAATATGTTTGTCGAGACCTTGCCACCGGGTATGCAAAAATGCACAAACCATTTCGGTACGTACAAGCTAAATGTAGACCTGTTTTCAGGATCAGCAGCGTGGTCCTGGAGCCCAGTGAACCAAAATCAATGTACTCTTGTATCCTGTGTTCAGGTGGAGTATATCCACCTGAAAAAAACAAGCACCCTTTACGCTACTGAGTAATTTTTCAGCGGATACTTTTCGAGAACACATACCTTTGGTTAGTGTTCAGGGCATTCACAATGTGGACCCCTGCTTGATGACTGTCAGCCTCCCAACACCTCAATATGGTTTGGGGTGTGTCTTAGGAAAAGAACAACGTCGTCCTCTGGACTCTTCTGAACTGCTCCAAAGTGACCTGCTACCATGTGTGCCCCTTCCAGGATATCCTGTTCTCATGTCAGAAGTGGTTGCACCAACTGAAGGAAAGGTGGGCGTCAGGCGCTATAACCTGGTTGGTCCATTGGTTGTCCGTCTAGGGGAGGGGTTGGTTGGACCTTCATTCCACACCAATAACGACAAGGAAATACGTCAGCTCCGATGGATGGGGCGGGTGAGATTAGCTTCGGAATTCAACGGTTATGCTTGCTGTTTTGTCCTGTTCCTCGTGTGTTCCGTAGTACCTTGTACATTGCACCTGGTTGTACAGGGGCTAGGGGATCAAGCGCTGGGACCACCCGTAACAAATCCCCGTGAAACTTTAGCAGTAATGTTTACATCGTACAATGCTACGGTAGACCTGGAGAGTGACGCACCCTGCTGACCCAGCGGTTGGGGTGTCCTCAACACAATTTGGGATCCAGAAGGCTTGCAGTGACCCATTTCAAAGGGACTGTTTTGAACTTTACTGTGATTGCTTACTGTCTCCGCAAACAGTGATACTGACCAAATCCATAATTGGTATCCTAACGATTGTAGTAATCCGGTCTGTTTCTTCTGACTAGATCAGCGAATTACCCTCCATCAGCAGCGCATTTCTGCTTTGTCCTGCTGCTTCCGTACAGTTTTCCTTGTTAAGTTCAACATAATTGCCCTAAAACAGGGAATGTCGTAGATAATTAAAAAAAGGCGTTTCATTTTTGGAGGGACTTTTCCATATAGACAGTTCTTGTTGCGCTAGGGGATTCTTGTTGGTTTGGTAAAGTCATTTCCATCAGGGAGCTATTGTATGTTGGGGAGTTGACTATCAGGCAGGCTATTGCAGATAGTCCAGAATCCTAGCCCCTGTAATATCACCGTGCGACTATCGATGTCTTTGGAACTTCTTGGATTGATAAGAGTGTTGTACGTTTAATGCTGAGGCATGCTGAACGGTTTTCGCAACAAAATCGCTATTGGTAGGCTGCGCTGGTTTGAGCATGTACTGTGAATTCTTAGGGACGATCCTGATCAACGAGCTTCGTTGGCGCCAGTGTGTACAGAGCAGAGGAATTTATAAGCAAGACTCGTTGCCAGATGCTACCAACCCGGCTGGGGCACAAGGATAGCTAGAGACGCAACAGACAGTGGCATGCCAAACATTGCCTTGTATCGGAGTTCCTATTATCAGCAGCTGGCTACCTGTTTTCGAATCAGTGATGAAACACGTCCTTATAAATCTAGCGTGGATTAGATTAAGACTCCGTATATAGAGCCACCATTTCCACTGTGTGGCTTTCTTCTTCCTAATTTTCAGCGCTGGTGGCAAATGATACCAGTTCTATGTGATTTGTGGCTGAATCGGCTGGACCATATAAAGCGTCGTTTGAGGAAAAATGACGGATGAAGCCAGAATGAATTGCGAGATATTTATCATTGTGAGATATTATCATTCACGGTTTGCATGAAAATTCACATTTATACAGAAAGGTTGGAGTCGACTTCATTCACCATCCTCATCCTCTGGATTAAATGACAATAAACCGGGTTTATTGGTTGACTTGTCAGCTTTGCGGTTCAGAGGTGATCGGTCACGTGAGGAAGCACCACTTTCATCCATGTAGCGCGTCTTATTACGCATAGTATCCTTAGCTCGGTCATTTGTGGTGCGTTCGGCGGTCGGCCGGTAGAGAATTTTGCCCGGCACTGCTTGTGATGGGCTTAGAGGTTCTGAAAGGAAGAAGAAAATGAAAAAGAAGTCAAAATTTGTATTGGCTGAGTACGCCTGCAAATGAGCATTATACACCTCAAACCTGTGTCGGGTACCTTTGGCATCAGACGATGGTTTCTGGGCAACAGTGAGCCGGTTTTCTTCCGTGAGTGATTTTACTGTGTGTTGCTCAAGAAACGAACGGGCTTCAGATTCGGAAACCCCACAATTTGGGTCCAAGACAATTTGAGGTTGTTCGTCCGGGCGATCTCCATCTTCATTAGTATTACTCAATAGACTTTCCTTCTAAAATCATCATGGAGGACATTGAGGCTTTCCAGTCGGCTCATAAAAATACTAGTGGGATGGTTTGAAGCAGAAGAAACCAAAAGCAAAAAGAGAACACAACACGGTTCCATAAAGTGCCAGGTGAGTATGTGAGAATGCGACTAACTCACCTTCGTGTCCACTGTAGGCATATTGCCTATCCCAGCACGTTGTTTAAATTCCCGAATGAAGGATGGTTCCGCACCTTCGACATACTGCACTTTGGCTTTTCGTGACATGTCCTGAGTTGTACAACTGAACGACTTTCTGAAGGGTAATTTAAAGGCACGAGAATCAACCAAAGAAACTTATCGAGAAGGACGACTCGGTTCGAGGCTTTTTTCGTACTTAGCAGCAATCCATGCATAACGGATTCAAGTACATGCTCGGAAACCCATGGCTAAGGTGGGGTAGTGGGAAATATTCCGTCCGGCAGGATGCTACCTATCAATACACGTTGAGAGATAACCATACATGGACGGAAGTCAATGGAATAAAGAAAACTTGTCGCACACCTATCGACCAATCACTGTCGTGCTATATGATAACTACTAAATCCGATAAAAGCAGTCGAATGGTTTGACCAAAGAGAGACATGCAGCACAGGTTGTTCATAATGTCGATAGTTTTCAAATACGCCAGCCGCCAAAATACGCATACCGGTTGTTTACTGCTCGGGTACACGTGGAAGTTGTGTGTATTTTCCTATGGTGACTCGTTACGAAGAGGACGTTGACGTGGTTTGTCTCTGCGACCAACTGAGCTATACTGGGTTGTCCGTGAGGCCCAATGCCAGGTTGGTCACTGGTTACATGTATGACCAACCCAGTCTCCTGGCCTGACAGGTTGGGTGTTTGAATACGGGTGGTGATCCGCTTTAAAGAATGAAATTAACTGGTGCTTTGCGGTCAGGCTTTTTTGCTAAGGAAATTCGGTTGAGGACCGTATCCGTCTGCCCGTCTAAGTTTGGATGTCATGCCAGCATCCTGACTCGCTTAACCGTGATTCGTACGATCCCAAATCTGGATCCACACTGGTATCAGCAGGGGAACCTTACTGCGGGGTGGGTGAACGAAAACAGACTACTGCTTATGCCTTGAATATTGGACAAGCTCTTGCTTCATACCATATTTAATCGGTGGCCTGAAACGGAAGTGCACTATGGAAAAGCGCCCGGCAACCTAGGTCAAAACGATCAATTAAAGCTGTTCAATGGGCGTTTTAAGGCGTTCGCGCCCACGATCTGAAAGTGTACGTTCTCGTGCTTGAGGGCATAGGAAGCCTGTAATGAAGCATTCGAATGAAGTAGACGGTTGTATATATATTTACGCTAGTGCAGGAACTCAAGTGAGTATATCGATCGCGGACGACCTGTATGTACTTTCGTCGAATGATGTGGTTGCCAAAATGTACGCTCAGGTGATATCGCAGCTTGACCCTTCGGGTGACAAGCATTCGTAAAGATGAGTTGGCTTTGTCAAGACTCAAGGGGTGCACTTCAAGTGAAGGGATAAAAACAATACCGGCATGTGTTGAACTAATAGCATTGCGCAACTAGGGAACAACCGATGAGGAGCTATGAATTCGGGCCAGAAATATTCTATCATGATGCTAACTGTTGAGTGACCCACGAGGCATTTCCAATGAACCACACTACAGCGAGCTGAAATATACATGCTGACTGAATCATCGTTTGTTTCTTTTACGATGTTTCTATTGGCAGTTAGACTCTGGACAAGTACCTACAAATCCGAGCATACATAGAAAGTCGTCTCTGATCCTCCCATTAGGAGACACGCTTGATGACAAGTGAAGGAAAAATATCCATCAGGATTGGTACATGCTAAGTGCATGTTCCTTTCGAACGACTGATCAATTTCGTTATGTTCCCTATGTATCCCGATAAGGCCGCACAAGCCTAGTCAAAACGTGCTAGAGTCAAAGTTGCATATGACTGCTTCACCGAATAGTGACTTGTTTTCCATATACCAACCTGGGTGAGAAAATAGTACATCATAGACCATTGGGATCTGCTTCAACATTACAGACTTTGACACTCCGTCATCGTCAGCTATAAACTGCCAGTTTCGTTCGCCGGTGATATGGGAAAATACAAATGGAGTCAGTAGCTGATAACGTGGACTCGGAAATCATTAGGTTGGTCGAAACGTGAAGCTATGCATCAGAAACAACAGATTGGATGCATGCACGCCACTGACCCCGCGGCTGGGCTATACCTGCCAGTGTCTCTAACCGCTAACGGGTACCGTACTAGGCTCACTATCCAAAGAGACGGTACTGACGAGCGCAGTTGAGTTTGCTAGCGAAGACCTTCCTACTTGCCTGTCGGGGCACTGCAAAACCTCCTCTTGCTCGTTTTCATCCTCCAGGTGATCGTACAAAACACCTGTCGGAGGATGCCGGTCGACTGACAAACTAACGCAACCTACGAAGTGTGGTCAGTCGATCTATCGTGGGCGAGCATTTCTTCCGAAAAAGATTACGCTTAGCCCATGTTCCCATCACACTGACAATACTCCGGAGATACTGATGGTCAAACACTGAAAAATTTCTAATGTCATCAGATAGATGTGGACAGGTTTCTGATCCATATAACAATATAAAGCGGATTGCAGCACTGTAAACTCGATTCTTGAGAGACAAGCTAATGGCGCGCCTCTGCCACAATCAATGAGTCACTCTAGCTTCAGAGGCTGTGACTGGGTCTTCCACGAGGTTGGAGAGATAACACTGGATTAGTGAACTCAAGAGTTCACCGCAGACTCTCATCCGTCCACGAGAGCTGGTGTATAGCGTTTCCACGAGGGACAAGAATTTAGAGGAGACACCTTTACTCCACAGACTGCCACAGAACTCGACAACCAACAAAATCAAAGGCAGTTTTCAAATCGAGAAAGATCGACGCGGGTGGTTGCTGAAAGCAGTGTCGCTGTTACAAAGTATGCTTGAGGGTGGGTATGTGATCGACACATCCTCTTGCAACACAGAACCCAGCTTGGTTTTCCGGGATCTGCTTCTCTGTTTTCAGCACTGGTTCGACGGATGAGACCGGAGAATGCTTTCGGTTCCACGACTACCAGGCTGATATTACGATGGTTTTCGCAGTGTACCGTGTCGGTTTTGAGGATAAAAATGGCTGTTGATGTACTGCATTCTGCGGGAACCGTATCTTCAATCCCTATTGTCCTGTTTTGTCCGGTAAACAGGATCTCCTTCTATGAAGATACAAATACAAACCGTTTGGTCCTGATCTGTTAGGAAGTTTTAGGGGTGAGATTTTGTAATGTTATCTTTTCTGACGGACGGTTAAGATTAACACTCCATCCCTCGCACGGACTGTCTCCAAGGGCTATGTTGTATGAGACCGGCTGAACTGAGCTTCCAAGTTCTCGACCCATCTTTTCAGTGGTTGCGCAACCTATTCTGATAGACCCCGACAGAAAGAACCCATTTTTCGTGTAACCGGAGTATCGAAAAGATATACTATTATCATCATTGGAAACATCAACATATTAGTAGCAGATAACGACGTTTACAGTTATCCAACCACACAAGAGAGAACACGGAGAAGCGGATGAGTGATGACACACTGCAACAGCTCGAAGGCGGTCAAGACATCTGAACATCGCATTGGAACAGGATGGTTTCATGAGGCTTTCACCAGCATCCCAACCGAGCTTATTCAACAGTGTAAAACCGATGGACAAACATCAATTAAATAACTTGACTAAGAAATGGTCGCGTGCTCGCTTTTGCGAACGGTTACCCGCCATTTCCGTAGAGTCCACAATCAAGAGTAAGGAGAAGCCCAGCGACGCGGCGCAAATCTTAGAACGGTGAGAGCACAGACCAATAATTTGTACAATAGATAACAGAGGAAAATCCACATTAGATCATACCATTTGCCAAAGGTGCCAACAAGACATACACGCACTGTTAGCAAGGTGGGTTGCGCGTGGACCTGAAAGGCGGCTGGCGATCTATCCTGCTTGCAAATTTCATTGAATACCTACTACGAACCCAGTTAACCGTTCATTTTCCCGTTGCACTGTGCAACGGGAAATTTGCACTGGAGCAAATCAGACTGGCGCAACCGTCGAACGTGAAAACCGGCCTAGTCGATTCTTTGCACAACGTTACGAACCAAGCCAGTTATGCATAAGTCCCGACTTGCATATTTACATACAAGGCGAAGCGACGAGTATTGCCATTCCGAATATTGCTGTTCCTCGGTTTTCAGCCTTGAGATTGTTTTTTTGTGATCATCCATTTGCTGAAGCTCGTGCAGTCATCAAAACACTGTCAACTTAGATAGTTTGAACCATACGGACCACGATCTATACGATATACTTACCAATAGCTCCATGTTTTTTCATCATCAAACCCACGTCGGTCGGTGCCAAAAGCTGACACTCGAGACAATGCTATCTACAAGGTTGACGAAAACTCATTGATAGCACACTATCAGTTTCACCCTTCTCAAACAGTTAGACATAATTCCCGCGGTATCATCAGCCACATTTCCTACTTGAACACCAATTTCTACATGAGGCAGAAGTACACTCATGTGCAAATTAGCTGAGATGAGTGGACTATTTTCTACGCTTATCGAGAAGGGCGATGTTTCCCGTGCCTAATACGGAGTAACGAAAACCTAGAGGTTGACAAAACTTGACGTGGAAGGGGATGAAGGATGTTGGTGTTATTCGTCTTCCAGAGTGGGGTCCGCATGACCCTTTCGGTGATTGGCGACGGACCCCTGGCGGTTAACCGATATCCGCTATCAGTTTCTATCCAGATTGTCCGGTTAAATGTTGCAGGCACCTTAGATGTCTGCGCTAGGTCTCCTATCTGCCCCTTTCTTTTCCATTCTAAGGCTTTATTAGAATAAATTTATATGGTTCTAAGGCGGTGAAGCACGCATGTTCTTCCCTAGGGTTGCTACCAACAGTGAGGATTAGCAATAATGAGTGACTAGCATGAGATTATCGTAAATGAGAGATTCCGGTGATATGCAGTTGGGTATCCCGTTAACACCAAGTGGATTTTCAAACGAATGTAGAACTCCGATGTTCCCTTACCTGTTGGGTCAAACGCTGCAAGGGTGCTTGATTCTGGATGTGCACTGCGACCGAGCGGTGTGGTCAGATTTCGAGGGCGATCGTGCTAGATTCACGTAACACGGCCACTCGTGTGACTGTCTGTAATTATCCAAGATGATTTTGAGAAGGGATATATGGTATAGACATAATAGCCCACTGATAAGATCGCTGAAAACCGCGTACGCCCAGCACCAATGGGGGAAGCAGATTGGGCACTTTTTCATAAACAGTGCATTTTGAAACGATCGAAGAAGTGTACAATGGGCTGGCTAAGGTATGTTCCAAGAACTGTGTAATTCAAAGGTACCGGTCATCTGACACACCAGTCTTTCAGCGAACGGGTCAATAAAACATACGGTCAGATGTTGGTTCAACCCCAAATACGGAATACAACCGAACTCCACATGAATAACAGCAGTTGAGTCCCTGTGTGTACCTTGGGCGAATGGTGTAGGAAGCAAACGGGTATCATTTTGACGTACTCACGGTATTGGTTGATGAACCTGGCTCTACTAATTCAATTTAGAAATTTTTCGGCGTCCAAAAAAGCTGCTCGTGTTGAATCAAAATCCTGTAGGATATTTTAGAGTATTGTTTGGTCTGCACGACTGAACACAACAAGTGTCGAAGACAAAAATCAAACACCACAATCCAGTGAGTCTTGTAGACAGCCGTGGCGACAGTTGTTTCGGTGACGAAGCATACCACATTGCCTGTGGAAAACATGACAACAGAGCTGCTGTCCAGTCACCAACTTAGTGGACCTTCCTCGGACGTCCATGTATCCCACTTAGCCAGTGGGAAGTGGGATAATATAGATATTCGAGAACCTGATTGGATAAAAACAGGACTGCACATAGCTCATGAGTCCTTGAAAGACGAAACCGGTGGTGGGCTGTAGAAGAGTTCACAGTGGTGAGTTATTCATAAAAAAACAGGATCCATTTTCGTCAAACGCCGTTATTCCCAGAAAGTCGTATATTCTGTTATAATATTAAATCTAGAGTATGCACATCTATCCAATCCAGTGTTTAGTTATCTAGGAAATGTTTCTTGCTTGAACTGATCCCGAACGTATTAATCAAAAGCGCTCTGATGTAACGCATTCACAAAAGATAAACATGAAGGGGGTTTTGTAATTTGATTTTGAACATCGACAGTTCACAGCCGTGGACCGATGAAACTTGATTCCAAAGGAGTTTTGTTGTGGAAATAAAGGCCGCAAAAGCGCTGGCACTGGTCACAGCTTTTGAATTAAGGGGAAGGAGAATGTAATAAAGAAGTAAGTTGACTTAAAAATGTAATCTACAAACCTAGGCTTCGCTCAGTGACAAACCATATGTAAAATTTATACATTGGGAACATAGAAGGTAACACGTGAAATGCAAATGTTTTATACTGTGGTAGCCGGTTTACAAAAATTCTGAAGCGATGAATGAATCACTATAAGGTGCGTTCAACATGTCTAGGCTCGATTCATACGATTTCCTGATCCCCTGCGGTGTTCGTCTTTGAATTCGTCCATTGCCCGTGCTCTCCGCAAATACTGTGGATCATCAGTGTCCTCCAAAGTGTCGTCTTCAGCAGATTTTTTTTCATCAGCTATTCGCTCGGCATCAGACGGATCATAACGGCGAACAGTTTCGTCCGGGTTTAAAGGAGGCAGCACTGAGTCCACAGCCGGGAATACTCCCCTTCTGATCTGGAGGATTCCATTCGATTGGGTGCATGTAAAGAGACAATTGCGATAGGGTTGAAGTAAAACGAAAAATACGGCCAGCGAATCGGATAACTTGAATGCATGATTAACTGGCTGCCGAAATCTTGAGTAAAAGCCAAGCGTCACTGCAGACAGGATTCGTGCGACAATTCTAGTACAGGTTAGCAACCCATACTTATGACATGTCATGCAACGATTGACAACTACATATGAAATATTTACATAAGGAGCATCGGAAACTAATAACTGTCATGCCTGAAAAAATTGTCACATGACTCAAACGCGGTGATCTTAGCAAAGAGCAGTGACGGGGCGACAAATAATTATGAAGTTAGATTAACTTTTAAGAGGCTCAATCACTTCTTGAAACTGGAAGCGCCTACAATGGACGAGAAAAAACACAACAATCTCCATAGGCCTACTCTGGTAAAAAAGGAAATGTGTGGTTTACATCCAGTTCACATGCGCTTGCAAGCGCATGTCCGAGTGACAAGTTGTTAATGTGGCTCAAATATCGTAACTGCGTCGCCACACAACGATAACAATTTGTTTAGATGAACTGGTTGCATGAAAAGGAAAACTGATGGTTCAGAATGTCAAAAGCATACAAAAAGGGACAGCTGTTATAAGCTGAGTAGGAGCCGGTGAGGAGCAACCGGAGCTCACCTGTTCGTCAGCAAACTGATCCACTGTCATTGTTGGCAGACTAGGATAGCCGGCTCCAAAGACAGCGGCTTGAACCGCATTCCGAGTGAGAATGAAGGGCTTGAACGGTTTGCTCACTGGCGCTGCTGGCTGCGTCTGTTCTTCCAAGTCTTGTGGACTGAGTGATAAAATTTGTTCCTCTTGTACCAAAGTAGGGTATTCGTCCTCAGCAAGGAGTGCCCAGTGTCGCACGAGAGTCAGATGATACTCTCGCTAGAGGAATGTACAGTTAATTGCATTGAGCAGAGGGAGCAAAGAACGGAAGGAAACACGAGCAATGTTAGTGGCAATCAAGGCAAAGGAGGGCAGTAGTTGGAACTGTGATGGGATTTCTGCGAGGAAAACAGGGGATTGTGCCGTTGCGAAAACAAGCAAAGTCATTTGCGATAGTCACGGAGTGTATAGCAGCCCTCTCGAACAAACACCAATGACGGGAATCGGTCTAAATGACCTTAGTTGAAGGATATGGTATCTCGTGGAGAAGAAACACTACCTCGACTGCACGAGAAAATGATAATGTATCTCAACTTTTGATAACCAACGATACATTAAACTGGAAAGACCCTTCCTCGACTGGATACCCGCCGATAGTCGCCTTTGCGGTTCGTCTGGTAACTGTGAAAGAGTCTCACAAGCGCGGAGTTGACAGCGCCCCAAAAGACTGTAGCTCTGACACCATTTATGACGCCTTCACTGCCATGTTGGGGCAAGCTAGAAGCTCAGATATCGTTCTGGTTTTCCCAGATCTGAATGCACAAGCGGACAGGCTTAGCGATCTGAGACTCCCTTAGACGGTCGACATGAATTGGACTCAGTAAGTACGGGCAATGGTGAACGATTGCTTCAGCTATGTAGTACGAAATAACTGAAACCGTCTGACCACATGGTGTCCACTAAAGACGTGCCGGCCACGAACTCAGATCGGTCATATCGCAATCAGTTATCGATGGCGCGGATTAATAACTGACTGCTTGTCGTTTTGGAACACTGGTGGATTTCGATCACGCGCTCGTCCGGAGTCGCTTCTACCTTCGTTTTCCATGGCCGCGTAAGGTGCGGACAAATCGCATAGCAGCTGAGAAATTGACAGATCCGGATATTAGGTTAATATACCAGAGTAGTCTTCTGAAGTCTTCAAACTGCTTCACCATCAGATGTGAATTCATTCTTGGACGAGGTCGCCACCTCTTCGCACAGTCCTGGGAGTTTTGCCTGTCGCACAGTGCTGCCAGGCCCGCCCAAGCATTGGATATCAGACCGAACAGTGATACTGCTCAAATCTCGGGGAAGTGTCCCAGCCGGTCGTGATTATAACCTATTCCAGCAAATTATCAGACGTCAAGTGAAAGTGAGCGTGCGAGCCGACCGTCCAGTCTGGTGGACTCGGAAGGCTAAGGAAATGGAAGAGGTCCATAAAGCCGAGAATGCCCGAGGATTACTTCAGTTGATCCGTACGACCGGTCCCGGAAACCACCGAGAATCAGAGCAGATTGAACATCTTGAATAAAGAACGTCTCGACCGCTGGGCCGAGTACATCGGACAGCAATTATCGTGGTCACCAGCTGCCACTACTCTCGAACCTAGAGTTGAAGCAGAACCCTGGACGGTGTTTGGAACTCCCTATGGCTTGGAAGATTCAGGATAGCATATTTCCTGTCAAGAGCCAGCGAGCTCCTTGTTCAGATGCCTCCCATCCGTGTTGTCCACAGATGGGGCTGAATTCCTCAGTCAGTGCCTGTATGATCTGTTTGCTTGCATTTGGCAATAGAAAACTGTCCCAGACAACTGTGGAGAATCGGTGATAATGGGAGCAAGCGGAATTCATCAAGAATGAACGCATAAAACACCTGTTTCTTATAAGGGGAGCTAACCCCTGAAATTACCAATAATTGATCAATCAGAAGTGATTTCATCTGGAAGGCGATCCTGACAAGGGGGAGAAATTTATTATTTGCAAACTACATCAACGAAAATCATATTTGGAGAATTCCAATCATCCCGGGGGAGCTTGCTGTTTCTATACCGTTGCTCGAAACCTAACTGATGCGAAAATTCACCAAAATCGAGTGCACGGACTTCGTGTTCTGATCTCTGCTGGGATGGCACTTCGCTCCAAGAAAACCTTGAGAATGACAACTATGTTAGAAGTTGTAGAGATGATCTCTCAAAAGGCTCAAGGAACCGAGGTGGTGTAGTCTTCATTTAGGAGGTTGAATAGTGCCTTGGGGGAGGGCCACTGCTCGTTTGATATTGTGCCTATTGTGCTACCCGCAATAAACAGGCAGTTGCTTTGTTCGTCAAAATGCAGATTTGAGTGGTCACATCCACAACTTCAAACTACACTTTGATGCACCACAGTAAAAGACTGCTTACAAGGATTTCCGGCTACTACAGTGGGTATGGATCGTAGTAAACAATCTGTTGCCAACGGACTGTTGTGCTGTTATTATACCACGCTCAGCAAGTGTTTTAGTGTATAGCCATACTTCTTGTGCTTAATGCTAGTATGTGTCCTTATGTGTGAGCCTTGATAAGATCTTCAGTATAGTGGAAACCAGTCAACAGTGGCTGACTCAATTCGTGGTAGGTTGACGACACCTTATGCTCTATATGTGATAATGAACGATATTCATATGGTTCCAGAATTACCACACTGGATTATTCAAACGCATCTTTCATGTAGTCACGCCCTCACCTGACAGGATGCCTTTTATATCTTACATGGAGAAGTTCAGTCAGTAAACCCGTCTGGAACCAATTTCTGGAGAATTCCTGACATGAGTGCTGGTATTCGAAGATACCAAAATCTCAAATCCTTACTCCAGGACCATCAAAATTGACACTAACATCACAACAATGTAGAAACGCCACCAGCAATATGTGGAATATTTTAAGTGTGAATTCATATCCTTTTCAGATAACCGGTATCGACAAAAAGCACATGACATGTGGTATACTAGTTTCGAACGAAGTAATGGGATTCACTGGGATTCAGATAACTCAGTGCATAAGGCTCGATCTTACTGACCGGAAGCTCCGTGGTTCGAACTCAACCCAGGCATCCTGACCGCTCCCGTCTAGGCGTGGGCAACCTGGCACTATCGCACCCCTAGTGCTTCCTTCGGGCGGCATGAAAGCTAGGCACCGAAGGGTGGTACAGCTGAATGTTGTTGTTGTTGTTTGAGCTTACTACACTAGTGCTGTTCCCCTCGGGGAGGCGGGATGGCGGGTAAGAACCGCATCGAACGCTACCTGTACTGGGTTAAGGAGAGTTCACGTGTATGTAGAGTTTGAACAATTTTCTAGGGAGTAATAAGGTGAAATCTTCCAATTGGTTTGTAGCGAGATACCAAGGCACAGATGAGATTCGAACAAACTGACGCATATTTTAAGTGGTCATCATCTAGATCATCGCACTATTTTAATCCTAACTCACACATGAACTATCGAACGAGATCTTATAAGACGATGATGTATCCTTACATAACAACAATAATTATCAATAACTTACTAACCACTAAGTCATTGAGTGCTGTTCCACCCTACGATTCAGCGGTATTATTTTCGACCATATTCCAAGTGTGAATTGTTTCATCGAATGTGACTGTATGACAATTCAAGCTCAAATTATCGGCCAATACAATGCAAGATGTGGAGGATTAGTGAGACGACGGTGCATTTAACTGTTTAAAACGATAGTCCATCAATAACTCTAGGTCAGTCGCACAGGGCATTTCCACTGTATCCTTCTTTGAGGAGTGAATCAATCAATCAGAGGTGCTAACCTGCAGAAACTCGCAGGGGACAAAAGGCAACGGGTAATTAGACCTAACAAAATCATAGACAGAGAATTTTCAGAGTGAAAATGAGAGCAGTAAATTCAATGTTAGCGAATTCAGCGCACTATCAATTAAGACGTGCGCCCAAAGTACTCCTGCAACCATGAGACGTATCACACAAAAACCACTATGTGAGCTATGCGGCCAGTTTTCTAAGTAGGAAAAGCGTATTGCATCCGTTATGGGATGCAGACATGAGCTCGGAAAGATCGGGTGACAGGCCGCAAGTGAGCAAGTTTCACTACGTTGCTGAGTTTATGACAAACTAAAAGATAGAGGAATATTCCCGGACCCGCACAAATCACAAGACACACGGTGCATTTTGAATTGAAAGGGAGTAAAAGCTATAGTTTGCGGTTTAGTGGTATATTCATTCATGAAAATTCAAGGCTGAGGCGACCCTCCATAGACACCATGCATACCCAGCAAAAGAAATAGGGAAACAAGGGCCGCAAAGAAGGACACTCTTCAATCAAGAGGACTGAGATAGGTTGCAATGGAAGTAACAAGCAGATTAAGAACTCACCAGTATCTCTTCATCCACATGTGGTTGGTCTACGTATGAGGATAGAGACCCCATCTTTTCTTCCAGAGCTTTCCTTTCTTTATATCGTTTTATCTTGGCTTCCCGGGTGAGAATAGCATCGTTGCTGGGCAAGGCAGTAGCAGGAGCGAGTTTTGAACTATGGTAGATAACACAGGAAACGATTGGTTACGTAAAAGATAACAACATTCTGTCAGTCAGAAGACTCAGACTGTCGGCAAGTTAGTGTACAAATAAATTGTAAATATCTTGCATGTCGACGTTATTTACGTAAACATACTCCACAAGAAATGTACGCCTGGATAAAAGTTGGCGCTACATTGTACGATCAGCCAGGTACTAGATGTCCTTAGGTTAGGTCCCGTAAATATTGCTCATGCAACCATACGATTACAAACCTGGTTTCAGAACATAGAAACATAGCTGTAGAAACGGTCTTACTGTTTGCTAACGACAATCGAAGCTGTTCAACTGCTTGTTCTCCAAACAAGGAGTGGTCGCAGAATCCAAATACGTGACACTTTGATTTCGTGATGTTTCTGTTAGGAGGACGGCCCCCAAACGAACAAATCCATTATGCTAACAATTTATCTTGTAGACTGAAACCTAGTTTTCTCTATTTCAGCTTTTCATTGGTATCCTCTTGGACTGTTCATTCTTTTACATTCTGCTTCATTTGAATCCATGTCAAGGAACGGTTCAATTGTTCCGAGTACAACATGCTCAAGATCGGTTGTCTTCTCGATCCCAGTGTAACTGACAAATGTGATCGATACATCGGTAGCGACCATAACAGTTTCATCGCAAGGAGCCAAATACAGGGTCAAGTCAGTTCACGAATGATAGGAAAATTTGATTTAGAGGTCGTTAAGGGGCTAGACCCAGCTGGAGGTGTGGTTTTCCACACATCGTATACGACTCTGTACGCGGCTAAGTCATTTAACGCCTTAAAACTAAAAAGTAATCTGCGGATGTTTCACCCTATTTCGGAATCAACAACAAGGTATCCCTCTTGAGTACTGAAGATTTGAATCAACACTATTTGGCAGCTGAGTTCTCCAAATCCGAACACCTACGAGTCTGCCGCACTCAGAAGCTCGTGGGATTTTTACGAATTACTGAGGCCCGTCCGTACCACAGAACAAAAAACGGGTGAATACGACTTTAAAGGTTGACAATGGAGTGGCCACATCTTTCTCTACACCACGTCGTATTATCGTTCAGCTGCAACACCATTTCGGCGACTGGCTGCCATACTACCCGAAGGAAGCACGAAGGATGAGATACCGTCAGACTGCCCGAGCCTAGACACGAGCAGTCGAGATGAGGTTGGGTTCGAACCACAGAGCTGCCGGTCATTAAATTAGCCCTTAACCACTGAGCCATCTTGAGCTCACGTCGTATTGTAGCTTTAAGCAAGAGTACAGCCAAAAGTAGGAGGTCAAATTAGATTTTTTAAACTGGATTCCAGAATTCAAACACTGTTATCATCCCAATGAAAAAGCTGAGTACTCACTGAGGGTTTACTGAGTCAAATATTAATTTTCTTGAAAGTCGCGGCTAAAAAACTAAACTTATTTCGGAGAAGTTGCTAAAAGTTTTGGACAATGCTTTCCTTTGTCTTTCCAGAGTTAGACTTCGTGCTAAGCATCATAACGAGTGAGTGTTGTATAGCTTTCCATTGAAGGGATCGATCGAAGCATATCGTGAACTAATTTTGGTACACTCCAGTGAGTGCAATTTATAAGTTCACATCAGGCCTTCAGCGAAGAGGTTAGGTAAGTCACATGGCCAACGGTTGGTTGAAATCTTCGAACGGTGTATATCGTGTGCCAATGATTGAGTGACACACTGGTCACAGAAAAATACACAGCAGTGATGCACATGTGTAGATCAGACGCATGTTCATAAGACAATCTGGAGCAGTATTTGTTTAGATACCTTAAAAAACCCGTTCACTGGAAGACCACCGCAATTGCTTCCAGCTAGAAATTCCCTTAGGCATATCAAAGTGTATCATTCTTGTGTTTTCCAATCGAGGTATCTGTGCTTTTTCTGATCGCGCCACCTAGCTGCACTTTTCGCCAGTCCGTAGTTGAAGTTAGTTGCACAGCCAGATCGCGTGAGATGATCCGATCTGGTAGACGCACGTGACACTTGCAAATTGGTATGGATGGGACAGTTTACGGTGTCTGATATTGCAAAAGCGATTGTGACCATGATAGACAGTTAAACACAAGTTGACGATTGATGCATCTGTAGAACATCCTGCCCTGCTCACATTTTTACCGTACCATATCGACATAGTTGCATGCACATTTTTAGCGAACAGTATTTTGTGTTGGCTTGATCGACAGAAACACATAATGAGCCAGATTAAGTGTCACTATAACCATGATTTGAAAGCGTTAGTTGACTGCACGAAACTGGCCTTCAGCGGAGAAGCCTAGCAGGATATCAGTTAGCATCTCATTCGAACAGTCAACGCATCCTTAGAGCAGACCCGTGGATAAGCGGTTCATGTGCACTTCGTGAAAAATAGTGTATGCGGATTTTGTGTGTGCATAGCCCACAAACATCATCTAAACCAACCCCGTGGTTTGATTACCATGAGCTTATTTCAGGATTTATTGATGCCACATCGAGCTCGAGACGGCTAAGACACGGAGTTACTGACCGGAAGGTTCATGCATCAAACCAAATCCTGGCATCCCGATTGCTCCTTTCTAGGTTTGGGCAACCTGACAGTGTCTCAGCCCTCGTGCTTTCTTCTGGTGCTACGGTAACCGGGTACCGAAAGGTGTTACAGCCGAACAGTCTGAAGACGAGATCCACCTCTAACTGTGGAACAGAAATGTTCACTGTGGTACACCACATAACTCTGCCAGGGACGCAAGTTGACAGTTTTTTAGTACAGCCTAAACAACACCGTTGTCTCTGATCTTAATAAGACGATCGAGAACAAGCTAAAAGTACGGAAATGCCAAAGGTGTTCAACATGATTTACAAAAAATGTAGATCGTATTACAGTGAGACCCAAGTGAACAGTTTTCGTCAACCCAATGTGTAATATCGTATCTAGAGGACTACTTGTAATATTCACGGAAAATTACGGAACGGGAGGGCAAACGCATGGCGCCGCTGTAACTGGTAGTAAAACGAGCGACACAGTTTTGTGGCATACATTCTTTTCGCCGCAAACCACCTGTGGCGAACTGAGGCATATGGGAATTCTGATGGAATACAAGTAGAGATTACGTTTAGAATGTGCCTCGGGATCGAAAGGTTGTAAACCAAGCGTATTATGTCAGTGTTTAATAGATGAAAGGTATTTCCGACCCGACCTCTCCTGAAGGGAAGTAGAGTCGAAGTCTCTACAATTATGCAAGTGCTTGTCGTCTGGAGAAAATATCTGATTGCTTTTACATTCATATTGCAAAGAACTGTACACCGTTACCTTCAGACCAAATCGTAACCCAATGAATAAGAGCACGGGAATCGGACAGGGAGAACTTTTTAGGATTACACATTTTGAAGTTAGTAAGTCTTACATAAAACTGAGCAACGTATACTTCCGCCGTGTGTGTGCTATTCCATGTTGGGTAGGCAACAACCCTCATCTATTTCCATCAAAAGAAGCACTGAAAACTCGTGCCGGTTTTCGATTTCTGTGACTGCTGCCTTTCATTTCTAGGTAAGGAGATGAACCAGCTTACTCCAATTTACGATTCACGTTTAAATAAAATATAGCGGAAAAACCAACTGTTCCACCAGTGATACATTTTCTCGAGGTTTGGTTACTATCACACTAACTGGGGCGGAGTTTTGTTGTGTATTACAAGACTAAGAATTCGTACAGTCAAAATAAAAGTGATTCGACAACATCGGTTTTTGATTCTGGAAGTGTACATGTTGAGCGTAAAAAGCTACTTGGGTGTTAATGGGAGGATTCACTTCCACTTCCACTGCCTAGCTCCTTAAGTAACGCCTTATCAGAGAAAGATGCGGTGAGGTGACGCTCTTTATGACAGAATCAGTTCTCGTGCTATCTTTCCTCATACGGTACAGTGCCCTTCGGTTGTGAATCATGACTTAGGCCTTGCCTTCCAGGCCGAACTGCAATGATAGTCTTCGAGGCCATTTAATTATATTTACGAAAGATTGGAAAATTCCTCAGTGGCCGCAAGGTTGGCAAAAAAACATTCGACAGATGCTCCGTAGACAGGAGCGAAGAGCGACGCGAAAAACTACAAGTATTGACAAAGGGAAGGGAGAATAGCTATTCGTGATCAGGCGGAAGTTGTAAGTTGAGGGAGTACGTGTAGCAGATAAAAGTGGTTATGACTCACTCCTTTAAATTTGGTTCACAGATTCCGTAAGAAGAACAAAGTCCACCAAACTCTTTATAGAGAGTCTACCTCAAAGATAAAATAAACTGTGTCATATACCATGGCGGTCCGAATGTTTTGAAGGCGTTCATCATTGCGTTGACTGAGGAAATAACCATAGAGCGCGGGAATTATGAGATATCTGAAGCAATGAGCGAGCGAGTGCGTTTACCTGATTTCTGTCGAGGTAAGATCATCAACATTTTCGTTCTTGCTGAACAGTTGCAAGGAATTTACGAGGTCAACGGCTTTTTCACACAATGAGCATGCACGCTTGATTTTTGCCTAGATCGAGCGCAATAACACCAGAAAACCAAGTACGTTGAATTCATCACTCGAGTGTGATCCACTGAAACTGGTTACTTCTTGATAGATCTTCAGAAGTGATGGAAACAAGGTTGGCAAGTCATTCATAGTGCACACCAATAGACCGATCAACCTGTAGAAGGGCGGACCTGAAACAAAACAGAATATCGTCACAAGAATCCGCTTCCAAAATCACGGAGCATACTGTCGAACTAAGGTAGCTGTCAGCCATGCTTGAGGTCAGCCTTCCGTAGATGAAACGGATGTATTACCTGCACTGAAAAACGTTGTGATCTGAATCAACCTGTGTATGTCAAAAGGAGTGACAACCAGGGACTGAGCTACGCCACTGGCAGTTCCTGGCGATGTGATCAATTTTATTCCAAGGATACTCACCCGTAGGGGCATGTCGGGCGTTCACAACAACTAAACTTGGTGCTGCTGGGAAACAGCTGGCGATCAGTACAAAGTTGCAAAGTTCCAGCAATCAACCTGTGCCGCCTGTGCCTTCGGACCAGTGTCTTATTGAGTCATTGGCTACGAGAAGGGTTCCTCGGAAAGCCTTAATAACCGCTAACTCACAGTTCACACTTTTGAGTCAGAGACTAGGGGAGTGGTCCTCGAACAAAAACCCGACTGTCTTGTGGGTGAGACCTTTGAGTCAGAAGCTCAAAGTAGTGTACCTGTATCAAACCCCGTTCTTCGGCCCGGGCAAAAACTTGGTAAAACTGTGTGTGGTTCGCAAGAACGTCGTGGAATCAGACTAGCAATCCAAGGTGCCTTTTGCATTAGTTTGTGCAAGCTAATGGACCATCCGGAAATACAAACTCGTTAGAATCTAGCTGGGTGTCACCCTCGCTGAGATTGCATCGACCATATTGTTCCTCCGACAAAAGTTCTTGAGTAGCGTTGGATTCAAACATACCACGTTGGCTGTCTTTCTTGATCTGAAAGCTGCTCTTGACGTTATCGATCGTCAGAAGCTCTGGCAGTGTTCGGCGATTAAGGGTGTCACTTCAAAATTTATATCCCTTATGAGGACACTGTATTTGAACTCCTGTGGCCACATACTGCGAGCGTATAAGGCATGTTTTCGCCTGAGTTTGCCACGCCATCTCTTACCATTCCTCGGCATCTTTGCTATTAATGTGCTGCTTGAAGCGTGGCTAAAATGCTCACCGGGCGATTGGTCAGAGACCTTGAGTAAGAGGACGATGGTGCTCTACCTAATTCACATCCTTCAGAAGTGTAATCCACTTTGGATATCCAAGTGTCCAAATTCTGTCGCACGGTTTGGTATGCGCTTCATACCTGTGAAGTGGGAAAGAAGAGCAGATACAGCCAGGTATTGTAGAGGCTGGCTCGTATTGAATCAGTCTAGCTATCTGAGGGAGCAGGCACCTGTATTGTTCCGCTGTAGCACCCTTTTGGATGCCAAACAGCCAGGCAAGCCGAAGGAAGAAAAAGGGCAGGGAACCTGCCGGGATTTCAAAGCCGTACGGGAGCAGTCGAGACGCCAGGGTTGGATTGGACTCACGAAACTTCTGGACCTAAAGTAAGTTCAAGCCTAATACAGTGAGCCACTTGGAGCTCGAAGAAACATGAAGCTGGGTGGCTGTGCATTGAAGGCGATGACGCCGATGCAGGAGAGCCACTGACTACGTGATTCAACCATGTCTACCAGTGTCATTAACCATTGGTGATTTGAGTCCCCATCCAAGGAGGTGGCAGTTGTCGACCCGACGCATTTTATTAGTTGGTGTTTTCATACTTTGTTACCAGACCAAAGACTGTCCACCTTTTGCTCGCATCCACCCAGCACAAGGCTGGAAGAAAAGCGCTCTGCGAGGCAGATGGTCTTCTGACATACGAAGTACGTGTTCTAACCAAATTAACTTACAGCCTGGGTAACTCATCCAGGGAGGGTCTCTTCTGCCTAAGGCCATCTGGCATACCCCAGAGATGCTAGAGGAGAGCAGAAGCTACTCTGACCTTCCCGATTCGAGAGGTAATCTCATCTCCAGCTAATTCACCGGAACTGGCAGAAGTGCCCAAGTAAACAAATTTGAAAGAAATCGTTCAGCTGTAGCACCCTTTCGGTGCCTAACTGCCATTCCACCAGAAGGAAGCACGAGGGCTGGGATACTTCCAGGTTGCCCAAGCCTAGACAAAGGAAGTCGAGAGGCAGAGGTCCGGTTCGAACCACGGACCTTCTGGTCAGTAAATTTGCGCCCTAACAACTGAGCCATCACGTCGTCAGACAGGACATCGGTGCTTCTCGAATCTCGCAGAAACGTCCCCAGTGGTCGCAAAAACCAGCCTGGAGGATTATTCGACGTCGAGTGAAACTTAGCGTCCGCGCCGATCGCGAAGTCTGGTGGACACGAAAGGCAAAGTAAGTGTAAGAGGCACAGATTGCCGGGAAAGCCCGAAGATTATTTCGGTTAAATTGTGTTACCGGTCTCCGGGAGCTACCGGTGGGGAAATGTTAGGCGGAATCCTGCACCAAAACTGCTCGCAACTAGGTGTTGCAAGGGCCCGCAAGCCTACCCAGCACGTGATTGGCCAGATCGGGTCACCTGCCGGTGTAGGGTCAAGGCGAGCACTGATTAGCCGAAAATGCGGGCCCAGCTGTTAATCATTTTCTAGTATCTGCTGAATGTCGGTTGATAATGATAAGCCTAGAGAGCGTCCAATTTTCCAGAGGGTTGTCGCTGCACAGGACGCGCTGGACACATACTGTTGACCTGCTTTTGGGCGTTAATACACATTGTGTAACCTTTAGCGGGTCTTCTAAAGCGCCAGCGAGCTCCTAGTCCGGATGATATCCCACTCGCATCGCCCAATGATGGGGTTGAAGTCGTCAGTCAGCGCTTGACTGGTCTGTTTGTTTGAATCTGGGAAAAAGAAATTGTCCCAGACAACTGAGGAAAATTGGCGATAATGCCCGCTTCCAAACAGAAGACCTGGACTGAGTGCTATAGTCACGGGGGGGGACCAGCTTAACTCCAGTCGTGACGGAAGTCTTGGCCTCACATCCTCCTTCGGCTTATGATGGCCGTGAAGCGTTGAGTCCAGTCCGATGAGACTGCCTGACTAAGTCTTCTTCATGCTAGAACAATATCACAGGTATGAAAGAATCACAATTTTGGTACTCCTGGGTACTCCGGCGGCTGATATGAATACCCAAATTGGAGACTAAGCCTGGAAGAAGCACAATTAGGCAGCAGATCCGGAGTTGATGCTCTGCGTAAGGAAAATGGAGAGCGACTGCTTCAGTTGTGTGCAGATCACTGTATGCTCCTGGGCAGTACGAACTTCCAAAAAATGCTCAGAGTTACCTGGAGGCCACCAATCCCAAGACAATCATGGACTTAACTGGATCATATGGCTATCAGTTACCGATGGATACGCAACCTGACTCAGATCAAACCAATGTGAGGGTCCGGTTATCACTTGGCTTCCAGTCGACATTACGCTGCAATTCGCTCGCAAGACCATCTTCATCGACAGGCTGGACATTTCAAAGAACAATTCAGCTGGTCTCCTTGAACATAACCTCTAGAAGAACCCAACGAGCCTGAATGGAACATCAATAGCAGCCCGCCGCCATCATGACCATCATTATCATCATCAAAGACAGCAACATCAGTGTTGACACTGATGCTTCACTGCCGTACAACCATAAAGTTCGTCTAATTTCATATGCATATATATATATTTATATATAATTATATATAAAAAGCCCCAGAGTGAAAAGAAGAGAAAAAGAGTGGATGAGGGAGGGGACCTAGTGCTGGCCTATGTCAAGCATTCTGAGGTGCCTACACCTCCAACCGCTCAATCAGACAATCTGGAAAGAAGCTGACAGCATGAACGCCACTGACAACGATTAGCCGCCATTTCTTGCAACGTCTCCAGCCAAGCACAGGCGGGGTCACGGGGACCCCATCCTGGAAGGCGTACAGCACCAACAACACCCAAACTCTTCGTGATCTCTTTCACGCCTTTCTGCCAAGTCATGCGCTGTCCACCTCGCGGTTTGCGCCAGTCTGAAGGAGGCACGAAGAACAACACTCGCCTCGGTAGACGGTGTTTCGGCATGCGTAGCACATGACCGAGCCATCGTAGTCGGTGGTGCTGGATGATTTCCCCAATTGATGTACCTGCAGCACAACCAAATACCCGTTTTCTAATCACCTCGTGACTAACACGCTGACGCCATCCAAAACCAGCCACGCTTCTGAGGCATCGGTGGTCGAAAACCTGGAGACGCCTCACATCATCTGTCCGTAGAGGCCATGTCTCGCACCCATACAACAATACAGCCCTTACTGTAGCCTGGTACACACGACCCTTAAGATCTAGTGAGATGCCTTTTTGACGCCACAAGTGACGCAAATTAGCAAACGTGATTCGAGCCTTTGAGATTCTTGCACTGACTTCATCAGACACACTTCCGTCAGAGCTAATACAACTACCGAGGTATGTAAAGTTTTCCACAATCTCCAGTGATTCTCCTTGAATTTTAAGGGATATGTCCGGAGACTGCACGTTCTGAAGCATGACTTTGCACTTTGAAGGTGCAAGGCGCATGCCAAAAGATGGTATGATGGTGGTCAGTCTGTTCAACAGGGCTTGTGCTTCACTTTCGTCTTCAAAGATGAGGGCGATATCATCTGCGTACTCCAGATCGACAAGGCTCTCACCAGCAACGATTTGAACACCGGGGTTTTGAAGACCTTCCAGCGTTCGCCTCATTATTTCATCAATGACGAAGTTGAACAAGAATGGAGAGAGTGGACATCCTTGTCTGACACCACTTTTTGTAGGGAAGCTTTTGGAGAGCTCGCCATACACTCTCACCCGCCCAGAAGTATGTGAATATAGGGATCGGATTATGTTTACAAACTTCTGGGGCATACCCTGTTGAGCAAGTATATTTAACAGCACTGACCGATCGACAGAATCAAACGCACCCTTGAAGTCAAGGAACACCAAGATTGTGGGTCGTCTGTACATGTGGCGTTGCTCTAACACCTGACGGAGTGTGAAGATGTGGTCAATGCAGCCTCTACCCGGTCGAAATCCCGCTTGATTCTCACGAGTCAAGGTTTCGCGTGCCATCGTAAGACGACGAAGAATCAATGACGCCAGAAGCCTTGTCACAACAGGAGTCAAACTAACACCTCTGTGGTTGCTACATTCACTGCGAGTACCCTTTTTGAAAATGGGCACTACTATCGATTCACCCCAGTTGTCTGGGACGGTCTCTTTCTCCCAGATAGACCCAAATAGTCTAGACAGGCACTGGCTGAGGAGCCCACCGCCATCCTTGAAAAGAGCAGGTGGAAGGTCGTCAGGACCAGCAGCACGATGACGCTTGAGTAGAGAAATACACTCGGACACTTCTGAGACCGAAGGCGACTCCATATTTACGGTCCAGCTTTCTGTTGAAGGCCAGGATTCTGGATTGGAGGTAGCAGGTGGCCAGCTGAATTGCTGTTCAAAGTACTGTGCCCAGCGGTCCAGACGTTCTGCTTTATTGCATATCAGGGAGCCATTTTGGTCTCTGATTGTTTCGCTGACAAGAGGTTTTCGAGGACCAGTCGAACGAATCAAATGGAACAGCCTGCGCACATTTCCAGCATTCTTTGCATCTTCCATTTCTTGGGCCTTTCGGGTCCACCAAGCTTCTCGGTCTGCACGGACACTCAGTTTCACTTGGCGTCGGATGATGCGTCGGGTGGAGTTGTGGTGGCGGCCAGGGGGAATCTGTCGCCGGGTCTCCAGCAAAGACACGGTCCTATCAGAGATCCAGTGTTTGAAAGAGGTTGGCTGGGTTGTACCGCAAACAGACGTTCCAACCTTGAGTAGCGCTTTGGATATCTTTTCCCAGTGGCCGTTTATATCCGACACCGTACCGTCCGGCAGGCATTCGACGAGTTGGTTTTGATAATTTCGTTTGACTTCTGGATCCACTAGCTTCTCAATGGCTAAGCGAGGTGTGCGCGTTTTGCGTACACCTGAAAAGCGCAATGAAAAGCAGCAGCGTACAAGTGCATGGTCGGAGTCCACGCTGGTGTTCCAGAAGGAGCGGCAAGCGGTGATCGACCCTCGCCACCGATAACTCACGGCGATGTGGTCTATTTGGGTTCGTCGCTGGTTTGTTGGTGGGCACCACGTTGTCAAGCGATTTCCGCTGTTCCGGAAATTCGTACTGCAAAGGAACAGTCTGTGATCGGCACACATCTGAAGTAAGCGGTCTCCGTTGTCCGTGCGTCTCGTGTCCAAACCAAGACGACCACCCAATCGGGCCTCAGCAGCGCTCAGTCTACCTACCTGGGCGTTCATATCACCAGCAACCACAACGATATCTGAGGTTTTAACCTGCTGTAGAAGGGCACCTAGAGCGTCATAGAAACTGTCCTTGGCAGATTCAGAGCTACAGTCAGTTGGGGCGTAAGCAGACACAATAAACAAGGTGCGATGGACCTCACTTCCTCTAGATTCTCTCACAGATGTTGCCAAACGAACCGCACAGAGGCGACTATCAACGGGTATCCAATCAAGCAGAGACGCTTCCGCTCGTTCACTCAGTACAATACCCACCCCAGCATATCCAGCTGCAGCGGCCTCTGCATCACCAGAGGTGCGCAGCCGGAACCTGGAAGAGAGCGAGGGGGCAGTCAGTTCGATCACGGTACTTGCGTCCTGCGTCCTTGTTTCTGACAGACAACATACATCAATGCTGAGGGAATCCAGCGTACGAGCAAGAGCCACCTGTTGACCTGCTTGCTTCAGTGAACGAACATTAAAGGTGGCTAAGTAGACAGGCTTTCGGGGTTTGAAAACAGACTTCGAAGTGTTTAGGGATGTAACGGAACTCGGACGTACACAATCTGCGGCTAAGTGTGATGTAGGGCGGGCAAACCGATCAGTCCTAGAGCTGGGACCTGCGGAGAAAGTATTAAAATTGGGGCGGGGGAGGGTGGAAGACGGAAAACGTGAAAGTGTAAGAAGGGAGGCGTCAGCAGTAGCATGTTTTCGCTTACCCGCCCTGCTGTATGCAGCAAGTAAGGCGACCCGGCTGATGGCACCACGCGACGGCCGATGTGGCATGAAAGTACTGTTAGTTGTGAATGTCATGGTTGTACGAGGGCTGGGATACTGCCAGGGCGCCCACACCGCTGTACAACCAAAAAGCTTACTTAATCATATCTAAAGCCTTTGAGTGAAATAAAAAGGGTGGTGGAAGGGACCCGGTTCTTGCCTATCGCATGCATTTTGAATTGCAGTCACCGTGATACCAGCCCAGTATCCGTTGCACCCATGGTGCTCTCTGGGATGATTTTGGGCGGGTCGACTATCGGGACAGCTTCGTGAGAATCAAGCCGGCGAGAGAAGAGCTGCAAGGGTAAATGATACTTCCCGGTTGCCCATGTCGAAGAAGTGGGTTTGGATGAGAAGCCCCACCTTGAGCCTTTGACTCAAAAGTTTGACCCACAAGGCAGTGAGAGGATGTAGGGCTTTGTTCGCGGACCATATCCCTAGCCTCTGACTCACAAGTCTGAACCGCGAGACAGTGGTTGTCAGGGTTTTCTTGAGGGATCCTTACCGGAGCCAATGACTCAGTAGTCTGACCTGCTTGGTTGCAGAGGACCGGCTTGCCCGAGGGCGCAGGCAGTATTGTCTCACTTCTAATGCAGCTGCTCACAGCACCAGACTCTTTGGTTTTAAAAGTATTTTGACCGTACTGAACAACGCGCCGGGTGTCACGGTCAACCGTTGGGCAATCGGAGTGTGCGGATTTTAGGGCCAGTTTTTTCTAACGCGTCCTTCCTCGGGGGAAAGCAGCACCGCTGCTTCCATGAATATGGACATGCTGGTCGCCTGGGGAAAACGTTTTATGGCCTTCAAACTGCTATCGCAGAGGACAGGACGGCTTCACCTCCAGCCCATCCGCAGTGGTGAGAAAAAGCTGTCCTGTCTCACCATTCCTCTTCAACTTCGCTGGTTTAAATTCCTGTCTGATTTTGATACTTCGGGGGGTGGAAATGCTATCAAGGGGTTCGCTCACAGACGTGGTTGCGAATGAAATTGCTCTTCTTTGTTCAGATCCATCAGAAGTGCAGACCATTTTAAATAACCCAAGTAATTGTTTCAGAAGAGCTTGGTAAACAATCGGTAGTTTTTATTTGGGCCCGATTGTTTACCAAGCTCTTCTGAAACGATGACTTCTCAATCGGTTCCAAACATTTTCCAATTGATTGAAACCCAAGTAATTCTGCCGCAGGGTTCGGCATGCACTTCACACTTGCAAAGTGTAAAGTGCTGCTGAAAGACGGAGTCGCACGAAGCCCAGACCCTATACTTTCAGACGAGCCAATAGACGTTGTAGATAAGTGTGTTTACCTGGACAGCTGTATAAGTTCCGGTAGACAGTCTAGGGACGAGATTACCTCTCAAATTGGGAAGGCCAGGATAGCTATGATCAACCTCAACATCTTTGGCGTCGGTGTGATGTCAGTTTGTCCGTAAGGATGTAAGGGAGCTATCAGCAAGCGCCGGCGTCTCCGAAGAATGTTCAGCTGTAGCACCCTTTCGGTGCCTAACTACTATGCCATCCGACGGTTGCACGAGGGCTGGGATCTGCCAGGTTACCCAAGCCAAGACAGGGGAACTCGAGAGGCAGAGGTCGAGTTCGAACCATGGACCTTCCGGTCAGTAAATCCGCGCTCTAACCACTTGGGCCATCTCGACCGAAGCAATTGCAGGGTCTCGTGGAAACATCAGATTAGCAATGCGGAAGCAAACCACGTGATTTAAAGAAAAAAGAAATCCCACGATGGATGGATTACCCGCGTTTCACAAGACACTCTGGTTGGGGCATACTCCGCAAGCTAGAGGACCGTCTGCCTCGCAGAAATATTTTCGTCCAGCGCTCTGCTGGGTGGAAGCAGCTGAGAAGTGGACAGTCTACAAAATGGCAACGAAGTATGAAAACGCTCACCGGGTCGACAACTGACGCCTCCTTGGATGGAGATTCAAATCACCACTTACTGGTGGACATGCATCAACAACACATCAGTGTTTTAGATTAATGCTTCGCCACCATACAGCCATGATTCATTTGAAAGCCTTATTGTAAAAAAAACAATGAAAGTGGACGGGAAAAGGACTTAGTGCTAATTTATCACAATCATTCCGGGATGCCTACACCTCCAGACTCTCATTCAGGCAATCTGGATAGAACCTGGCAATAACAACGCCAGTGACATCGATTGGCGGCCATATCTGGCAGCATGTGGAACACGCGATCTCCATCCTGGAATACGAATGACATAGTCTCTTTCATACAACCCTGACAGGACAAAGATTGACCACCTCTCTGCTTCCGCCAATCTGAATTGGGCAAGTAAAACAGCACTCTCTTCAGCAAGCGATGGTTTGACATGCGCAATATGCGGCTTAAAAACTCAACTTCTGGGACTGGAGACAGTCTTCAATAGAAATCCCCCTTGCACAACCAAAAAGTCCCTTTCTAATTGCCGCGTTACGGAGTCGCCGACACCAACCTACACGAGCTAGGGTTTCTGATACAACAATTGTAGAACACCTGAAGACATCTCAGTTCCGCTGACCGAACAAGCCAAGTCACACAGTCAACACACACACAAGTCACACACTACAACTGTAGCCTGACACACACGTCCCTTGAGATTCAAGAATATGCCACTTTGCCACCATAGGTGTCTCGAATTAGTAAACGCGACCCGAGTCTTGCAGATTCGTGCACCGACCTTATCTGTCACGATAAAATCAGAACGGGATTACTTTGGTCAGTTCATCCAAAAGTACCGGCGCCTTTTCGAAGACGAGGACGATATCTTTTATTTATTTCAGATCAAGACCAGAGGCTGAAGACGAGGCTCCCAGGAACTTGATTGGTGCCACTAGCCTTGTCGTCGAACTGGATCCCGGAAGGTTGGTGTAACTCCGACGGTATGATCTTGTGTTACGGAAGGTTGCAGCTGTCTTGGTGAATGGAGGGAGTATTGAGAACGGACAGAAACAAGGAATTGGAAACGTTCCAGAGTCACTTCCATAGGCTGAGTCTGAGTGAAGCTGGCATAATTCCCTGGAACACCACCGATTCTTATGTTGTGCTGCCCGTGATACTTCGCGTCTTGAGGCGGAAGCTGATTGTCGAATGCCACGAGATGGCACACAGAGTGCACCTTCTTCCCTGGCACGTGCCGGATCGTGAAGTCGTACTATTGCAACCACAGTGCCCAGAGCGCGAGCTTTCTGCGGGGATCTCTGGTGGTCCTGATTCACTCAAAGGGCTTGTGATCGGTCTCGACATGAAATCTTTATCTCAGCAAATATGGCCTCCATTTATCCAAGACCCAGACGATCACTAAACATTCTTTCCCAATAGTTGAGTACTTCTGCTCAGCATTAGTCAGGACACGACTGGAATATTCGATGACTCAATTCCTGTTTTATGACTGCGCCGATACAGCGGTCATCAGCCTCCGTTGTAACGGTAAACATCTCTCCGACCCTGAGCAGTTTGAAGGTCATTTGGTGATCCAGCATCCGCGCTTTGACACGTTCGAAAGCCTCATGTGCTTCCCTTGTCCATTCGAATTTCCAATGTTGCCCAGGCAAGTCATATAGTGGAGCAGCAATCGTGTTGATATCCTTGACAAACCGGGTTATAGTATGTTGCTCGCCCGAGAAACTGTCATAGAGACCACTTTGAATTGGGAAAAGCACAGTCTTGGATCTTTGCCAGTTTTCTGTCAGTGGGCTAACCTCTCCGTAACCCACTTTATGCCCGAGCAGTGTCACCGAACTCCGAGCGATTTGTGTCTTGGCTTCATTTTTTCGCAGGCCAGCCTCCCGAATAAGCTTCAATATGGCCTTCAAGAGAACTGCCAGCTCTGGTTCCGAATTGCTGTGGACAACGATATCGTCTCCGTATACCGCAACATTCCATAGTCACTTCGTTGAAAGAAGCATCAAGCGTCCGAATGTGAGTGGTGCCCCCGACAGAACAAACGACATACGTCTAAATTGATATTGGGTGTCCCCAACCGTGGACGCCGTTTTCTCCCGGTCCTCCGCCTTGATGGATAGTTGTCAGTAAAGTCGAACACCATGAACTATCGGGAATGCTGGAGAGAATCAAAGATCTCCGCAATCGAAGGGACAGCTACAACCCGATTTACGGTCAGTTCATTCGAACAACGGAAATCCACGCAAAACCG
The DNA here is from genome assembly GCA_003604175.2 of Clonorchis sinensis. Taxonomy (NCBI): domain Eukaryota; kingdom Metazoa; phylum Platyhelminthes; class Trematoda; order Opisthorchiida; family Opisthorchiidae; genus Clonorchis; species Clonorchis sinensis. The sequence goes on along the minus strand of CM030369.1, from coordinate 70,286,815 downwards.
GTATTTCCCGTTCGCATTCTGTACAAGCACAGCCGGGGAGTTGTACGCACTGTAGGCTTCCTCGATTATACCATTTTCCAACATCTCTTGAACCTGTTTATGGACCTCCACCCGTAGATGGAGCGGCAGCGAACGGGGGCCGTAAGGTCGACAGCATTCGGACGAGTGAGGAGTTTCGTCTAAAATCAACGAGCAGAGGCTAAACGGATCTTCATCGCTAGTAAACACCTCGGAGTATTCCTCGACCACGGACTGTACTGACCGGACATTACAAGATGGAAGCTTTCGGACATGCAGTTCGCTCACGGTAGTGCTTGGGTAACCTTCAAACTTGACTGAGCCATACTTTATCACCAGCTTTCCCCGCTTTAGGTCAACCAAGGATTCTGCGCTGTTGAAGGAATCTGCTCGCAAGATTGTCTGCTCTATGTCTGGGCTGATCAGGAACTCGTGCTGCACCGAACTGTCGCCTAGGCGCATTGAGTGAATTGACAATCCGTTAATTTTTAATCGGTATCCACTCACTGCTCCCCCCCGCTAGCGCACACGGTTTGCATTCAGCTATGTTCACACTCCGCATCACCCCTGCTCCTGTATCAATTAGGCACAGCTCCCTCTTCCCGTCTATCTCGATAACGGCCTGTATCGTAGCATGTCACTACACTAACCGCAACCCAACTAGGAAAAGAGGAGTAATCTAAAGTTTTATTATTTACAAGTGGTCGGTTACGACGACACAGATTCTTCCAATGGCCAAGTATGCCACATTTGTCGCATCGGCCCGTTCGAGCGTGCCTCCACGGTACCGTCTTGATGGCTGCAAGCTGTTCGGCTAGTTGGTCCACTTTGGTTTGCAGGTCCTAGACTGGTGAACCATCCCTCTTCTCCTGCGACTGTAACGTGGTCAGTGGCGCCTCGGCCACTTTCCGTGCCGACAGCAACTGCTGGCGCGACACTCCGTCCAGCCCCGGCGAAGTCCGACTCAACGACTGCTGCAGACTGCCGAAGAACACCGTCGGGTCGCATCTAGGTCGCATCCTGGCCGTCTTGAAACGCCTCATGGCCACCTGGCGATCAGCCGGTGTGTCAACCTATGCTGCAAGAGCCTCCTTCGCCACGGCCCAGTCCATCTTCCGAGGGTTCCTTCTGGCCGCGTCCAGGGCCGCCTTCGCTCTGCCTCTGACGAGGGTCTTCGGTACCACCAACTTACTCCGGTCGGTCTCCAGTCTAACCGCCTGCGCGACACCCTCGAAATCCTCCGGGAAGGTCCGCATATTCCCATCCTCAAAAGGTTGTGGCCACGGGATATTCATCCGTATCACGCAACTGTAAACGCTGCAAAGCAGTTACACAGGTTCCGTAACAAACCTCACCTTCCATTGGACGCGGAGCGGGGCTTCGAGAAAAACCACAGACTGCTTGCATGCCTCATCAGTAGTATCCGCCGTTGCACACCTTTCGTCTTCAAAGGTCGCGTGCATACCACCCATTTTCAGTTACCTCCGTTAAATCTGCCCCAGCAGCTCTTCGAGTGTATCACGCCACTTCCAAAGCTGAGTGCCGTTTACTGTTTTCGATCCCCGACCGTCCCCGGCGGTCAGTAACGACAAACGGGCTTTGATACCGGCTTCCCAGCTTCCGCAACCCCAGTCCACCCCTTCCAGGATTCTGATGATCCTTCCACTTGACCTTCGCGCCTACGGGGAACAGTCGTGCCTTCCTACTTGCCATTTTCTGTCTAGTCCTTTCCTAAACGGCGGTCAAGTTTTCTCGAGCTTTCCTCCTTTCAGCTCCTAGTTCGTCCGGAGAAAAGTGTGTTGCCGGCCACAACCCAATTTCCTGATCCACTGGAAGGCGACGTCGACCGTACATCAGCAAGAACGGGGACTTGCCTATGGTTAGTTGTATCAAAACACGATGCGCTAGCAACAACACCGGTAGGTTCACATCCAAGTCACCTCTTTGGCCGCCAACAAATCCTTAATCGTCCGGTTAGGCCATTTGTTTGCGGGTGGTAGGGTGCCGTCCCTAGCTGTCTAATGCCCAGCTTCTGCAAGCAACTCCTAAACTCTTCGCTCTCAAAGCAAGGCCCCTGATCCGTTAGGATCATTTTTGGCACCCCGTGGATGTGATGCACCACCACTCCGCTGATCGTCGTCGACCGGTGATTTGGCACGACTGCCGCCTCGACCCACCCGCAAGGTATAACCATGCCAGAAAGGCCAAAGGGGAGCAGTCAGACTATGAGCAGAGAAACATCTTACTATTATGAGACCACTACGAGGCAGTCTGGAAATAAAAGCGTACTATCCTCTGCGATGGGAGTGTGAAGACATTAGGGTGTTTCCCCGAGGCGACGAGTATGCCTATTAAATCGTTCAGCTGTAACTTCATTTCGGTGCCTAGCTGCCATGCCACCCGAAGGAGGCACGAGGGCTGAGATGTTGCCAGGTTGCCCAAGCCTAGACAGGGCAAGTCGGGAGGCAGAGGCCGTTTTCGAACCACAGACCTTCCGGTCAGTAGATTCGCACTCTAACCACTCGAGCCATCTCGCCATCAGCATGTCTATGGAAGCGATGTTGCCTTTCCCCGAGGAAGGATGGGTTAGAAAGTCGGCCCTAAAAACCGCACAATCCGATCGCCCAACGATTGACCGTGACGCCGGTATATTGTTCAATACGGTCGAAATACTTTTAAACCCAGAGTCTGGCTGATAGCTGTTTGTAGTGTCGGCATGTGCCCAAAAAGGACTGCAGTTCAGACGCTGAGGATACTTTCTATCAAGATTTATTCGGGCTCATTCGTCAGGCAAGAAACACCGACACTGTGGTCCTTGCAGGCGATATGAATGAAAGTGAGAAGTCTGAGCTCTTTAGGTCGGTTCGGAGTCAACGCTCTTCGCACAGACAACAGACAGCGACCCATCCAGTCGTGTGTAGATCATCAGCCGTTTCTAGCTAGTACGGACTTTCAGCATAGAAGTTCGCATCGCCTCACCTAGTGGCTGTTAAGTGCAAACCAATTGTGGATCCAACTAGATCATGCGACCATGGAGCCATTGTCCAAGACTGTCGTTCCTTCTGGAGTACACAACTTGATTCTGATCACACCTGAAAATTGGCTTTCCTTTAGGCCCTCGCAAGTCAGCAAGAAACATGACAATAAACCATCTTCCGAGAACTGTCATAGCCCAGCAGTATCCATCTGGGCTACCTCAACAGTTCTCTGCAGTAAACCAGTACTGTAATGGTAGCGAGCACGTGGGTGAAACATGGAAGGAGCCACGCTAGTGGTGTTCAGTCCTATCTGTCCTAATTCTGCGATACGAGAAAATAACCACAGGATATCGTCGAGACCGCTAGCACCGACTAATGCCAGCAAATCCATACCAGCAATTAACGAGCGCAACAAAGTACGTAAACCCCCCAAACACCAAAGAATGAAGACCCTAGGGGAAGACCGAGAGCGGTGCCGGATACTAGCTAATAAGATGGAGTGGCCAACGGAAAGCAACGCTCAACAAAACGACAAGTGAAAAAATACATTCGCAAAACCGCCGAATGGAGAGGTTGGTCAAACACTTCGAAGGGCAGTTTAGCTGGCTTTCTGCAATACTGTCTCTAGAGAAAGTGCATACGGGCGAATGGAATGCAAACTTTATTCGCTCATCAGGAGAACTAAAATGAAATAAAAGAAAGATCATCTCTAGCTGTAACACTTTTCGGTGCCTGGCTTCCATGCCACCCGAAGGAAGCACGAGGGCTGGGATACTGTCAGGTTGCCCAAGCCAAGATAGTGGAAGTCAGCAGTCAAAGGCCGAGGTCAGGTTCGAATCACGGACCTTCCGGTTAGTAAATTTGCGCTCCAACCACTGAGCCACAAAATATGAAATATCCGCAGTGAAACGTGAGAAAGCACCAGGAATGGACGGTTTGTAGCCAGCTCTCTAAATAAGGCGGAGAATTCCTGGTGATTTATCTAACAATGCTTATTGGGGCGATATGGAGTGAAGAGAAAGTGTCCACAGAGTGGGGCATGCCAACAGTTATCTTCAAAAATCGCAGGCGGACGTTATGTGAAAACGACCATGGCATCAGCCTGGTAGATGCGGCAGTGAAGGTGCTTTCTTGTCTTACCCTTTGAAGGTTGGCTGAACACATAGAGAGACAGATCCGTGAAAACCAAGATTGGTTCCGTCTTGCAAGAGGATGCATCGATCACAGTTCCACCCTTTGACAAATTCTAAAACAGCGACACTGCTTCCAGTGACTAACAGTGGTTTTCTTTATTGACTTGGAGACCGCCTTTGACACTGTGGACTGTGTGTCTGTGGAGCAAAGGTGTTCCGAAAAAATCTTGACCTTTCTTAAGGCGCTGTACGCCAACTCCCGCGGACGTTTGAAGGTCTATGGGAAGCTCTTGCCTGAGTTCGCCACATCAAGTGGTGTGATGAAAGGCTGTCCGCTTTAACTTTTCCCGTTCAAATTCTCCATTGGTACGATTATAGAAGACTCACTGCAAGCCCCTAATGCCTGTGGGGTCGTGGTACTCCCGGGCGTTCGGTCACAGATATCGGGTACGCAGACGACGCTCCTCTTCTTGAGCCTGACGCCGTCATAATTCAAACATTAGATAATCGAAATAATCTTGCTCCACGGTTCAACATGTGTTTCATCCCTGTACAGTGTGAAGTGTTGCTGCAAGACCAGGTGGTCTTAAACCCAAACCTCATACCTGCGGATGAGCCGATTTAGTAGACAACTTTGTTCACCTGGGCAGTTGTATCTGTCCCGGTGGTCTCGCGGATTGAGGTCAGAGCAGCTTTCGAGCTGGTCGTTGCCGTCTCCCTGGATGGGAACCCCGATATGAGACATCAATGGCTAGAGAGAATGAAAAACATAGCCCAGTCGCGCGTGCATGCAAGCAGTTGGCTGTAATGGATAGCTTCCGCTCCTAATATCTGCTGTGAAAAGTCCATTGATACCATTGTATTAGTGCATCAATCATACTTGTTAGCAAAATGTGTAGCTATCTACCCTCTCCCCAGATCATCGGTGAACGAAACGATGGCAGCTACAACCACTGCACAACGACGTGACTTTTACAGCTAAAGGTGGTGACGGTAGTCCTAAGGATAATTTCAGGATTTCTGTACAACACGTACGCGGTTTGCAGCTGAAGATGAGCAGAAAAAGTGAACCAAAATGAAACGTTCCGGTCATAGGGCAGACTACTGTCACAGTAGGGGATGACACTACCTCTACGCCACCTATCGCGTGTGTTGAGGGTTTTGAAGTACGGTTTTGTGTCGTAGAGCCAGGTTCCGTTGTTGAAACACAATCCCATAGAGTTGTTTGGTGGTGGCTGTGAAGTTCGGCATGCCCGCTAATCTTTGGGCATCGCAGTAAAGCACGCAGTGTAAGTGGTATGGTTTCGATGTGCGGGACTACTGGTAAGAGTTCCTTGATAGGCTTCATTGGATGCAGTGGTGACCGATTCGTTAGCATGTACTTGCTGCGGGATCACTTTATCGTGATGAGGCTGCAGAACCACGAGGAATCAGGCAAAGCAGGAAACCTCAACACGGCTCATTGGCGTCAACTGACTTTTTTTGTGTAAAAACGAATCCAAGCTAAACAGATGTCTACTCAAACAAACATCCAGAACAATGTGACGAAGGGCGACAGGCTAGGTCGTAGCAAAAATTGAAAAGTCCCAAGGTCATCAATCTAGTATAACACTGAAACTAGCCATCACATGACTATCGATTATTTGACTGCTGGTTGACCCCCAAATGTCAGATCAATAGCTCGACGATTCGAACGAAGCCACAGGTCCGGCAGTTACAACCCTGTGCACAGTTGTGAGGCAGCTTAGTTTGTTGCGAGGCACAATGACACAGCTGGGTTATCCCTACACAAAGCCACGAGGCCCGATCGGAGCAATGTGTACATCGCCAGGGCCTGTTTATATGTTGCCACCATTAATTGGTGAAAAGAACCATGATGTGAGGAGTACATTTATCAAGGCTCCTTCGTATAGCCTGGCTAAAATGCTGAAGGCACAAGACTACGATCAAAGTCCAGGACCTGCGGCCTACGCCCAGAATAGCAGAATGACGAACACCGGTGACGTGTTTTCACCAAAATATACTATTACCGGGCTTAAACCACCACTAAAGTTTGGTTTGGGTCCAGGTCCAGCCGATTACAATGTTGATCCGGGCAGTAAACTGGTATTTCCTATGGCCCCTTCGTATCAAATGGGTCAAATGTTACGTTCACTGAAAACCGACGGCACACCAGGTGAGTTGGCCGATGTTGTTGGTTTGACGCATACAAAAAGTTTTGAATCGGGGCCAGTTAGCTTATTCTTGCCTAAATACAGGGTGACCTTACTTAATCATTGCGAATGGGGGAAGTCCTCCAAGTAATTTTTATGCAAACAATTCAACTGCTGGCAATTCAGCTCAGCTGAACCTCACCATCACATCGGAATCTTCCAATGGAGTTCCTCATGATAGCCCAGAAATATGCATATGGTGACTTATTATTGGGATACTAATGTCCAGCGTGTTGACAAAATGCACCGTAGTTTAGTTCTGAACCCTGTTCTTAATTATGGCGTAGCGACCAGCCATGAGTGTACGATGAGGACGATTGAAATTTCTGGAAAAATCACCCCGATCCAGTTCGCGTTCCTATTACAAGGTTATTGCCGAAGATTTGGACTAAATTAGATTTGAAACGAGACCCACCATATTTCCCTGTTATTTAAAATTAGTTGTATGAACATCGGATGCGAAGGTACTTCTTAAAGCGTAATCAGCGTCCATTCATCACGGAGACAAGCCAGTACTGTGAAAGAATTGATCCACGGCGCCGTTAATCTCTCGCTGCCGTATGGTGTATGTTGCTGGAAACCGACGACATAGATGTACTACCTAATCCAGTGTACCAGTTATTTGAAACAGTTTGTGAGCCTATTATAGTAATTTATTTTTTCTCACATAGTTTTAGCTGGACCAGATAAACAACAGGCAATTTCTCTCAGTGAACCTGCACAGGTACGTGGTTCGTGGGTGTTTCGAACCGGTGGCTAAGTAAAATTCGAATGAGACTTGACCACATCTTGCATTAGACGTCTGTGAGTCCGTGGGCGGTACTGCCAGATTTCTCCTGGAACTAACCTGCATCTGCCGTTCATTTGGGATGAAGTAGATTGGTTTCGGGCAAAACTTGCTGCTATTTTCTATCAATACTTGTTTGCAACATTGCAATGGCAGTGCAGTCTGAATGAAGAACCTTATTTTGCAACCGCGGTTTGAGCGTTTGTCAGCAGAAAAGGCTTTCAGTGAGTTCTCTCTACCATGGCGGATAGAACAGAAGTTTTCCCTTCCCGGTGAGCACGTCCGAACTACGACACTGAAGCCAACACTGAGTTAACCGAATAAAATTTTGGAATATCTAAGGAAAATTGTATACAGATAACAAAGTAAACGGGAAACAATCAGAGTAGTCATGTTTTTTGCTTACACGAAACTTTTGTATCTAATTCTGCTTGCCACAAAGAACAAGCTGTATAGCTTCTATTAAACCTCAGAATCAATTGCGAAAAGTCCACGGAATTTAGCATTGTGGTATCTAAAATGTGCGGGGGAAAAATTTGTAAAATGTTTATAACAGTAGACGCAGTTCACATTTCTGAGAAACCGGCGAATTATAAATATACATCTGTCTACTGGAGAAACAAGAAACATTAGTTTAATCTTGTTGTTTCTTATTGAGGAATGGCAGTTGATCGCTACTGCCTTATTTTTTGGGTCTACATAAAACCGAATATGTGGCCACCGTGGTATATGATGGTTTCAAGGAGTTCCACCGTGATTACTACCGGACGCATTTGCATTGTCGTGCTAAAAAGAGCCATACGATACCCTGACCGACTCAACAGTAGTGTCGTAGTCGACGTTTACAATGAATTCTGGTGCACATAATGAAAGTTAGAGTGGATTTTACTGCAGATGTATCCCCAGCGAATTCACTAAATGTTCGAAAACATACTGATGTAAACACTCATTGTGATCAAAAATGCCGATTTAAGCTCATAATGTTCCATTTCGTACCCCCCTCTATTTTCATTCCGTAGTTAAAACCCATCCTTGGTCAGTAATTTACGAAACAACTTCCTTTGTGTCGTCTAATATGCGGTTAGTCACGTTGACAGAATGTTGCGGCATGAATATAAAAATTCTACTATCTGTCTTTTATCTGTCTCTCCCATTGGGAGAGCCTGCTCTCAGAGTGGATTGTCTAACTTCGAAACCCAGTCGTGAGCTAGTAAAGATCAACCCACTTTCCATAAAACTGGGGCCGTCTCACTACTCCATCGCAGTGTCGACGCCGACCGTGCTTCGGTTCAAGGGTCACCTAGGACAAGACAACAGACGTTCTTGTTTCACGAGAGTCCCAGTGCACTCTTCCTAGGCTCCACCTTAGAAGAAGGAAATGATGCTTACCTAATGAAATTGTTTTGATCAGCCTGATGGCACTTGATCAAAAATGGGAGGAAATCGTTGCGTAGGTCTGCCTGCTCAGCTCACAAAAATCGTGCAAAATGTTACCGTTTGTTGGAAATGTTGAATTTTTCTTCGTCATCAGTCAACGGGAATGTTATTCTAGGACTGCAGAAGAAAATGACAAGGGTGTTTGAGATGGGCCGTACTGTAATGCGGACAATAAACAAAGGTTTAAAAACGTATCAATAAATCTCGAAGTTTCACTATTAGGGTTACGTTATCTGGATGCTGGTGAGTCACTGAAGGGTCAAACTGTAGTTGCTCTTTGTGCTATAGGCGCATTTTGCCAGACTAATTTTTCCGGGTAGCCAGTTCTCAAATTTTGATTTTCCTTTTTCAGTAAAAACAAACAAACTGATATGTGGTAACTTGAGAGAAAGAGAGAAAAACACAGGTGCGCGACAACCCTTTGAGTTGGCCGAGTGACAGGTGATCACAAGGAGAAACACACTCTGACTGTCCACTATAAGACGCATACAGAAATTGTTGGCCGTGTCGTGGCCGAGTGTCGTTTTTTAAAGATTCAAGACTCAGACACCTGAAGCAGGGATGACCGGGACTGTAATAGTCTCCGAGAGTAGTTCTCTGGTAAATGCATAAGCGACCTAAATCTGCACTAGATAGCCAGCAGCTGAAGTGCAAAATGAATGAAGAAAGTGTGTAGTCAGTAAACTATATACACTTTTACACTGATTCGTTTATTCGACGCAGTTCGGCATATCAAGCAAACGTGTTTTATCCTTTCACGCTGTGACGGATACTCACTTTTATTTGCTTTTCACACCGACGTTTCCTTATTCCGCTGAGACGCGAACAAACGCCTTTACTCCCTCCTCGGTCTGCATGCCACGTTATGGCGTATTTGATTAAAATTTATTTTTTTCCGCTGAAGCTAGGTTTGCTGCTTTGAGGATTGCTGTTACTATAGTAATCTTTGTCACGTAAGTAATGATTCCACAGCGCTGTCGTTGTAGTCTGCTTTGTGGCGAGGGATGGGAATTGCCGGTTAACGTCTGACCTTTACTGCATGCAACTCACAAGCATTTATAAGAGATACTAAAAATAATACCACCAAAAACTGAATGAAAGTACCCGCACTCCTTGCGGGTCATCAATTCAAAGTGACTACTCAATCAGTTGGTACACATGTGTATATCCTTCTAGCTGCGTCAGGGTCGGGGAATGTTTGCCTAAGCAGGGTAGCACTGGAACTTACACTCTAATCTCAGCTGAACTCCGTGAATGGTTGACGAAATACAAATATTTTTCGCCGTGGAACATGTGGGGAGGACATCAATATTGATGCAGATGTACGCGTGAGATGGATAGAATTTAGCGAGAAATAAATAATCGGTGCATTTCCACTCGGCACAGTACCGTCCTATAGACTTTTACTAACAGTTGATAAGCTTAGAATGTCACTTGTACTTTATGTCTGACTCAAAATACTTTATCACTGAAATAAACGCTTGCTTATTTACATTGTCAAAAAATCCTTCTAAGCTTTGAAATGGAAGTTTTGCTCCAGCGAATAATGAGGCCATTTGCTGATTTTGAGAAGGATATCATTTTTATGGACAACAGCAAAACCAAATTTACTGCGATTTATCACCAGGCCGTCTTGTGGTTCTAGGCGCTTATCTTTCAAGGAAAAACCGTGGGACCGCAGAAAACTGGCCACTGTTATAAGAAGCAGCTTTCTAGGAGGGAACCATATGGAGAGATTTATATCATTGCTGTGTTGGCAGCTGCGAATAAAAATGTGAGTATTCAGCCTTAGCGTTCTTTTAATTCACTGCTCCTACATCATCCGAAGCGAGCACGAAGACTGAGTACTTCCAGGTTGCCCACTGGTAGATGAAATTCCAAAAGCTTATCGTACTGAATTTACGAGTTATACAAGCTTAGGGAAGTGTTCCCGGAAGAATCCTGCGCGACGGTCTCACTTTGAGAAACTGACATTTTACGTGGTATTCACTCCCTTTAGCTCCCAATGCGTACACTCTGCCGGACCCATCAAAACGTAGTGAAATCCCTACTGGGCCCCGTTACACGATGGCTGGGCGGAACGACGCACACATCCAGGTGCTCAACAAGGTGAGTTCAACTTCGGCAAGCTTATATATTCCACTCCATTGAGAATTTGTTACCACAGAATTCCTCACTAAAAAGGTATTAGATGACTGTCGGAGATTTTCGTGGATATATACCCAATATCCATCAACGCAGGTGTACGATTGGGGGCAACGTTAGTAGTTTTTAGGTAGCTGTTCTTTTGTTTACTGAGCTATGTCGTGCAATTTGCTTGAATTACTTCTCGTCAACATTCGAGTATATCATTATTGTGTATTCCATTAACGTTACGCCATAGTTTGACGGTATGTTGGAGTTAACAAGTGCCTTGATTTTTGTTTATAAACCTGTTGCTGAGCATGGAGGACATTTGCTTATGCCTGATTCTCTAACTTGTTTTCTGGTTAGTCAGCTTAACCTCTCCAACCTTTGTCCGGTGGTCATTGTTTTGCCGATGACGTGGTTTTCTGATCATACTCCTATTCCCTTTTGGTTGTCCAATTAGTTCATTTTTGCTTTCATCTTCATATTGTGTACATTGGATTGAGTGAGTGAATTTATGACTGAGTATTGTGCTTCTAGGAACTTGCTTGCTCATCTCGACCACCCAAGTCTTCCAAGTTTGGTTGACTATGTTTGTGTCCTTTTTATTTTGTTTCACGAAAGTCATGCATAGTGGATCACTTCTTCCAACGGCTGCATTGTATTTTTCATTTGTTCAGAGAGTATTCGTTTAATTTGTCAAACAATATTATTTATGGTATGCCATGCAGCTGATTCAATACACAACACCATTCCTTGTACTGTCGTTGATTTTGTCCTGTGACCTTGGAAGTATCAGGTGCTTTGCTAGATACCAGTTTCGGTTGCAGTGATTTACGATATCCGTTATCTCCTCCGATCGTGCTGTTGTTACATTTGGTGCAATTTCCCGGGTAGCCATCGTTTCCAGTTGTTTGTTTTGGATGCTTTTCAGTTCTTTTCCTTTTCGGTGTACTGAAACGTGCTTTTGCTCCACAAATCGAGTTTGAGTACAGTTCTTCCTTAGGTTCACTTGGTAGTTGCTTTTGTAGTTTACACCTGCTCCATGTGTGCCATATTCCAACAAACAAAATAATGGGTAATGTCTAACTAGCACGCACAAAATAATGGTTGTGTTTTCTTTCGAGTTCACTTTCGAATCTGAGAAGTTCAGTGAAGGTGCTGAGCTATGCATTCTGCATAACATACCGTTATACAATGGCAAAAGCGTTACCAAAGCAGCCGACAAGGAGTTTATTGCCGGTATTACGTGCTCCACCTTTCGTATTAACATTTCGGCAATAAATCTGATCACTGAAAATGTCACTGGAGATCCAATAAATTTTCTGGTAAATTTACCCACAAATCCGAATTGTGTATCCATGCAAAAGTTCACACCTCTGTACGCAATTTCCGGCTTTGTAGATCCCGTTATAGTTGGATCAGTATGAAGCACTCCACCGTTTCATTGGCGGGATTGTGGTTTACTGATGTGAAAATTGTGGTCTTGTCCGGTGGAGAAATTCTTTAATCACCCCCGTCGTGATGTAATACAGTTTATTAGGAATCACTCTGGTACTATTCATCGTTTTCTACTTAATTATGGTCAAGTCCGCTGTGACTGAGCCGCATCTTTAAAACCCGAGCATTTTGTTTCGGTTTTGGAGAAAGCCAGATTTACGTACGTGCATACACGTAAAAATTTATTTCGCGCATGAACTCTTGCTTATGAGACAACAGACGTCACCTTTTCCTCGGGTTTGTGGGCATAGCACAGCGAAGTGCAGAGAATGGAATTAATCCCCTTAAACTCCGGGCAGGACAGTACATCGTTACAAATGAGCCAGACAATAAGAATTGCACGGTGCATCCGATCGCATCATGGATGTCTTAGAGACAGAGCGGTTGAGTTAGAACAAGCGCCATGCTGATTGGGAGGTGAGTTTGTACAGAAAAGCTTAACAGAGCCGATGTAGGCTTGCCGACCGAATGATAAATATCCGTGATAGACAGTTATCCGTGACCTTCATGTGTGGTCAGGATGTGACGATGAACTTCTAGTTTTTTAGTGGCTCCGGCAAAAGGAAAATTTTCCGAAAAACTGCCAGCCTTTGCTTTTACGTGAGTCCAGCAACCGGGAGAACAGTATTGGTTTGACCGCAGTGTGTATCAGTGATATACTCAGACTTATCATTTTGAGCCCCTTCAGAAAGCTTCATATTATTGGAACTGGCGAACAAAGAGATACGGTGGCCAAAATTTGGAGAATTATAGAGTTGTCTAGCTGGAGTATAAGACAGCCACTATAATTTTGTTCACTGAATACATGAGAAGCTATCTTCAGTCTCCGTGCAGGATTTCGTAGCGCCATCAGACGGAAAACATAGCCTAAAATGGAGAATTGCAGTTTCCACCAACTGATTGTAACCATTCTCCTTCTATCCTGCGGAGAGCGTCAGTACTTTCAAAAGAGGCAACCCATTTGTTTAATACCGTTGGAAAAGCCTTTGTAACCTTCTACAACAACCATATTATAAACAAGTAAATCACCGCAAAACCTGTCAAGATAGCTTATACCGCCTCGACCTCTTTTGACTCGATGGGAGGTCTGGCTGAAACCTTCAAGGTTATCAGTGGTTGCAGGTCTTTGTCGTCACACTAAGCTTAGCCTCAGAGGACGTAACTGACCATTGATCCACTGTGTGTTCAAACCTGGTAATCGGTGTTGCAAGCCCCTCTGTGCCTTCTACCTGAATGTAAGTGGGAGTTCTTGACAGTGAGGCAGCTGGCCGAAAATGAGTCCCTTTCTTATACAACAGAACTGGTGAACTCATAAAACAGAATGGCAGCTACCACTGCAGTTATATCAAACCTACTTGTCCGTGTAAAATCAAAGAAGTAACATTTTGATTTAGTTGCTTTTTTAGTAATAAGGCAGGGAGCTCTACTTTTAGGGACATTTTAAGGACCGATTTCCACACTACGTTCTACTTGTATTATTTTCACTAGCAAACGGATATCACAGTCATATGTATTCCTTTTGAAGACTTGATAGCTTCAATAGGAATTGTTCTTTCAGGCTCTCAACGCAGGATGTATTCGACATCTGAAGCTGATTCTGTCTGTTTTGTGCAAATCGCTGGATAAAAGATCTCAATGAAGGAATTTCGACAGATTTTCCCGCAACCTGATGTCAGCGGATACCTCGTTAGCTGAAAAAATAGCATTTGAGGATATAAGTTTTACTGGGATTGGAACACCACAACGCCTCAGTGATATCTGTGAAATCTACGTAACACACCTCGTCCTAAATCCACTACCTTCTCCCGCAGAAGTGTACCAGGTATATATGTTTCCAGTATGTACGCAGATGGACTTGTGGGTAAACTGGTCGAATTTTATTGCCTCTACTTCATAGCGAGCAGCTTTGGATCCGGACATGGATGTTAGGTTCGGTAATCTTCAGTGAATGATAAACTAGGAGAAGCAGATGAGTAAACATCGGCGCGTGAATCATCGTTTAGTCGTTTAGTTTGGTTCAGATGCATCAGCGCCATTAGGCTTTTTTACTTCGTTGGATGTAAAGATGACAAACAATTTAAACGTATTCCTGGTAGTAGCTTTCTTCTGAACTCGTCAACTAATAGACAGAATGACAAGATGCAATTAATTCTGAATTCTGAGGTTCCAGCTAGATTAGTACGCCCTCAAGAGCACTTTTATGCAGTTTAGCCCAGGCTCTTTTTTAACCTAGAAATAGGTGCTGACATTTCTAACGCGGCGTGCTAATTGACATGTATTGTTTTATTCCTTTTACCATACCTAGTATCCTGGCCCGGCTGATTACAGTGTTGGCTCTCCTGACTTGTACCTACATTCAAATCCAAAGTATACCATGGGTATTAAAGTATCGGAAAGAAGTAAAGCAGAATTTCCGGGGCCACTTTCTTATAAATCGGAGCTGGTAAGTTGATGAAAGCTGACTGACTGATTTCGCGTATGACATAATTATTCACGGCGATGACTGGGCTCTCAAATGGCTGTGGGTCGGGAAATTCCTTGGCGTAGTCCTTCACCTAAGACTGAGTTCATCGCTACTTTGGTTCTGAGTAGCGTAAGGGTATTTCAGTGTTTATTGATCTGATGGGGAAACAGACGCCACGAAAACAGTCTATTCCCAAAAGTGCTGTACACCTGTTTAGTCTTTGTTGGAAAGTATCAAAAGTACGCATTTGACAAAGGTGTTGGCTGTCTACATCACAGGCGGTATCGCAAATCCAAGCAAGCAAATTTTCATAGATCAGCAGTTGCGGCTATCCAGGTTAGCCAAATGGAGGGAATGCGCACGGCAAAAGAAATGAAAGCTAGTGGGTATTTGCAGTCACGTCTCAGAAGAATTTATGACCACTGATAAACATCGTAAGAGTCGGATTTATGCAATGGTTCAAAACTAACCTCGGCCTTTGGATCGCCCGTGTCCAGGCTTACACCATCTAGATGTTTCTCACCTTGTGTTTTCCGGACAGATAAGCACCAAAAAATAACTGTAACAGGAGAATTTTCGAGTTTTTGCCCTTTTACAAGAGCTAAACCAATAGCCACACTAGGTGACAGATGACAAATATATGGCATGCCAGAATGTCTAACTTTCTATGCTAAACAAGATTTTATCAACTTTTATTAAGTGTCAAGTGTTTTTTTATCAAGAGAGATATGTTGATATGATTCCTCATATCACCCTAACCTCACGTGACCGTTTTAAAAGTATGGCCTTTCTATGATGCAGAAACAAGAGTTAAGAGTCCCAAAGGTCTCGTCGTGCCTTACGCTGCATTTCTATATTAAGGGAACTTTCAACTAGATTGTTCACAAATAACTCTCTAAGTTGTTTTATTCTTTTTCACCATCAAGGAGCACTTCAAAGTTAGGGGGACACATAAGTCATCGAAAAAATAAGTCTTCCTTAAAACTGCAGGGTTGAGAAAAGACTGCCATCTTTCGGGGCAGAATGCTTGTTACTACATTTTATTTAACATGTCATGCACTTTTACTCAGCGAATTCTTCCGTCAAAACTCGTACGGTTCAGCTTCCTGTTTATTTTTTTATCAGGTCACGGCTCATCTTCCGTCGACGCCAAAATTCACTATGGGTATAAAACATAGTCAATACAAGGGGGAATTCTCAATCCAACCCAGCGATGATTTCTGATCAGTGAGAGTCAAACTCACGGCTTCATATACACGGAACCAATGGATGGCGTGAAACTTCCTTCCAGTTCTTTTCAGTTCAATTGAAAAGTGAATGATTTCCAATGCGAAAACCACAGGGACCTCGGACATACACTGGTGTAACAAATGCCTTTGTACACAGAGTATCTTGATGGTTTCTTTTTATTTGTCAGAAGAAACAACACTTATCTTGCGCCTAGTCGAATACTGCTACATATTCGATATCCGAGTTCTTTGTTCAAACAAATGTTAGACAGATGAATCAGAAGAGGTAGGTTTCGTAAAAGTTGTGGACATAGAATCATTTATCCTCTGCTGATTAACTTATGAGAGACTGCAACCAAAAATGGAAAAACGTCTTGGTGCTTGGCTGAAATGGGTAGAACAGATGATTTTGATTTTCAGTATTCTCCTGCCTATAAGCTAGCCAAAGTGTAAAAAAGGCTATGATGTTACTTTTCAAGCTAATTGATATTTCAGCGTATCTTTCTCGCCCGATAGAACAAAGAAGTTTAAACCGTTAAAAATGACTTATGCTGAATTATGTGAACAAACCTCTGATCAGTGAATATCCTCGAGGGCCAATGGGACTTCTTCAATGGAAGCTGGCATCAGAACACAACGCTTTCCGTTTTTTTGTGCGTTCCACGAAAAAAGAAACTTCAGACTGTGTAAAACTGCGTTAAAGTCCAATGATATGTCCTTTATTCCAATGAAGACGTTTCAACATGACCCTTACAGGGAAGACATTTTTTCCATCTTGTGAAACCTAATATTTGGAGCCACTCACTTTTGACATATCACAAAACTGTACATAAATGACTAAATGGACAGCTTGGAGAAGCTTTTTACCTCAAAGATAGAACATTAGGTAAACAATATTCCTACTTCTGGTCAATCTAGTCTGTCTCGTTCTGGTGTTGTTGTTTTTACAAAAAGTGAGGCGACCTGAAATCAGTTCATTTTGTTCTGCCAAAAGAGATGAAGAAAACCGTTTATAATGTTTCTTATTGGGAACTCGCTTATACCACATCTTTTCAAATTACCACAAGTACATATCTACTGTGGATGAAAGCTAAATGGATTAGATTGGTATGTTGAATAAAAGAAAGTTGAGGCGAATTAACTGAGTGTTCGTTTCGGGATTCGGGTCTGGAACCCAGTTCCACCGGAAGCTTGGGTGAGGCAACTAAAGTGTTCAGTAGTGTCCTAAGAAACAGTGAACAACTATGGTTTTCTCAACATAGCGATTACCACTGCATGATATGAAAAATCGGGGTTATGTGGTATGTGGTGTGTACTAATCAAATATTTCAGTTCTCTGATCAAGTTAAAATGCGGACGGTTAAACTTGTTCAAGTATTTCAAGTAATAAGGAAGGATTTCTTAGCGTTAACTAGTTGGAAGATTGTTGAATACTTTGGTAATTTTAATAAAAGGAATTTACTCCTCATTTTCTGGTTTTCGCACCATACTATTGATACTTAAAAAAGTTATGCTATGGTGGCATCTTTTGTGCATCTCCGAAGCTAGAATTCACACACTTAACTCCGGCTCTGAGTAGGAGTAGGCGTTTTCTTTCCCAAGCTCGTGTAAAAGGCGAAGATATTTTCGCTTTTTCAGCGAAGTTTAATTGCTCTTTCACTAAAAAAACGTGCTGAATACCCATTGTGTTAACATTTTGTCTGTTAACTATTTAAGGTCCGGGTCAGTTTGAAGGTTTGAACTTTCTTGGAGTAACCAAAATTATAAGTTTGTTCTTTACATGTTGTAGCCTCAGAATGCAGTGGCGCTCTTTTGTCTTCCAACAAAGTACTTTTGAAGATACCGTAGGTTCAAAACACTGTACTGTATGGTCACTCGTAGAAATCACACAGATAAAAGGTTAGCAGATAATTCTAGTCATAATACCTAATTTAAACATGTTTCTTCATCTTGGGTAAATCACTAGTTTTCTACCGCTCCACATTGTAGTCTATTATTCGATTCACTGAGCAGCTGGTTGAGTGTGCTAAGTGACTGCATTGTTTGATCTTCTCTAACTTCAGTGTACAGCCCATTGATAAGGAATAGATGACGTGGTTATATAAACTTTCTAAGCATATTTTCCAGGCTGTCGAAAGGAACGTAAATTGTGGGACCTCCTATTCATATGGTTAAGCTAGGTGATTATGCACCATCTTTAGAATTTAGCTTCAGGCATCTGTATATCTCAGAGTATAACAATTTTTGCAAACAGATAGATAGCGCTCTGGGCTACCCGGCGTTGGGTTCCAAGTTAATGTGTTCACCTGTACTAGTGGTTGCCTTTATGGTTTAGAAATGACAGTTTTGCTTAATTGTGCGGTAGTTCCGGTTAGTAACTATGGGTTCAGCCAGAATACACCCAGCAGTTTTCTGAAGTGAACCGTGACCACTGAACCGTATGTAGGTAAGTTTTTTCACCGTTACAAAGGGCACGAAACCAGCACTACCCTTCAGGAATTCTCACTTGTCTTTAGTAAGGAAGTAGTTGACAACTGCTTTGAGAGTGTGGGTTGCTAACAGAGCAATCGGATGGTCAACCTAAAGCGGCTATACAGTAAGCAAACGTCCGTATAAAGGAAAAACAATGATGGAAAAGTTGCTGTCGGTAATCAGAGAACCGCTAAGGTGGGATAACAATGATAACAAGGATATGTCAGTCCCCGTTGCGGCACAATTCGTTTCCAATTCTTTTGTTGTTGCCAGCTTGGCATGTGAACACTTCACATTGGTACTGCTAGTAGAAGCCAGGTTTCCGCGATATGCAAAAAAACGCGGATTGAAGCGTGAGAAATTACATTGCTCCCGTGTCTCTTATCGACCGTTTTTTCTGTAGGCGCGGATATATTGTAAGCATCCAGAGTAAGCATGACATTTGTTTACTCATCTTAATAAGATGCTAGCCAACGACTGATTAGATGCGTTGCAGGTAGATCATTTTTCAAAAGTCGGAAGTACAAGTGACTCGGATGGATTAAATAGGCTTGAAAACGAAGTTAGAAGTAAAAGTATGCAGAATTGCACGTTAATTAGCATGATCCAAAGTTGCAATAGCCGGCAGACAGCATTTTCCCTAAAAATAGGTAACGAACGCAAATTAAGTAAATTCGCTTAGATGACTATTGTAATAGGTCATTTTTACTTACTAGCGTTGGTTGGTTTCGTTTGAAAATGCGAGTACCATCCGTGATCTATGTCGCCGGTACAGTTAACAGAGACAGAGTAGTTTATTTACCGCATCAGCGTCCTGATGAAGTGATGTGGCTAACAAGTAGCTGTGAGAAACGTAGTACACGGCTACAGCATTCACCGGATTACACCATATGGCCAAATTTATTATGGAACTAGGTTCCCAGCGGAAAGCACAAGTATTACGTGTTCATGCTTTAATATTAATTTTACCCATATATCCACATAGACATACTTCCCAGGCAAAATAATACGTGAATCAGTAAGCTCGATTAGTACACCAAGTTGGAACCACCAAACATTCAGCAACTTTATATGTTCCAAAATGTCTCAGTCACCACTTTTTGCAACCGTAAGCTAAGTCTTTTTAAAACATTAAGCTTTGTCAGCATAACTGAACTTCTTGAAAGTACGTTCTACGTGTCGAGACTTTCTTGACAATCCGCTACCCTTTTCTTCCTGTTTGGGCTCAGAAGGTGATTATATTCCCTGAAGTCCTATCAACTTTATTTCCAACAAAAAATTCCACTTATATGAAGTTATTCAATAGTACAAAAACTGAAGTTTTAGTTTGAGGTCCAAATGATTTTTTTGACTGGCTGTTCTTTAACTAAAACTGTGTTGCACAGATTGCCCCATTTTTAAGGTATTGGGGCACTTTTTCAACTTAAAACAACGTACTAACCAACCCATGAACTTACATTACGATGGTGAACATCGCAAATGATTGGTTCATTTTGGTCCCATTTAGTAAACCATTCCCTGAATTCATAATCCGCACTTTCCCTTTCCAGGCTGTTTAATTATCTATGATAATGGTATCTTATTCTCATATTAACCTTAAACTTTAACCACGATATTCAAAGATTTTTAGGAGTAAGCCAAGCATAGTTGCTCAATCTGTCTTGGTAATTAGCTTTTGATGGCAATGGCGGTCAGTCGCAGAAGTGCCCGAGGCGGATGGCCTGGGCTCTATCCCTGTCTTATTTTAAACCAGCTAAATCGATAGAATACAAAATGTTTTGTACGCATACAGAGAGTAACTAACTGCAAGCATAGTTATTACGCTGCCCGCAAGAACAGCCCCTAATCCATAATACTGGAGAATAGTTATTACGCTGCCCGCAAGAACAGCCTCTAATCCATAATACTAGAGGCCACAGAATTTTTCGAATCCCTAAAAAAAATTCTTCATGTTTCGTGATGATTTTTGATCACCAGTAGATGAAGCGGACCGGTCGTCTGGCGCTTCTATCATTTCTAACCACCAGCCACACGGTCAGCAAACACCAACCATATTTAAAACCAAAGTAGTCTCAGAAAATGTGTGAAGGGTGGATGCAGTAAAACAACATTTATAAAAGGCTCCGACATGATTGCACTAGTTTCTCATAGGTAGTCACTGTTGACTCGACCACGCTGAGTTTGTCAGTTTGATTTCGCTTGTGACTAATCAGGCGGCATGCAAAACGGTACATAATCAGCTTTCAACCATCACCTTATCGGTCACCGATAAAATGAGACATCTTCACGTCTTGCTCTCAGTTCTATTCATTATGACATCAGCGAAGAAACAGGCAGCGACCAACGATGATCCAGATCTTAACGGAAAACCTAATTACAAGAAGGAATTGGAAAGTATCTTAAAAGAAATAAAACTTTTAAGACAAGGACTTCTAAACATCATCCAAATGGTTGCCTTCAGCCTCAACGAGACGGGCGAGTTTATCCGAGATTCAGTAAGGACATTCTGCATAACGAATAATTTAACTCTGGAACACCTATAACGCGAGTAAATTTATTTACATCACTGAGTGCCATTTGCGTTGTACCTTTTTACCTCAATAAATTCACTGACGGCCTGCTTATCGTGTACGCTGCACCTTTTCACAATCATTTTATGGGACCAAGATCAATTGAGAGGACACAAAATGCTGTAGATCTTTGTCCTTATTATTGTACAGGATAAGAGCCGAGGAAAATCATCGTGGGGTGAAATTAGGAAGTCATATTGCAGGGTTATACGCGGGCCAACAACATAGGGCGAATTTTATGGAAATAAGCAGGAATTGATTACATCCATCGGCGTGCAGACAGCTAGTACTCTCACCTGTTTACCAAGTTATTGTTTATCGTTATTATCCTACGTAGGAGGACTAAGCAAACCATGGGCTTTGGAAAATTCTGCACTGATCTGACAAATCAGGTGATCGCTGTATACGAAGGCGTCTCCAAAATCGGACTGTGGTTCCTTGCTTCAATGCAACCACCAGGTCAGAAAACTCGGTCACACAGTAGCCCTAAGAAAGAACTTCAGATTTCGATTGCTTTCTTTACAACCTGAATATAGGTACCCCAAATCAGACTCTTAGTAGTCTATTTTTGTTATGTCTGCTGATTCGCCAACTTGTTGTATCTGACTGCTGACCCGCTCCAATGCCTAATGCCGGAACAAAGACTCACAGAAGGGAACACAACATCCATATTCCGAACAAGCGAGTGCGAGAATACAACGGTCTCAAGCAAGTTATTGGAGGGACACTGTCTAACTTGGTCCAATGCTGACGCACGCTGTCCGGCCTTGGTGCAAGGTTGAGACGCGCTGCATATTGCGGGGGCGTTGTCTGACCTTGACCAACGCTGACTCGCGTTGTCTGGGTTTGATACAAGGCTGTGAAGCGCTGTATATTGAGGGGACTTTGTCTGTCTGGTCAACATCTAGCAGAGCTCAGGGTCTCAGTAGATTTCGGGCGTTCAGTGGTCGCTTTCAGGAATCTGACCTTCCTGATAATTTTGTACTTCGTTTCCAAAGTCGCTGGATAAATCCTTCATGTAGCAGCGAAAAATTCCTTGGGTTATATGCGAAACATCTATTAACCACTGAGTCCACAGTTTTTTTTGGTTTGAATGCATTTCTCTAATCTGATGAGAAGATCTGATATGCTTATTTACTTCTACCCCAATAGCCGCTTTGTTGAGGACTCGGATTTTGTACCTAGTTTATTGTTGACTAGTTTTCTGTGCCCAATATCCAGGAAGAAGAGCATCCATACAAACCCAGGCCATCTATTTCTGTAGCATCGGTGGAGTATGCGGTAATACAGGGTAAAATTAGCTTTAGCTGCACAAGAAGAAGACTAGTTTTTTGACACCAACTATCTTTTTCATTTTAGTCCTGTCGAACAACGAAACTCACAAAAGTTGAACAAGAAATTTATTCTTGTTCTCAAATGAATAAAGTATAACTTTTTTAATGCCCTTTGTATTTGTTTCAAACACTAAAATAAGGTAACATCTGCATTTCTGTCACACTGTCACATGACTGGCGACTTTTCCTTGAATTGGCTTGGCAGGATTCAAACTTCAGAAGGGCGGAATTTTGGTACATATCACAACAGTGACATGAATGTGAGGTCACCAAAGTTATATAATATAAGTACACAACGTCTGGTTGCTCCGTCTATTCATAGTTACACTTTATTATAACATAACTATAAAATTATATTGTTTTACCGCTCTTATCTGAATGCATCTGGGTAGCACACGGCTTACGCAGTCGTAATGCCCCAGATGAAGGATCCCTGGGTCATAATGCGATATTTGACATGCTCATTTTAAAACTTTTGTTTTGATAAGCGGATTAGCCTATGGTTCCATCTCACTTCAACAAAAGCTGATGAAAACTCCCACAAGCATTTGATTTTTCGTACACCTAAAAATCCTAAAAAACGGCTTGCTTTGTTTGCTTTAAAAAAGCGATCAAGTATGAAAGACATTTCCGTATTGTCCAAAGGGTGTCTTCGATTTAAGATAGTGGAGTACTGCTTCCGCAGCATGTTCTATAAATGCGGACACGTCAGTTGTCTCTATATTAAATACTGCATTTGTGTTATGCGATCCCTTTTGGGAAGACCTACTGCATTTCCAAGAAGTGCGGAGTCGGATCGTCAAAAGCAGCATACGCAGACTAATAATATACCCCTCTAGGAATCCACTATATGTCGATAGCATGAGAAAATTAGGGGCTCTTCTACCAAGGCCTATTCCAGAATAGGAAACCAATTTATATAAAAAAGGTGAGCATAAATGTACAGTTGTTTCATCCCAATCGGCAATCACCTGCATCATTTGACGAATCACATGGCTGATCAGTCATCTCGGACAAACATTTTAGGGGCTCAAATTTCCATGAAGATTGTTGGGATGCACACTGGAGGTGACTCCAAGTGATGTGAAGCATTTGTGCAGTGTTTCCACGCATTTCCACGTAAACAAATTGCACTTGAACAACGAAAACGAACTGAAAAATTTAACATGTACCGAAGAGCTTATCCTATCGAAGCAAATATTATAGATTCATACGGTTAACCTTGTTTGGAGTAGCAGGTGGTTGTTTTCACATTGACATACTAGGCGCTTTGATGAGTTATGACTTGAAATCTGTTGCATACTACGTGCAACTTCTTTTAGTTTTTCCAAGAGTTAAAAATTTCTCTTGATGAGCTAAACTCCGAAGCACATCATGTGCTTCATTTAACAAAGGTCCAAAAACTGCTGATGCTTTAGCCTGGCTAAAACGTTCCTAGATATTTCGTTTGCAGTCTTTACTGTAAAGTAAGGTGATTATGGGAGCCATTTTAAAGTCTAATTGGCTGGCGCTGTGTCATTTAACACATCTTTATTGACAAGGGATCTCGATACAGTGAGAAAATGGCTCGTTTACGTTGTCTCCAAAAGAAATTTTGCAAGTTAATCGAATCTGATGCTGTCTGTAAGTTTGGTAAACATTCCCAGAGTTCGAGGGGATATTTGATCTGTTTATCCTAGGAGACTTCTGCCAATCCAGGTTATGAAGGATTTTAAGTCAGAACCTTACACTCTAAGAGAGGAAGAAACTAGATAGTCAATAAGAAATGATTGCTTCTGAAGTTTTCAGGGTTGTTGCTTCCATGAATAAGTTTAAGCCCTCGATGAGCGGCCATCCTCTTTACAAACAGTAAATTCCAACTTTTCAAGAAACACGTGAATCTAGTCTGGACTTTGAAAAACTTTCAAAAACCGCCTCAGTTTGAAGACGCTTGTACATTGCGTGCTTTAAGAAAACCATAAAAAATCAGACTCACTCTAATTGTGTGTACCATTGAGCATATTATGAAAGTGGAGGTTCCAGGGCCTGGTGACTAATTAATTTTGATAGTATTCGCGGAACCGTATGTTGACTCACCAAGATTAATAGCTTGCGTGCTGCGAGTATAAACGCAGTGGTTAATTAGGTACAGACATAAAACTAGCCTTTTTCTGTCCGCGTGATCCACCAAACTTGCTGCCATCATTTGTGTTGTTCGAAGCATGGTTGTGATATAAAAAGTACAATTATTATAGACCTGTATGTTTATCATGTACGTGTGCAAGTGACTAAATATGATGAATCTAACCCTCATAAAATAAAGCTTAATTTGACTGGAACTATGGTGTTTTGTTCCTACCGAACACCACCCTCTGGCTTACCAGAAAAAGCAACAGAAGAAATGTCCAGTAATAAAAAATATCACACCGAAACAAAGAGGTGTTCTATCTTCTATATGAAAGTTGAGTCATAATCCGGCGTTGGTATCTGTTCGTCTTAACATGCCCGAGTTACCTTCTGAATAACAGATGACAGTAGCGTTTTTCTAATGGATAACATAGGCCAGACAAGAATCAGTCAATTTAGGTCATCGTCAGTCCTACTAGATTATCTCCTAAATGTTTTACCAAGTTGACTATAAACGCAGCGCACTCATGGCCAACCCTGGGCAACAATTCCACTGAATCTATGTTACTTTAACTCATATGAGAAAAAGGTACTCATAGTGTTCTGTGGTAACCAAGCTCCTTCGGGCAACTAATTTGAGACACTCTCAGTAATTTTCTATAACCACTTCATTGGGAATTGGTGATGGACACTTTACAAGAAATAACAACAGCCAAATTCATAGAAATCTCATTCCAAAACTTTTAAAAGTAAAGATTTAGACGCCCCTCTTGTTCAAGTGAAGCTGGTCGTTAAGAAAGACAGGATGCATTGACTGGCTCTCATTTAAACAAGCCTAAAACGATCAAAATGAAAAGTAAGTTTGTAAAATGAATTATTTGTCTTGTTTGAGACAATCGGAATGACAACACCAATCGAGTGTGGGTCCTTTCTTATATTCATGGGATTTATTACTAAAGACGCCGTTTACTGCACGTTTCTCTCTCATTGGTTATTCAATTGACCGTTGAATGTCCAGTTTGCAACCTTTGATATCGTCAGCAAGTTTAAACCACAAAAAATTCCTAGCGCTTTGAATTTTACTATTTTTGTAAGGTTTTTAATCCATCTTTGGTCGATTGGTTTGATGCGCTGTTTAAGGCAAGCATATTAATCCGTTGGATTTGAATTTTCCTGTTTCCTTTTTATTCTCTCCCAGTTTGCTGCGCCGTTGTGAGGTCGCACTCCTCGTATTATTTTGTCCTCAGCAGTTGAATGCCGTACGTGACCAAAACATACAAAGAACTGTCACTACCACCCACCTTTGGTGCTCCTCCCATCTTCTGTTTAGATCGCTGCGCGAGTTTTCTCCACATGTCCTTCACAAAGGTCTTTAATCAATTGAACATTAGTTTCCCTGTGATTTTCACCAAGCCATAATGTTCCTCGGTAAAAGAGTGCAAAATACTTTTGAGGGATGTGAAAACTGAATATAAAAATCAGCACATTTAAGGAAACACAATATCTTTGTAGTTTTTTTTACATGAAAGTACTCTCCTCTGAGTGGATTATTCACATTTTTTAATCCAAATCTCACGTCGCAAAATTCTCCTTCTTCATGATTCCAGTGCTGAGGACTCTTTTCGTCAATCCATGTAGTATGTATGTAGTTTGTATGTGTTGATTACGTGTGACAATCCCTGCGTGCAGAATAGCATAGTTTCATAATCTCGAAGGATTGAACAGAATGGATTATTGCACCGTTACTTCACAAATTTCAGTGCTGTCGCTTTCTGTTTAGAGAAAAATGAAAACAAGTGATTGTTAAACCTCCCGCTTCAGCAATACACCTCTGCATCCAATGCAGCCGCACTGTGGACTTTTACGATAGAAACCAAACCCTTACAAAAGAAGGTATTCCATTTAACCTTTGGGTATTTCCATCTTCTCTATCCCAATTCGTGCCAATGGTAAACTAATCCGTCCAAAATGTACAGGTTGCGCTTCGTATTACTATGGGATAATTCGATTCTGTGCTGGGTGTATTCTTAAGATGTTTCTGCACTGGGCCCAAACGCAGTCAGTCTAAAGTCGACAGTCGGGTTAGATGTTACACCATTTCTTGTTCCTTCTTCGGCATTTATACAAGCTCACATCAACTGAAAACCTCGGGACTCAACAACTGGTAGGCAGGTGTACTTTTCTATACTTGTTTACCGGTATAGTTCGGTTAAATGAAGTTGATATATATATACATATATATATATAGTATGTTATTCATGCTTCTCATACACCCGTTCCAGATAGGTCTTGTTTACTAAATCTATGGGACTTGAAATGGACGAACTTGCGCAGACTGTTTAAAATGTAAACTATCGACCGAATAGTTCACGTGAGCCGTACGCTCACTTAGAGTGATGTGTCATTGGGGCCAATGTGCTGAAGTAGATAGTGTCAGAAGATGCAAATACTGTGGAACTCAGTTTTGTAACGCATGTGGTTTGGGAGACTTCGCAAATCGAATGCAGAATTTCGAGCGCTGTATTGTGTGCAAAATGGCCGATTTTGAAGAAATGGTTCCAGAACCGAAGAAACTAAAACCCAAGATTGACCCGGGTTCGCAGCCTAAAAGAAAGAAAAGGAAAGGCAGGAATAAGCGCTAGGACAACGTCGCAGTCACTGATGAACGTAAACGTCATTCAATTCACATGCACTCCACAACGTTTAAGAGTTCATTGCGGAATTCCTTACTTTTCTCAAATGCAGACTGTGGATATTTTAATTGAGTAATTTATTTATTTGACGAAAAAATAACGGCTGTACGTTCATTCACTGGAATATCATTTAATGAGTTTTTTTCTGTTTCTTTTGTCATTTTATATTCAAATATATTTTTATTGACAGCAGGATTCATCCAAAACCTCGCGCGTATTTTCACTGTTAAAGGGAGAACTTTAGGCAATTCGCATATTATATCGGTAACTGGAGCTCTGTACCGAGAATGTAGAAAACCCAACTTGGGTGTTATTATAAGCCTTTAGTTTTTCACTTCCTAGAATGGCTCAGTGTGTAGAGCTTGGAAATGTTAAACGCTGAGAAGGTCGTAGAAATTTGTCAAGACAACACAATATGTCTTCAAGAAAAACTGTCGATAACAAAAGTTTTGGTGAAGTGGATTCTATGCGTTATTGTATCATTCTTCTTATCAGTACAGGTTAGCAAGCCTAAGTGGGAGAAGACTACGACACACAAAAGTTGAGGGGTAAGCTAGTGTATAATGGACACTGAATGTCATAAACTGGAAGTTGGAAGCATCCGTAGATTTTAGGAAGGCATCTGTGCGTTAAGTTGCTTCCGATTGTCCTTGTATAAGTCTTCCTCTTCAAGCTAATTTATTTCACTTAACCATCTTCTAATTTTGGGTGCTGCTGCCAGTAACGGCCATGACAATATGGATTATAACGCTAATGATATTGTATCTCATATGCGTCATTACGTTTCTGTGAGTCGCACATTAGGGTAGTAGCTCTTTTATCTAATTTGCCTGAAACAATAAACAGGAGCCCGAAATCTTGAAATTCCCACTGGTGTGAAAACTTCCATAAGCTCAATGGAAATGTTAGACCCCGCTGTCTTTATGGAGCCCAATTTAACTTACATAAGCTGAGGGTGTATACTTCAGCGAGTGCCAAGTAACACTACAAATACTGCCTATGTCAAATACGTCGGGGGGTGCAAGCGGAACTCGCGATGTGTTATGAAGTGATTTGGACGTTTTCACATTGTAGTAACAGGAGTTCTTTTGCTCATGTCTACAGATGTTTGCAACAAAACTGATTAGTAAGGGATCAGCCGAAGATAAAGTTATTCAAGTCTGCCACAAATCCTATCGAGTGATGTCCAGGACTATTGATTCTAGCTGGACATTTCTGCATTATTTCAGCATTATTTCCAAACCCATATTTCGTGATCTACGTACACAGGTGGAGTGCCGTCTAGTCTCTCGGATTATTCAAAGTGCAGATGGAGGTGCAGATAGTACGCGGGATGGTATTTACACCGCGGACTTTACGCTGGGATGACGTAAACATCACCACAATCCTGGCTTTCAGGACAAGCAGTAGTGAGTTGTGCTTTCGATACCGCAACTGCCTCTGTTTTTTATTCTGGGTTATATGGTCTACAGGGTAAGTGAGAATATGGGTCACATAAAATATAGGAATATAAAATACAGTTGTTGCCCTTCCATGTCTAAGAACTTTCGACGGCGCCGTGTAAAAAATTACAAGTAAATTTAGATAGACCAACATTTTGAGCTAAAGCAACCAGTAGCGAGCCATCGGGTAGCTAAAACATTTGCGCTGGAAGGAAAAAGAACATATGGCTATACAACTTATGCCATGAAGCCCGGATGAGCGCGACAAACACCGTAAATGTCCTCATCCAGATTGCACGCGGTGCAAAATGCTACCAAGAGGACCCAGTATTCCATAAGACACATTCAGATTTGGAATGGTATCAATTTACACGCACATTTTCTAAACACGAAAGCGCGAAATCTAATCAAAAAAGCACTAGACATGGGGAGCAACGCCAAGGTGAGCAAATACGCAAAAAAACTACAGGATACGTCTGAAACGGCCTCATTAAAAACTTCATAATTTTGCGCATTTCATTCATGAAATATGCACAACCGAATAAACCCGCCTTGCTAACAATGCTCAGACGGATTTAAATCCGGAATATGATTAGAAAAATTCACAGACCCGACGTGATAAAGCTCTATTCATATTTGACTATATCATCACTCAGGAATCGAAGGGTGCAGCGAGTCATTCAATGTCCCCTTATATGTTCCGGGTGTTTACTTCGCTTTTTGAATCACCAACCAAGCTTCCACACCTGCAAAACTCGCAGCTTAAAAAATCACACCGTCGCCAAAATAAGCCCGACAACTGAGAAGTTGCTTCCTTTCGTGCACCATTGCAGTGGTATACAGGTTCACCACAGTCATTCCAAATTAAAATTTCCTTTATCAGTAAAGACACAATCCGGTTTAACGTTTCAGTTGAGATGAACAGAACCTTGTTTACCTTCTTTGGAACGTGGCTGCAACTCATCAAGGACCCTGTCTCATCTTTGCTTTTATGTATGCTCTTTACTGCAGGTACTGCAATGTTGAAACTTACGTCCAACCCGAGGAATCAGTGCACGTTTAAGATATCTATCAGCTGGCTTGAATCAGCTTGTAAGTGTCCACCTCTCGCCCTACAGAATAACATTCGAATTCTCAAATTTCTTATTGTTGATGGTAAAGGACATCAACAGTTTTGTTGATCCCCGTATGTTTTTAAAAGTTCTGAAAAATGAGCTATCTGACTGCTTTGATAACATTGGAGCTGAGGTGAACTCTGCATTGTTGTTCATTACACAGTAGCACCATTGATTATTGGCTGACCAATTAACCTGATAAAGATCCGGCCACTTCCATCGAACTGGTTTTTCCTTTGTCACAAGTGAAACATGTTGATTTAGTAGTTCCGCTGCTTGGTTTTGTTGGCTGAGCACTACTTCTATCGAATTATCAAGTCCGGTTGTAATTGATAATCCCAGTAAAATATAACTCACCCAACATTAGGTGAAACATAAGATTTTGTGGTTGGTGGCACAGCAGTAAGCAGGTTAAGCGAGGTACTGGGTGGAACGTATTATTTCTATATTCGTCGCACTGAATCGTCGTGTTTGAAGTGTGCATGCACTGGTGACACTCGGTTATGAAAGTTTTCAGAGTCTAACGTGATCTACCAGCAGAAAGGTAATTGGTTTGAATCTAGCCAAGGATGCTTCCAAACAAGGATGAAACAGCTGTAATGTGCTCCTGGGCTTTCTACTCAAGACTGGTCTTACTTGCAAGATGGAGTTACAATTGGAACCACAGAATGGTCTCATTGTCTGGAAGCATATAAGCGGTTATCCACAAAATGCAAAAATTTCACAACTCCTGCCAACCTTCCAACTGAAAAGTCGTCAGTATTACAACCTTACAACGCAGGATTGCACATTATGAACTACGTGAGCGAAAATGAGTAGCACATTACCCCGTTAGAGTTTAGGTTAACCATCCTGCTGAGTGGACAATCGTGGCGGAATGGTAAATTATGGTGATCACTATAGAGGAGAATGTTGGTAGCTCAGGTAGTATAGATGGTCGTTGGTTTGTTCGCTGAGCTGGGCAAGTTGATTGCAAACGTTTCATCACCAACACCAATGCGTACACTGATGATGTCACCTCGATTGGTGATGAAACGTTTGCAATCAAATTGCCCAGCTCAGCGAACAAACCAGCGACCATCTATGGTGATCACTGTTGCATCGTGCTTGTTAAACCGAAACTCGCCAATACACATAGGCTGTGGACGCCTATGATCATTAGTTTAGAAGTCGGATGACAAGGAAAGGGTTTAAAAAAGATTTTTTCACGGGGTCTGATTACTGCCTTTGATTGTCTAATTCACAATCATAGTGGCGAAACCTCTTATCAACCTCCTTATCAAGAATCACGGGATCGAGGCACTAATGCTTTGAATAAAACGGCTATAGTCAAACTGAATGTTGCGAATTTTTGTCCTTTTATGAAGGCGCCAAATTGTTTCTGTCTACGTGTGGCTGAAAATCTCACGAGACGCATCGCATCACCGCTTCCGGCGGTGAGCGTGCAGTTATTTGGTATCACTGCCTAAACAAACGGTTGTCTGTGATCGTGTTCTGGGGATATGATGGGTGAGACAGTTCCAGTGCCCTACTTCAAAACGTGTCGCATATACGTTTCTTTCAATGCAATTTAAAAATTCAGGCATCTCGCGCAAGACAAAGCTGAATAATTGTTTGACTGCCTGAATGCTCAATCGGTTAGCTCTCAATCAACTTATTTACTGGTTGACAGATTATTTGAGTGAATAACAGAACGGATTCGCATCTTTGAGTAAGATGGCAGCCATTACTTAGACAAATAAAAATGGTTTCACAGTTATGACTGGACAGCATTTCCTTTTTCAGAATATCTCTCCGATTTATCGTTGAGACGATGCTTTCCAGAGAACACCTAATTACTTGAGATAGTGCATATATGAATTGCAAGGAGCTTTCATCTCTCAAGTGAAGCTTAGAACGCTTGATTAACAGCTCATGTATGTTATTTTACATACTGATGCGAAGGAGTTCAATCTGAGTTAAGATTTTCGTCCCAGTGGAAATTTTTTGGGTTGCCATTTTCTAAACCAGAATTTATCGCTTTGAAGCTTGTGATTTGATAAATCCATTACTACTACCGGAGCCCCTCCACAACTTCACTATTAGCACTGGTGTTTCCTTGGTATGTTTGCGGTTAGAACGAGGATACATCCTACCATATTACAAGGACGTTTTCCACAATAGTACCATTCATCTTTATGACTCAATTTTCACCACTTCTCAAAGACAATAGACAAGGTGTTTTCAAATCTATTCGCTACTCATGTTGAAAGCGGACACTCAAATGTTATGAATACAGCCTACATTCTCTTTGAATTCGTACAAAAAATTGGAATATACTGAAAAGAATGCGAATTTTGTAGAATATGAGAAATTTAGAGATAACATAAACTGAGCCAAAAATATAGAGCACAACGCACGTTTGGCTTGAACTAGCCGGATATGTGTCCAATTTAAAAAGTGGAGTTCACATCCGTGAGTAACTGTGTATCCAGTAGATCCATAACCAAAAAGATGGGCAAAAGGTGTGTTTAATTTAAACTAAACCCTTGGGTTTAAGGACACTCACAATTTTAAAGAAGAACTGAAAATTTCAACAGCTCGATCGAAAACAGCGAATGACGCAGACCTCTGTTTGAGGCCGCCGTCAAAGTTAACATATTGAAGTTGAAAATGGAGGCGTCAAATAGAATACTCGCTCAACTACTACCCGTCTCCGCTTCCGTTATTGAGGACTCCTTGCGTTCCATTAAAAAAATATGCAACGGTAGGTGCTGGTTAGTACCCGTTGTTCATATGGTAGTGAAAAGCAGACGAACCAAACAAGTACGCATCAAACACCGGCATCGACGGAACCTCTAAACTCCCAGCCTTGATAAGGTGAGGGATCGTTTAACACAATTTTCGCCAGTTCAAGTGGGCGTCGACCGTCATGCCATAGTAGATTGCGAGAGCAGCATTCAGCAAAGCACTGGATGGCTACACACTGGCTTTCTACAAGCCGACCTATGTGGTACTATTGATATCATTCGCAGTAGTAAGAAGTAAATGCACTTCAGAGGCAAACGCAGGGCGACAATGTGAGATGAAAAATAGTGGAGAAGAATTGGGCTGAACAGCTGGGTCACGATTTTTGCACTTGCTGTCTTAAGCGTTCAGTGACTTTACTTCATTCTCAGCGCTTGGAGCTCATAAACTCGTGGCACGATAAACAGAAAAACTGCACGAGACCATGTTTGAACAAAGGATGTTTAACAATTTATGGTAGACTTTTTTTTAGAAGGAAAAGTACTACCTTGAAATTTGTAACAGACAAAACTCAGTCGTTTTTTCATCGTTAGCGTTATCGAGTTGGGTAATATGCTTTCCAAAGTAACTTAACTAAAGTAACTTTCGACCATGAAATATGCGTTCAACTTATGCACAATTGGCCTTGAACTATGTTCTTAGTTGAGATGAAGTAATTGGTGTGTAAAACTTCAAGACCGAACTGCACACGAAGTCAAATTGCTTGAGAACTCTTTTTGCATACATACACACAATTTAAGCGCATTACTCATTTCATGCTTTTAAACAGTGAACACAATGTCATAAAATCTGTCCCCTAGCACTGAATCGACGTGGGAAAACAATGGTAGTCGTTCAGCTGCAACAACCTTTCGCCACCTAGCTGCCACGCCACCCAAAGAAAGCATCAGAGCTGAGATACTGCCAGGTTGTCCATGCCTAAGCAGCCGGTAGGTAAAAATCAACTAAATTAAGGCTGCGTTTCCAATTAGTCAATCTTGGAGGAGTAACCACATGCTGAATACAAAGCAGGGGCTTTTGATGAAATCCCGGCGCTATGATACTGTGGATATTATCAAAGGACCGGGCAATACTTTGTACATCCGCGGTAAAGGTAATCCATGATTTGGAGGGTATTTTGGGCTAAATGATGAAAGACTAGCAAATAACTCAGCCTCTCTTTGTTCCCACCTCCTAGTGCATTCAAGAAGCACCCAGTTCAGAGTTTGGGCTAACTGGACGTTAAGAATTAGTTTCAGGACTATGGAAACAAGTTTCACATCCAGGTAGGTGATAAAGCTAATTTCCGTTTTAACTACATGTATTCCAAATCCAGATTATGCATTGTGCCGTGTTCAAAAGAGCCAGACAGAGGGGGTTTGGGTGAGCATTCTTAAGTTCACAAGGATCGGCCTGTTTTTCCTTGTGGAAAGTGTGGTTAACAAGTGGATCTATCCACGCATGGCGTCTAATAATTTTAATACCATCACCTCCTGAAAAATCGCTTGGTCTTATATGTGGAGGAACTGAGTTTAAGAAACACAGTTGGGTTTCGGAGGGATGGTGCTGCACTTCATGAAGCTGAAAAAAGTTACATAGACAGTTATCCGCAATTCGGTTGACCACACAAGATGGATCTTTCAGGTGGCCACCGAACGAACCAGATCTGATTCAAGCGGATTATGAAGCGAGTAACTTCAGAGACAGATAGAGGATACTTGAAGACTTTAATAAAAACTTATTAGACGATTACCAAAATATTATACCAGCAGATTCGCAGTAGGTAATGGCCAACCTTTTGGGAGGCAACCTAACGTAAGCGTAAGGAAAACCTTGGTGACTCCATCCATGCTCACACTATGATGACTTCTTCATTGTGTGACCTTGAACATTATCGTCCATTGTATGCCAGACCTACCCCGTGTTCACACGTATTCGCAGCATTCATATTATCCAATTACTGATGTTCTCCACCTCAGACATCCAGTTACCTCACCACCCGATACCATGACCTTTTGGCTTGCGAAGTAATATTGGTTGTCTGATGCCGCTCATCGATTCCTATGTTTTATGTAGCCCATAAAGTACTTCATAGACAATCGGTGACCTCTGTTCTGGATTCAGTGTCTCTTGCATGCTTCCAGCGCGTAGATTAGTCCTACCTCAGTGGTAGATCAGTGTCGCTAGTGATTCACAGACGGTCGTGAAAATTCTAGATGTATTTTGGGGATCTACTCTTTTGGAAGGCTTGCAAGTTTTTCTAATCGGAGGCTTCCATTCTTTTGTAATCTTTCAGGAGGTTAGAAGCCCATGATTTACTGTTGATCCGAGTTCAATGAATTTCGGATGGCCCGAAATTTATTTATTTATTTATTTGTGTTGGGACTCCAAGACGTACTTTATTCTTATTTTGGGCTCAACTGTGAGATTCTGCACATGTAAAACGCCGTTATGTTGCAATTTTTATCGGTTCTTGACATTTTAACGTCCCAGAACGGCACCCTTGTGTACAAGGTTGGAAATGCACCTCCATACCAAAAAGGTTATACAAGCTCACTAAATCCACATATCGGAGAACAAAAAATGCCACTTTCCCGTCCGTCATTAGACCTCTACTCTACGTAGAGCAGCACACTTATGCCACAGAGCACTTTTGAGCGATACTATAGAGAGAATACGCAACCTGGTGAAAAGACAGCAGTGTTTCCATGTTCCGCTTGAAATGCAATGAGGACAGATTGCCGGGCAGGCTCTCTATTCGTCTTGTCTCTTTGTTCATCCGAA
Organism: Clonorchis sinensis; assembly: GCA_003604175.2. NCBI lineage: Eukaryota > Metazoa > Platyhelminthes > Trematoda > Opisthorchiida > Opisthorchiidae > Clonorchis > Clonorchis sinensis. The sequence continues at coordinate 70,251,647 of CM030369.1, read as the reverse complement.
ATTAGCACTGTTAAAGTTGGTGGCACTATCCGACAAACCTGACCTACAGTTCTGCTAAAACACTTTTATTTAGTTGAACATAAGACAAACGTTTTTATTTCGCGAATCCCTTAGTATACTGTTTGTTTTTGTAGTTATTATTTTGTCACATATGGGACTGTCATAGGGAGAAGTTAAGTTTTATTCGACTTTTATTCTACAGTCCTTATCTTTTGGTTAAAATGGTGTTCGGAGGTACAAAAAAACAGAATAAAGTCCATACTGGTGTTTTCGCACTTGATCGGACGTACTATCTACTCCCAACTGGTCTGAAAAACAGCAGCAACGTCGTTGTCCTTGTTAGCATTGGGTGTTACACTAATCCTAGCGGCTACAGTTCGATGAAATTATTCATGTCACCTGGTTCCACGTGTATCTTTTTAGTGAATCCTAGAATTGACAGGCGTGTGAGAGTGTGGGAGTGTAAACACATGAACACTGTATTTAAAATCTTCAATGTTCATTTGAAACCATGCTACACAAAGACATAACATGGTCAAAAGCCTGCATTGCATGATAACCAAGTTGTTGAAATATTAGTAGCAAAAATTGACCCACAACACATAAGCAGAAAAAGCTCCCTGAAATATCTTCCATTACGTGACAAAATTTGAACAAGTTAGAATCTCCAATTCAGGTTCTCTCTCACTTACTGCTCACATAAGGATTTTCCAATGATTTGAACCTACATTTTCGGAGGCGAAAGAGATTGATTACACTATACTAAACTGGGCTTTACGGTAAAAAGATTCCAGATCAACTGCATTGGCCATATTGATAATGTTTGACTCTTGTCACTTTAGGTAGAATTAGTTAGAATCGCATACAACTAAGCGTTACAAAGTGCTTCCTGTTTATTGAATTACCAGTTGCGCAGGCAAAGATCGGTCGACGTTTGATTTTGTCAGTTGAGTATTCGGTATCAGGAAGCTGAGTATAGCCGAAACACTTGCGCAGAATGTTGTTTATCTTGTTGTTGCTGATCCCAATGCTTGAACTTCTTTAGTCAGCTATTTTTCGGTTGCAAACTCGATGTGCATTAAGTAACCCACTAGTAAACTTGCACAATCAAACTAACCGAAAGAACAGTTGTCGATTTTCATCATCAACAGTTGACGGCCCACAGATTTAACACACAAGCCTACCCGTTGAATCCAGAGCAATAAAAGTTTCCACTTTTGACCTGGTTTGAATGTCCTCACTTTGAGAAAACGTAAAGCCGAATGATAATTTTCTCCAGAAATTCAAGAGGATGTTCGTTAGAAAGGTGATCATTGCAGAACAAACTGCTTGTTGTGGCTGACTGTCAGTTTGCCTGTTGAGAATATATATAATTTTGAAAGATTGAAAGTGTGTATATGGGGCTTGTGCACCGAAAAGAAATTAATCGCTTTTAAAATAGGGGCTTCGGACAAAGCAAAAAAACTGGAGGATAACTGATTGCAAGATGTGTTTTACCACCCAACCGACTGCGAGATGTCACATCTGTATTTCTGTGCGTGACGAAGGATAGTTGCGGTTCAAATCCACTTCAACCAAATCCGCCAGTTGATCGAATCGGTTCAGAAAAGTGTTTTCAGGTCCGTTCCCGAACAATAACGTACAAAGACCAATATTTGACCTAATACTTTGGCTGATTTCCAAATGCCACCAAATGCCACTGTTGGACGAAGGCTGGATGAAGGTGAAGTGTGAAACATTCTGTGACAAATGTATCTAATAAGTGCCGCTGAGCCCATGATTTTCTTGACTCTCAGTATGTTTAATGTTTTGCAGTATGGTGTAAGTTGCTACACAAAAATTAGGCGACGCAGTTTTGGGAAGATGAGAAATTTATTTTGGGAAGATTTTGGCTGAAGATTGGTTCAATCTGCATGAGGAACATCCTCATGAACAAACAAGCAAACATACTCTCACACACAGACTGATGTTCATGTTCTCCAAAAAACGGCTTTTGAAACTTTCAAGGAAGCGTCCACGGCTATGTACACTCTCAATTTACGTTCGATTCACCTATTAGACAATTTAAACACAAGGGTTAAAGACAAATTCTATTTGGCAGAATCACACCAACTAACCTAGAAAGCAAGCACCCAATCGGACTTCTACAACGCGCATTGCGGAACTGTTGATTAGAAGAGAATAACATATTCTCTATATCAAGCACATGAACATCACTCTCCACCATAGTCCCCACAGGACCCAGCTGTTCCAGACGGGACTGACATACAAATATTACCATGCAGCTACTAAAAACTGAGCCAGTGAAGTTTGCGACTTTGATAGTCGGTCGTTTCCTCATTTTCGCACTGTATATGTGTTTGTGCAGGCACTCATACCATACGGTGTTCACAGCTGTGTTCATCATTGGCGGAATTTGGAAGCTCGTGCTCTGGACCGTACTATGCATGACTAGCGCTGAATCGATATGCCTGCAAGCCACCACGGCAGAGAGGTTAGGGATTCATTACCACTGTTCAGTTTTGTAGCCTAATAGTCTTGTAGTGCCCATGGTGTTGATTCAAAAAACTTTAATAATAAGGTTTATTATCACATGGTTAGCCAGCAGATTGGCTTTTTATGAAGGAGAGACAACATATTTTTGTTAGGTAATATGATAAAAAGCGTGAGCGACACCGGAAGTGAGTTAGCGTGTCATCGGCTAAAATCAACAAGAAACACGGTGTCTTCCGTTTTGTTTCATGTGATCTAAGGGCGTGCAGAGAAGTTTGATAATGTTATATCCAGTAGGCAAACAAATTCCTATGCTGATTATTTTGTTCTGTCCTCAATTAACACCGTTTGACACCGGAATATACTGACCTGGTGCTTGAATATCTCAGAAAAGTTTGCCTACCTTGTTTCGTTTGAAGTGCTCAGAAGACGTTAAAAAACTATATAATTAACAATGCAACGTAACAATCCTTATAAACGTCATGTGATATGAACATTGACCAAATCGCATGTCTTGTAATGCGATACTAAATACATCTGTGTTTTGGAAACTTACTTTTTCCCAGTGGGTTTTCGAAGCGAATTGTGATAAATGGAATAGTTTCCGATCAGAAATACGATAAAAAAAACAAAAAGCATGTAGTTTAGTGTTGTAACCTACTTTCTTATTACTTTCGGGGTCCAAATTTGGTTAAATGGAAACTATCAATCTGGTGGATATCCTAGTTATGGATTCGGATCCCATCACCTGTATCACTCTTGTTCAGCAGATTACTCATCCTACAACCTATAGGGGGATCGTGGTACCGTCTTCTGCAATGAGCTTATGAGTGTTGCAAGTTTTTCTTTTTAGAATACCGCCTTCCTATAGAAAAATGAATCCTGCATTCGCGCATTAGCTGATTAGCTAGCACAGACTGGCCCATATTCCGTAAATTTCGAATGATTAACAGTGACGGTGGGTGGGTCGTCTGATCTTAATTCAAACTTGCAAAAATGTTATTTATTCAGAGACACTTTGAGCATAGCATTAACTGACATCAGGCGTCACACTGGCTCGTTGATTCAGACAACTTTTCAATGGTTCACTAGATGAGAAGACGATTATACAGAGTTTTTTTTGGTTTGTTTCTTTACAAAGAGCAGCAAACCAATACGTCGTGAGTAACAGTGTTCTACCAGAGGTTGCAGGCAGAGATACTTGTTCAACTCATTCATCCACTCTCCCCGCTAAGGGTCAGGCTTCTTTTTCCAAGAACTCAAGTCTATTACTGAAAACCGAACTGTACCTTCGAAATTGGTAACCGATCTTTGAAGTTGACCCGAATGCTCTTCGTTAACCAAAGTAACATCAGTCTGTTTGGACCAATCCATATTAACTTGCTATGATGGCTGGCTTGAGTTTTGAAGTAATCATGCGGACCACACTGGCTGGAATTCCGTTGTACAAGGTGGAGTTATGCCAAGAAGGCCAACGCTTGGCAGTCAGGAAAAGGGTAGGAAACACCCTGCCACAAATATTCGTAAAATGGGGTCTAAGGGTAATGTCGCACGGTTTTTTGCGACGGGGTTCTAAAGGGATTAAAGTCTCCCTTTTAAGCAACAAGCATGGCCATATTCATTGAAGCAGCGATGTTGTCTTCCCCCGAGGAAGGACTAGCTAGCAAAGATAGGCCTTGAGCCCGCCCACCCTGATCTCTCATGCGTTAATCGTGACCCCTAGCTAATTAAACAATGCAACCAAAATACAGTTAAAACCTAACACGAGTCTAGTTCGGCTCCCTAATCATCTGCTGTGCTCAGTAAAAACAGCAGTGAGATATTCGTATCTTATTCCCCACGCCCGCGGGCTAGGTAAGACTACACAACCGAGCGGCTTCGATGCCGAGTTATTGTCACTGAGCAGTACCACCCAAAGAAACCTTATCAAGCGGTGTTCTGTAGGTTTCTGAGTCAAAGGCTTGAGTTGAGGGACCTCAGAAAGGTTCCCTTTATCAGCGCTAGAAATCTGGAAGTATCATTCTTCTAGATGTCAGACCTGTTTGCTGGGCTTGAAAGTCGGACTGTAAACCTATATTGTCTAACATGGCCAACAGTACCATCCACCATTGCGTCTCTTGGTTTGTGAGCTTTTTCCCACCTCCGCAGCTCCTCTCTACTCATCCAGCAGTGTGTTGCGGTCAACTGATCTACTACTTTCCTGGTCATTTTTTCCTGCTAAGCTATCTACCACGGAAACAAATCTTGACTAATCTCAACAAATCTGACCTGTTTCACAGGTTTCAAAGTTCATACTGTTAGATCGGGCAGAAAGTAGCTCTTCCTGAAGTCTCGCTTTCCTTTTCTGTCGGTATATGTTGTGTCGTCGAAACTTTTATACAATACCACACTTCGGTTATGCACTTTAAGCCCCGTAGGACGAACTCAGGTGCTCCACATTTCACACTTTTGTATCTGGCGATTCCCACGCAAAGGGAGGGGGCTGTACTCGGTCTCAGAGTTAAAAGCGCTTCACTGAATTTGACTCTCCTGTGTAGTCTGGTTTATTGAAGCTGAACGAAGTTTGATGTGCCGGACAGTGTCTGATGGTCCTGTCAGCATATGCCTTGAAAGACTACAATTCTAAAGCAGAGAAAAGTGGGTTTTTAGGGGGACCCGTCGCAACAGCTTCTGCCACCAGGATGAACGGATATCCTAGAGTGGAACAGCTGAAAAGTGCTTCTCAATTTTATAGCATAGGTAAGCCCCACTTTCAGTTGATAAACTGACCGAATGAGCTGAAATGACGTCTGCCTCGGAGGGCTCATGGTCAAGCATTTCATATAGCTCTTAAGATGGACGGAAGGGTGACGGATAACAAACCAGGCACACCTCTTGATTTTTCAACCGATGTTGGTCATTTAAGGCGGATATTTTAAAACTTGTGGATGAAACTGCAAAGAACGCCCAGCTTGGGAGACGATAGCATTTGACAAAATGTCCTATGACAAAACTCGGTGAGAAGAGCATCATAATAGCTACCCATGTTTTATAATAAGGATAGCAACCGGTCAAACATAAAGACTCCCCGACGTGAAGAAAACGGAGACGTGCCTATCATTAGTGTAAAACCTGCAGTCTAATTTCGGATGTCCATATAAAGCCCTTTCAAACCAGAAATGTTCTTCCGTAAGATACACTTTTGTTATCTTGCGAATTTTTACAGTAAGCCTCGTCCTTATAAGCAACAGTTGAGAATAAAAAAGTTTTTGTTGAAAAGAGGCCATCACCGGTGATAATATCTGTTGACCTATCTTATTTGGTTAGCCCCTAAAGAGTGATGATGGATGAACACATTCGCATTTTATCAAATTTATGGGTCCTTCTTACTTGCTCTTTAAAGTGCCTCAAAATGCCGCAAGCCGCATGAACTTTCTCCTGAAACGTTGTGAAATGGGATCAAGTACATGAGTGAACATCAGGACGGTGTTTAGCTGGCACCCGCACTATTCTCAGACCTTGTCTAAGAAATTTTTGGCAAAACGTCGAACACGCTGTCATTTGGAATACATGTATAACAGGCTTAGGTGTCAAGATTTCATAGGAGTTTGAGAAACAATCGGTGGCAATAGAAAAACTGCTGTAAGAAACAAAGATGGGAAACTGTTTACGAAATTGGAATCAAATGTATCAAAGATGATATTTAGTTCGCCAGTCTTCCTTGATTTTTATATGTTTCTGTTAAATCCAAGACATCCAAAACCACTGTCCACAGAGGCAGGGCCAATTTTTGTATGGTGCCAACAGATCTCCTGTGAGCCGAAGTCACGTTTTCTGAGATTGCGTAATACCCACAAGACATCTTGGTTGTTCCGATTCACAAATATTCCTGGGTGCATCAAGTATGCTCCACACTCACGGATTCCTCCGCCGATGCTCCCAGACCGACGTTGTAGTGTCGGAAATCGTGTTTGACACTAAGTACTGAGTTGTGTTTAGGAAATAAGCAACATGGCAGTTTGATTAACTTAAGGGTCAAACAAAAATCTTCGGTGCTACTGGATAGCAAGTTCTGAGGTGCCTGAACGGAATAGTGAACAAACCTCTATGTAAAGCAAGTGCGAATTTGATTTTGACAACAGTTGGCCTAAAGAGAAAACTTGTTGGTAATTTAAAGTGTATCTGCAACATAGATTCTAATGAACAAAAGCCTTCATCTTGTGTAACTGTGAACCGAAGGAGATTACTGTAATGTCAATGAAGAGTGTCATCGGGATGATAAAGTCTGCTGATGGAACCGAAAAGGGTTGGAAGGAGAGCTCACACAGAGCAGGATCAGAATGACAACAGTGCATTGCGCATGCTGGTCCACTGAACCTTATTAATTGCGGTCCTTTATTTCGAGTATCATTTAGATGGTTAAAACGTAATGTGGGGAGGATTTGCTCGACCTTCTCCGAAAGACATTGATTTGAGTAATAAGTCTTCGGAAATATATGTTCCGTTTCATTACGTGCGAATAAAAAATTGATTCTTGATTTTCTGAAAAGAAGGATCTGGAAGGTCAAAACTATGCCCCAATTCATATGTTAAGACGAGTAAACACTGTGGAATACACTTTTTTTTCTTACTGTACTCTCGGCTTTGTCTTTTCTGGAATGCCACACGAAACTATGCAGCAATTTCAACACAAAGACGGCTTCTTTTGCAAGAAGAGCTCCCTGTTTTCTCACATCAAGGGAAATAAGTTTTCCTTTAATATTCTAAGAGTTATTCAAATTTTCCCCATCATAACAGAGGTTGGGGTCAAATTTCCCCCAAAAAAAGTAAACCATCAAAACAGACATATAGTCTTAACATTTGTGCGGATTTTTTGATAAAAAGCCCTCCCCCCAGGAAAGTTAGTCGGTAAAAGCCTTTGAAAAGGAACCTAGGAAACAAGCACTTTCCAAGACTACCTCTCAGTTGGTACAGTACGGATTGTTGAGATATCTAATATGGTGCAACAAAATAGCTTTTGCACACTGAGTCATGAAACACGGTCCAGGTAGAGATCATTGTAAGAACCACTTTAGTTCATTCATTCCCACTGTTTTGTCGGGTGAAGCCGAATCTTATGTATTATGGGCGGTTGGACGCATGACAGCAGAAAAGGAACTTTCATTTTAAGAGCTCAGTTCATACCAAAAGGAGCACAGCAAACACTAACATAATTCATACCGGTGACTGGAATACGTGAAATCCATTGTTTTGCAGAATACACTTGGAACCATAATTCATCGTAAGACAAAGGTTACCAAAGGTACAGAATGGTACCGTTAGTCAAACCTAACTTCAAATGAGAGATAGATTTCCACTGACTTTTGACCTCCTGTTCCATATTCCGTGAGGCAGTCCATGACAAGATTTATATATCCACATTTTTTGCCGAGTCACCCCGCCTTTTGCACCATTGGCCTTGTTACATATTCTGCATCTTTCAGTTACTACCGGCAGTCTGTTGAGATTATATTACACTCACTTTTATTAATAAACTTTAGGAGGCAGACAGTTAATGGGCACATGTGACTTTTACCGACCACGCCGACAACAAAGCGCCAGACATTCTCCGAGATTAGTCAGAAAAAAAACGGACTGTTCCAGTGCCTCAGCAAATGCAAGGTGTCTGAATCGTTAAACCTCGTGACAAGAGCTCCCGTTTGGACGGTCAAATAGCTGCCAAGCCTTTGTGATCACGTGAGCCCAATTGGGCGCTACTTGAAGTGCAAATATTACTGACGCGTGCGCATAGAATACATCGGACCAAGCGCCTTCGTTTCAGTAGGATTATCCTAGAGATGCTGTTATTGATTTACCGCAATGATTTTCTCTCGTATTTCAACAAGTACCTAATCATATTTGCGGATAAAACGTATTTAACTAGTAGATAGAGCAAAGACAAACCTTGCGGATGTGAAAGCCGTTTAACTATTCTCTGAGGAAAGCTCCATAGTGGATACGGGGCATCCGAGTTACATAAAATGAAGGTTTCATAAGGACCGTAAGAACTGAAGGCTGTGGTCACAGAAATAAAGTTAAAGTACAAAGAATTTTAGTTACCAACTGTAGTCTGATAACAGTCCGCCATTTAATTCGTTCGCCAAGTTGTGCATCGCCGGCATTGCTGTGTGCCGATACAAAAATAAATCGCGTTTCCAAAATTAGTTGCCAAGGTTGAAATCGGGAGCACATTTTCTGGTTGAAGCTGTTCAGATGGTGAGAAAAGTGATATAGGCGTTACAAATTCAGCCACCGCCTTTCAACCTCCTTTGCGATGAGGTGCAAAAAATTAGAGACAAGGGGGTGCGTACGCGTGTGTCAAAAAAGTGTGAGTAATCAGTATGCTCGAAACCAGACAACTACCTGGTATCGGTTGATGCCTAAATCGTTGGTGCGATTTTGGCTGAATTTGATTTTTGGCTGAAGTACTGGAGGCGAATAAAACTGACACGTTCTTTCTGCCACACAATGAAAAGAATATCAAGGTGAAATTCTCAACCACTCCCAAAAAGTCAATCAGAACTTTTTAAAGTACATATTACCAACGAATTTAGTTGTTTTAACACACTTCCGCACACTTAAAGGTGGTTTGGAAGCATGGATGACGGTCGCCCAAGACGTCATCACAAAGCCGTCATTCAGGAATGTACGGGAGATGCTAAATTCTACTGCAGAATCCACCAAGTGGCCACTAGCCATGTGGCAACAATTTCGGCTGCTTTCTCGGAATCTCAGAACTACCAGGATACGCGCCTTTAGTCCCTCTTCGTACGGTCGATTTGTCCGCTTCCAGCGAGATAAGAAACTTCATAGTCGAAATCTGATTTGACCACAAGAGGTGCGGGATTATGTCGTTGTGATTCAGAAGCGTGTGTGTTTCTTCTACAGACATCAGGCAGGCAGAATGATACTCCAGATGTATTCAGCCAAATTTTCATACGGAGTGATATATTATTCTTTATGAATGGTGGGTGAGCGTGTGGACGGATGAACTGGTTTCTATGGGGCGGTTCAATTAAACCATGTTCAATTTGATTTTGAGGGGGGTATATCGGGTGGTTTACGGTTTTTATTTAATTTTTAAATTTTAAAGCATTGTAACGCTTGTGTAAGAGAGTTTACTCCAGTATGCATTTTCATCAGGTACGTGAAAAGCCCTGGAAATGCAGATACCAACATTTTCATGTGGGTACTTTAAGTAAGATCCTGGATAGCGATTCCTCTTCTCGTCTGAAAAGAATCACATGAAGATGGCTTGTAGTATCGTCTTCTTCAGCTCCTAAAGTAAGAATCTTGTGAACCTTGCTGGGTGACCAGTAAAATTTTGTTCTTGTTCGTGGCCTATGAGAAGAAGCTTTGTACGAGGAATTGCTGGATTGTTAAGGAACGTTTGGGCTCAAGATGGCTAAAATTCGTTCCAAGAGACTTTCTGGCTCAATCTCATAAAAAATGACTTTGTTGATGGGCTTTTTTGGCATATAATACATCCTACTATTTAGTTCACGTTATGATTGACGGTGATATTCCATTTTTAGCAAAATGATATAAAGACATCTGTCGATGAATTCAATGTTTGGCCTTTACTAACGTTTTAATCTAAGAAACCATACTATCTATAGCCTTCGCCGGGTATAGGTACAAAGTGTTCTCTTACACATATTGACATTTCGACGGTCTCCTATCCGGACACATTCGGCGCGTCTTGCAAACATTTGTGCCCCTTGTCCATCATACATTCATCGTCACCGAGGTAACTGATGATCTACAACTGGAGGGGATTTTCACATGACATTTTATTGTTCAAGTGTGGCTCTGTCTATTCTTAGTTGCAGGGTTGCATTCTCAAATACTACCCTTCGGCGTATTCCTAATGTTTTTGGTGCTCTTTACAACAGCATTTTAAGCAGCATGTGAACTGCGCAAACATTTTGCTAGATAAAGATAAAACAAACAGACCGTTGTGTGAATGGGGACGTGAACTGTCAAAACTGTCCTTTAAACAAACCGGGGATGAAAAAAACAAAGAAACACAAGGATAACGAAGCTAGTAGCAGCCTTTTTTTATAGATAGCGCTCATCGGCACACGGGCTTTCAGTTTAAAAGTAAAAACAAATTCTGAGCTTTGTTGGATGTTAATTTGACTGGACGTAGTTTTATTTGAATTCACTGTCGCAAGCTGTCAAAGAAACTACAGAAATCGGAGCAGGCTTTTTTTTATAATTGCTAAAATTTGGCTGGATTTCTTTTCGTGGACATAGGTTAGCGTTAAAAATGCAATTAAAAAGAGCAAACATTCCTTAAGGGACTGTTTTTACCAAAATGTGAGTTCTTCGGAAGGACATCCAAACGAGGCCGACAGAAATGAACCCTTGTGAGGCTTTTGACATTAAAATCAACATTTTCAGAGTGCAAGAAACCAGAATTCAGAAGTACGGCATGTACGACTAACCGATAAAAAAAAGAAAAGAAATAAAAAAGCTCGAGGGATTCCGGTCGCCGAAACATTTAAAAGTAATTAGATGCAACAAATGAGAACCTCTATGTTTGTGTACTTACTTTTTCCGGATCCTAGAAGCAAGAACCCGGTGTGCGAATGGACTCCTACAAGCAGACTAAATCAGAAGTGCTGGGGAGGAATAAGATGAGGATATCAAAACTCTACATAGCCTACCAATAATCGAGTAGCATTAGTCTCAAGACAAAACGGCATTCCTTAAAATGAGCAACAGCTTCGTCGGTACGCTATTGAACAAGAGTACAGTTGACTCACAACTAGGGTTCGTTTACTATCCTCTGGCGCATGAAATTTTCCCATTAATTTAAACTCCAAAAGTGTATTGCTTGCGCCGTCGAGAGGAAATCTCAAAGCCTTTAAACAAACCAAAAGTGACGTTTACATGCATTATTAATGGTGGACAATGTGGATAAGACGAAAATCGGAATACGACTGTTTTCAATAAATCTTCTGCAGCATGTGGCTTATATTCGATTTTCAGTGGCTTAAGGAGCTACCGTCTAGTGTAGATGCTTTGGTTTATTTAGGTCGCCTTGACACTCCATGAAAATGCCGCATTATAACTATCTTTATTGTGGTACGGCATTGTGGGTGAACGAACTCTTGAGAAGCCCCTGAGACTGGGTTGTCCAGTTTAAAATTGGGGTCTTTGTGTATCAGGTAAAGCCCACCCTAGGTTGTTAGTTAAATGGTCAGTAAGCCCAGTCGAACTTCAAATACCAAGTTGTGACTGCAATTCTTGGTACAAATTCCGTGGTGTGTTATAGCTAGCGGACCAGAGGTTAACTATCACCATTGTAGGACTGTAGCTTCTCCAAGGCTGAATAGTAAAGTTTTCCGCACCTCAAGGGAATCATGAAACTCATGATTGTCCATCATGCTTCTCATGATCTACGGCAGAACGGTCTTGGTAATTTTCTGCCCGGTGATTCAAAGGGGAATTCTATTAGTAACTATAAGTCACTGTACCATTTGACGCATTGGTTATAGGCTGGCACTGAACCGCCGCAACTTACCAAGTGTCAGGTTTATTATTTATGGCTTCGGAAATTTCGGTTACATCAACCGGTGTAAGGGCGATAAATGTGCAGCTTCTAACCAGATTCCTGTCTCTAAACCAGAATCCCTTACAGTTACACAATACACAACATTTGAATGAAGGAATACTTCATTCATACTTCATACTTCATACTACATTCTCTTCCGGTTGTATTCCGCATCTTCAGTTATGGCTGACCAGCTGAAGCCAAAGACCACATGAGATTTAGCAAGAAATAAGAAGACAAAATGCAGCAGGTCTGTTAGCCTATCAATAATTTGGATGTAAAAATATAGGGGAATGCTCAGTTAAATTCAAGGAAGTCAAATTCAATCAGGAAAACTTTTGTCCAGATTCTTTCGGGAACTAAAGCAAGCAAAATACCACCGTCTTTTAACATCACAAATTGGGTTCCAATTTTAGACAGAGATTACCCATACGAGCGACAAGCTTAACCGATCTGTCTGAAAATTTCTCACAGCACAAGATATGTGTGGAACAATGTCACTATTAACACTGTTTTAAACTGGATTTCATGACCTGTCGAGAAGAGAATCAGGGGGCCAATAAAAAGTGAATCTGCCTGTCCTCAAAGACTGCCATTCTCAGCTGAGTTCCATGTCAATAAAAGTGAGCTTTCAATACAGATTAGGTCAATTTACTTTCATCAAAGCCTGAGTCCAAATAAATGAAGCAAATTACATTGATTTTACTACTGAGGTTGGGCAATTTCGCCTACCAAATACTTTCTATTACTCTCAACCTAAACGTAAACGTGCAAGTTCTGATGGACACCTAAATATCCGACTGGGAATAAGGCAATAATGTGGTTTGCTAGATGTCAATCTGGAGGCTAGTGTGCTAACCAGGCAATGTGGTCTTATATTCATCCCAGAAGCCAAAACCTACATGACAGGAGCCCTCTCAGATTATCAACCGACGCCAAACTACCACTCATGTTTGTCTGCTTTGATGCCGACCGAAACCTGTGTCTAAATGCACAGAAATCCTCGTCATAATTATCATCTGAAAGACCAAGAGAAGGTTCAGTTGATACCGTTTGACAGAGGTGTGGCAGTATATATTACTAATGATTCATCCGAGTAGTGTCTAATCTGGCGTCCAAACATCTGATGGAAAATGGAGGAAATTATTGAACCGATTCTTAATGTTTATTCATTAGTGTTTCGTATCCAAAGAACGTCCAGGAAGTTCAAGAAGACGCTTGAGAATGGTCACTTTCCGAAAACTCTGTTTCAGATATAATGACTAGTGACCGCCTAGTTTGTGCTTGCTACTAGACAGCTCGACAGCGAACCGCGTTCAGCTGAGAAATTTTCATGCTGAGTCCGGCTGTACGACATGGTCAGTGAAACTTTACTACTGTCAAGAGTTAAGACCTAGTTGCTGCACTGTTAGAATAATTGGATGTCAAGGGTTTTCAGTAACCTTGAAATAGATAAACTTATTCGGATCTCTGATGAAGTTCGACAAAAATGCTTATTGGAGGAGAAGGGTTAACGCATGTGCCCAGAATTTTCTGCGAATATTTGCATTATTTGTACTATTTAAAAGCAGTATTTTGCTTTCAGCTCAGGATAAAAACAAATCGTAACACTATTAATAGAGAATGCAAGTTTTAGATTAGATTTCGTGTGCAACAATATGGCGCCCACCACTGAAACGGCTAAAGAAGGATTAACTAAGGATCCTAATCCATCTAACCGAAACCGAATAAAGTGAAAACTGAAGAGATGGCCAAATTTCGTTTTGTCTAACTAGGTTGTTTAGGTAAAGCATACCGTTACAGGTGCGTTCTGCTAGGATGTCCTCATTATTGTCCAATGGTATATTACTTCTGTACCGCGGCGTCAAACGGTTGATAGTTAATGGGATTACATTGTTGTCCAGAACACCTCAATACCGGCCTTGTCTGCTCTACTGGAACAAAGTATCCTTTTCCATACAAAACGTTATCCACTGGCAAGTTATCAGCGTTGCCAAGAGCGGTGCTTTGATCCTCCTGGATACAATGGAGAAGAAAGTATTTCATCAGAGAACGAGCGCATATTTTACAAACGTTTTGTTGGTAAAACCCAAATATTCACTGCCTAAGGGAATTTATTTTTAGATTTTAGATTTTTATTCTCAGATCTCTATCCTAAAGGAGTCCGATGAAAGCCTGTTTTTTCTGGACATTACGCGGAAAACGGTATCTAGTCAACAGTATAACAAAGCGACCAAGCAACTACCTGATGTGAATAGTACATTCAACTTTCAAGTTTTGGCTTGGAAATTTGGCTTGATTAAGACATTAGTACAGACGGCACGGATGAGCAGTAAAGATATATATATATATATATATACATTCATTTGTCTGTGCACGCACTAAAATTATGTTGACAAAATATCTCGACTTCTAACTCGGTGAATCAACGAGTGTTTATCAATTTTGCGATTACTACGAGATCAACCAAAGCCTGCTGGCAAAAGTACAGCCAAAACAGCTGGCGCCAAGGCCGTTCGGATGAGGGCCTCCTAGGTTTTTGGTATACTTGACACCTGAAAGCGCTGACGCTGCATTGGCTCATCAGTGAAGGTCCCCGATACTAGGTGTCCTTGTTTTACATCGAGACTAGGAGGACCTTACACAGTACTTTAACCTGTTTTCCTACTTTTTGGCTTGCCAAATATGTTGTGAATAAAAGCGATCCTATAAAATTCTTGATTTCCTAATTACAATGTGAGTAATCAGTATAACATTATTGTCTAAATCCACTCTCAAAATGCTGTAAGGTATTTCCACTTTTTTAACGGCAGATTTTCTTTTGACGCATTATTCTCCTGTTGAGAAACAGGCTTAGAGTATGCAAAGTTAGTATTTCTCCGGGGTTGGTCTTCATAGAAGCAAGATGAACTTTCTTGCTTTCCATTTTGTTCATGACCATGAGGACATTCCTTGGTAAATGTGACAGCAGGAACAGTTGTGCCCATACCACGCGGTTATATATGGTCTTTATAACGTCATTAAATTCAAGTTTTGGGTCAAAGTGCCCCTCAGCGAGTTTCAAAATATTTCAATTCACATCCATTTTGATAACGGATGCAACAGCAAAACCATGACGAGGAATTTGCCTAGAACAACTAAAATCAGAAAGCACGCCATTTGGCAGGCAATCATTCAAACGATGATCTCTTCTGTTTCATATATAAATCATTTTAACTTTCAAATGTACTCATTGGGTACAGGGGCGAAACTGGCAATAGTCGTTTATGCACAGCTTACGCGTTAGCCATTTTCGAGGAAAAGAGTAATGGGTAGGAACCTTTAAAAAGGAAGCTTTAAAGTGGCACTTTTTTGTAGGCCAATCCATTACGGTATTGGACAAACTCGTAATGAGACTGCGAAGCAAAGTTTGTTCAAGACAAAGCATACAAAAAGTTCTTTTCCGAATGTTATCTAAGGCAAATTCTCGCTCAATGCGTTTGCAAAAATGCCTACAAGTAGTATTAAGGGTACAGTTATCAGCACTATGTCCGGATTATATCAGGGTTGTGATAGTGAATTAAATATCGTTTGAGTTGGCAGTCTACACAGTTGTTGATAGGATGCTGAAGATGACCGCACCATTTCTTCCTAAGAAGAAGACTTGCGAGGAAATTCTGGCAGACCCTCAGAAGACAACTCGAGCTACGTAACAACCTGAAGAGCTGGCAAATGAATCCCAATTCTACACATCACGATCAATTAAGAGAGAAGCATTCTTAAAACAGCACAATACAGCAGTGACCAGAAACTGGCAAAGCAAAGAGAAGGTGAATAAAAACCGGTGTTGTATTGAAGGTTCCATGCGAAGATCTTAATAACCAACACGAGCGGCACTCTGCAAAATAGCTGTTTATCAGTGGCCATGAAAATAAGCTCGTCGCTAACAGACACGCCCAGTTTTTGCTTGCTCAGCAATTATGTAGGACACAACTTCGACCGAAAAAAACTTTCACTTACTGGCCTAGATGGGAACAAAAAGTACATCAACATACGAAACCATCGCCAAACGTGTTGAACTCCACCAATCACCAAGGAGGAAGGCAGTTAGGATCTACAAGGCTCAAAGTTGCATAGAAAAACGGAGAAGATATGAAAAAAGTAAGTAAATCAGAATCAAGCGAATCAATCAACACGTTTTGATTGTGGAACTAAGTTAAACAAGGAATAGAGGACGGCTTGATCTAGAAGACGAATAATAAGCTGATAAAACGCAAGAAAAATCGTCAGCCTACAAAAGAAAACAAAAAACACAAACCTAACAGTGAGAGGCAATCGACCAGAAAAATACGCACCGTAAGTGCTAACCTATCATATCGAGGATAATGCACTTCTAAGAATGGAAAAAAGAATACTAATTTATAAAAACTTGGAAAGGAAGGCCACGGCGCAGTACAAGTCGGAAACGTTCCATTCAGAACAGGAAGCTAAACCCCCGGAATCGGTTATAAACAAACCCATCCGATAGAAGACGAAAAAAATACAAGGCAAAATAAATCGAAAATTAGCCTACAAAATCACCGGAAAGCCATACTACAATTTGCACGCCAAAGAGACCGATGTCAACTAACCTTTTCAAAAGATACAAATGCATGGATTAGGTCCCATAGATTGACAACGGAAACTCTACAGGCCATTTATGTTGCCTAGCAGACCGATCGGCAACCACTTGATCTCCATCCAATACCTCCCAGGGTGGTATAAAATAAAAATGCCTAGTGTTCACTTCATCAAATCATAGTGGAACTCAGTTGAGATCCTGTATAACCCGATATGGTGATCAAGAGAGTCAGTTAAAGTAGATGGCAAAAATTGCTTGGAAGGGGCATCGAACAAAATAGATCAGGACACCAACAGGTAGTGCAATGGGGAAGTGGTTACTTGTAAACAGGTTGATGACCTTCATATGCAGGTTCGAAAGCATTTTCTACGTAAGGAAATATATGATACCTTTTGCATAAACGGACAAGGCATCCTTAGGTCTTCTCCGGATTGGTACTTAACTAAGCAACCTAGAGTTTGCGTAAAACGTATTTCTAAGCATCTGTTCAAACAGCAACGTGAAGATATTATAAAAGCAATCTCGGTTTAGGTGCTATTTACACTGACATTCATGAGAGGCGCTCAAATTTCGTCAAATTTTTCTGTCTGATTTGTAATCACTTACCGGCAGATATTATCCATTGGAACCGTGGCTTAAAAATCACAGTTGGGAACACCGACAGGTAACGTAATTACCTCGAGGTCTAACCTCGGATAAAGCAAATAACCTGTAAGTGCTTGGTCACTGTTGCTCTTTATCTTATCTTTTCATTAGATCATTATTGACCGCTTGACTTCTATTAAAATTCAACTGTTGGTTTTCGTTATTATTATTTTTATTTCCTCCATAGTTGACTGAAATGGCTTCTAGTAGATCTAAGTACACGTCACTTTTGAATTTTGCATTTGTGGGTAGACATTGCTCCCTCATAAAAATTCATCGGACGAGCCTAATGAATATGTTGCTAGTGTTTTGCGCAGTTATAAAATTTTGAATCGATTTTATACGTCGTACCGAGTATTTCAGACACAAATACACTACCACACTTTCCTATGCATAAAATCTGCCCTTTCCATCAACATGCATTCGCATACAATGGTTGAATTTTGGAGAGGTCCGTTGTTATTAGCCGTGTCCTACGAGAAGCTTGCCTATTTGATCGACATTTCGTTAAAATAAGTGACGTGACATTTATTAAGAGGAGCGATCTGATAGACTATTTGCTAGAAAATTATCTGTATCACTTCAACTCTTGTCCAGAAGTTCTTGAAACTTGGGAACAGAATTTGGTATGATAGCATCTAGGTGTGATCAGCTCGCAAACTTTGATTGAAAACGCTCGCACCAAATGTACGTCGCAAGCAGTAGAATATATATCACGATTCAGTACACCTTTTGCATGGAATACACTGCGATTTATCTTCAATCAGTACATGGTCGACAGGTCAAAAGCGAATGGGCTAAAAGAAATAAAATGGGATAATTCAAATTCGAGGCACCTTTTTAACTGATTTCATACACCTCCACGTATAGATAGCACACATATATGCCCACTTGGGTATGCAGCTTGAAAGGAGGGGGAGAACGCGTGTTAGGATCAAAGAGACATTCGTGAGGTTGGACGACTCCGGGGCGTTTACTGAGTCACCTAACTTTAACAGTTAAATACCTGCAGTAAAAACCAAAGGCAATCTGATAACCACCAGGACACATTTTTATATATTTGACTAACCGTTTTTCCTAGGTATTCTGAAGCTGAATGCGAGCAGATTACAACCGATGAGCGTAAGCACCAGAAAAGATTCACAAGCCTTACTTAAAGCAGTTGGTTGCATGAAAATTGGCTTAAACTTAAAAATGATCTTTGGAGGTAGATTATGTTTTCGCATGAAGTAGATTTCATCAAAGAAATTCTGCTGAGCAGAACTGAACAAAGCTACATATTACATTCTAAGTTCTGTTGTACCATGAAGATTTGGGTAGCATGATACTGGAGGCTCTTAGAACGTTGCCACTGAAATAAATGGATTTTTTGAAAAGGATTTAATATCCGACACAGCTTCAATCTTTAAAATGCAGCTTTTCGCAAACAAGAAGCAGTTGTAATCATAAACTATGTCTCGCAAAGACAGTTTTCCGGTGGCGAACACTTGCTTCAGCGTTCTGGTGCGCAGGAACTGTTAATAACTTTGCATAAAATCTTAACTAGGTACTAAATGTTGCAAAAACACCAGTTTGAAGGAAATTGCATAAAAAAACGCTTGCGATAGTTTACGCTTTACCACATTTTTATACTGCCCGTTCTCCAGTCTGCTTGGTTCACTGAAAGTTTCGATAATGATTGCAATGTCCTGAACACAAACTCTTCATGGCACACTGTTCCAATCGGCTAAGCTTTTGCTGGAATCCACTGACTACCAACCATGGGAACAAAAACAATCGGGTTGGGTATTTCCCAAAAGTTGAAATTAATTTTGACTTTAGTTTGATAAATTTTCATTACAGAGGAAACAGCAGATTATTTCGGTCACAGCACGTGTACTTGCGTACGTGTAAACATCTTTAAGTTGAAACAACAGAAGTTAAGGTTGGGTGTAAGAGAAGAGTAATAATAGTGAATTACCTCAAAATGATTTTTTTGAATTGAGATGTTATCCTCCCATTCCCGTTTTGTAATTTCGGGCATTACGTAACACAGGAGGTGCAATTTCCCAAGAAAAACGGACGTAGCCTTAAAAACTGTGTTTATTCCGGAATAAAACGGTAGCAGATTCGAACAAAACATTCCCCCAGGGGTATCGACTAGGCAGATTTTCAAATCATACATGTACTTGGGGTCTAATTCCACGGCTGTTTCAAGTAAAATTTTGTTTGGGTTGTAGGATCTGTCCAAATGTTTTCCGCTATCTTCCACCATACTCTTTTTCACACGTAGTTTAAGATGAAGTGCTTTGTTTTGTTCTTTTTCGGTGGGAAACATTCACTCTAAACTGTTCCTGATAGAATCACAAATTTAGAAAGCAAAGGATATGCTGTGGTGAGCGATTGAAGTGGCCACTCGAAATTGCTAGACGGCTGTCTGTTTAGGTATGCTTAGTACTAGTCAAGGAACAGTGCATGCTTTAGCGTGATTAGTCGTGATTTATTATGATAAACTAAATAATTAAGCTGAAGGTTGATCATTAGCCTGCACTTTCACTGTCTTTACGCATGGGGAGTCTAAATTAATGACATTGACAAAGCAAGTGTAGTTACTCCTGAACAGTGCAAGTTGTCAGGCAGTTGTGCCCTTGGTAGCGTTGCAAAGCAAAGGTGGTGAGATCAGCAGTGTAGAGTAGAAATAAAAATACCTGAAAAATATTTATATATGTATATATATATACATGCGTTTGTGGACCTTGCTAATCCACGTTGTGACCGTCAACCGGATCAACACGCATGTAGGATTTCGCTCCTCAGGTCTAAGGGAATTCTAAATATGGAAACCAAAAATCTAGGTTTTATCTGTGGTTTTCCGGGTATTGCGCATCTTTTTGGGTGAAACATTATCATGCTTTTTATTGTAAATTATAGGGCATCTTGTGGTTTTCAGGAATTAGGAACAAAATTGTCCCTGATTAGAGCTAGACCCTGTCTAATTTAACTAGACCTAGCTTGGGAGTATTCATACTCATACTCATTAACTTTCTGATGCCAAACTTCTGATGCTCATTGCATGCCGTTTATGCATCTCTCTATATAAATTGGAGATTTATCTTCACTAAGTGCCTTGAATTGCTTGTATAACACCTGTCACGGAGACTGGTGATACACTGTGGTGAGTGTGACTTTGTCATAGGTTGATGATTCTGTTAATTTTAACAGCGCAAAAGTAAGGACCTATAAGGTACGTTGAAATCACTCAAAGTGTGCAGCATTTTAATCGAAGCTCAATGAAGCGCGCACGTGCTTATGAGTGTGCACAAGCAAGGTATAACTAACTCTTGTGTGGCTCTGCAACAATATGCGGACAGCCAGTTGTAAAATTCAAAAACCAATAGGAGAACTGAAAACATGCCATTCCAGCTGGTTATTTGTATTAAATAAATTAAATCCTGCACTTCAATGGCTTTAGGAGAATTTCGTCTCTAAAAAATTTTCAGTAACCAGAACTCGATGTAAACATAAATAACGCATTCAAGCCACCTTTTTCGGTGTCCATGTTTAACATTTTACTCACATCTATCACAAGGGTTATTTTGGTACCACTATTTTTGAACTGCCTCGAAAACAAAAATAAAAATTTGATAAATCGACTACACTAGATTTATTTGAATGATTTTCGTACCATTTCTATTTGTAGCATTAAGCCTTTAACCAAGAACGAGCATCGTAAACAAGAACTGAATTTGTTGCACGTGGCTCAAGTTACCATGTGACAAACCGAAACTGGTAACCTAATCTTGAGGGCTAATTAAAATTAATTTCTGTGGACTTATTTCGCTTTGAAGAAACTGACTTTCAGCCATGAGCGACTAAGTTTGGAAAAGAACTAATACTGTAATAATTAATCGCTTCTACTATGCTAAAGCTGGAAGGAAAAAAGAGCAAAATTTACTCTTCCTCCGGTACGCAATTACAGCAGTATTGCAGAGACAGCCCAATACGGGTCGGACGAATGCAAGTCGCATTCAAATAAGCCTAGTCTAAATTGAATAGCGACAGGGATATTTCATTTGATCGGCTGATTTGTCAAACATTCGCTGTTTTTGGCAGTGTAAATTCACTAAGTATCATTTGGTGCACATTTAGTAGTAAAGTTTGATAGGAAAAAACCAAATTTGTTCTGGACAGCTAGGAATAATATATTTCGTCCAGAAAATTCAGCAGATAAACGCAGTAGTGTGACGGAATCTACAGTTCAGCAAACCGCCAGCTCCCTGCAATTCTAACTCAATATTGTGGCTTATTTGTGCCTCGTCATTATAGTTAACGTGACAGCAAAAAGGCCATCGGTATAATTCTTTGAAGGAGTACAGTTTTGCAAACCTTATAAGATAAAGTGTGACCTTGTAATTGATCTATTTTGCCGCAATTCGCCTTTATGCTTTTTTCTCAAGGTTTTTGCAAGTTTATAGTGCTTTTCTGCTTGACAGATGTGGACACAGAACTAGTTTATACGCGAGGTCAGAGGATATTTTAGGACTTCTGTCATACGGTTTGTGAAACGTCAGTTTAAGTCGTTAGGGCATCAATACAAACAAAGCACAGGAAGTGGAGCTAAAATCGCCCAAAATTTCGGAGGGAATTATCAGCATATTCACTGTTGCATTGCGCTGTATGGAGGGAGAGATTGCCCCTGTTGGGTGTCAGTCAGTACCAGCCGAAAAATCAAACATCCTCATTGAAAAAATCTTTGCATAGCATTGGTGTTTTTTTGGAAGATGACTCATGGTTGCCGAGCAGTGGGAGCATTTGTTAGGCATTTTAATTCCCATGATGGCAGTCACATTGTATCGGGGCAACAGCCAACACGAAGACGGAATGTTTTACAAGATTTTCCGATGAAATTTTGATGTTGTTCGGAACTTTCTATAGATGTTGGGATCTTTTCGAAATTTAGGGCACCACTGAGAAAGAATGATGATGCCCCTAGCAGTTAGAATTTGGAAGACTCAAAATGGTATTTTTATTCAAAAGAGGTTGCTGTCCATCAGAGTCTCTGTAGAGTCAAGAAAATTGACAGCTTATTAAAGCAACTTTTGCATAAATTTTTGTGAGGAACTGATATGTAGTAGTCTTTTTACTATCAGACTTTCCCATCATTTTGCCAATAACAGTTTTGATTTATTTTAGTCTCTCATGTAAAATGCATGATACAAAGCTGGTCGTTTAGAAGCGTTCGACTTGAAGCTAAGACAAAGCCCTGTTGTGTTCTGCAGTCTGTGAGTTTGTCTTTTGCCTACAGATACATCTGTTAAAATATAGCGGGCTGTCTTAGATGTACTAAACGAGAGGTCAAGCTGAGACACACCTAAGTCCTTCATTAACAACACATCAATTTGCACCTGAGTGTGAAAACATGTGTGTAAACAGCTAGTGCTAAAACAAAGTATTGGATATTCCGAATTTCCTGGTCTACGACTAATAAATGAGCCTCAGGAAAGGCTACACAGGTGGCAAGGTGTTGGGGAATTTTGATGAACCCCATGAGTGTAACGTCTAGACTTGTCATAACTTGTCATAACTTTTAATGCCGTCTATATGGAATGTTAAAAGTGCAAGTGCAATACACTTCTAAGGGGTGACTAGCTGGATTTTGATTTGGTAGGCCTGGGAGAACTTGGAGTTTGGCTGCGGGGTATAATGAAACTCTTCAGGAGAGTCATTGGTTTAAACCCGTTCCTTACCCGCCAAAGTAGTACGGATGCATTGTGTCGACTGAGAATATAGTATGAATTCTTGCATCATCATCATCTCGCATCAATAAGCCTTTGGAATCTTGATGGCTCCGATCGACCACACCACTAATTAGCCGCTCGTGGGCCAACTGTTAAGTGTTAGAACTATTAGCCGGGAGATTCCTGGTTCGAGATTCCCTGGAGTTTAGTGAGACTCGCAGGATCGATGATTTCCATTAGAAGTGAAACAGCCGTACACTGAAGCTAAGCTTCTTTTTACCCAGGTTGGTTTCATAGATGAACTATTCTAATGAAACCACCCGTACAACTTAGCGGGATGAGCACAAAACGAGTTATGTGCTTCGGAGCGGGACTTCGTTTGATTTGGCGGTCACTATTAAGAAAAATATAATTTCCCATTTTGAGTGAAGTTAACAGTGATTAGCCAAGCGCAATCATCAGTCAGTCCTCCCCCACCTTATTACTGGCCCTTTGCTTAGGTCTCGCATTGGGCAAGGTGAAACTCTCTACATGTTTGTGTCAGCGGAAAACACTATGATATCTTGATGGCATGTTATTTTTACGCAAGGCAACCCAACACTCAGAGTGGGAAGGGACAAATAATGATGTTGGCACATCAGCGGCGAAATTTTATTTTCAACATTTCCCAATGTAGATCTTATATTTAAAACAGTGGTTATTCCACGCAGGTTTCACGTAGATCGACTTCAATGCTCAAACAGTGTTCCAGATGCCGCTAACGAGAACGCAGATTTTTACGTGTATAAAACATGCCAGAAAGGCCAACAGTGAACGGTTTGTTGAAAGGCGGCGAGTCACGATACTACAGCGTGACTGTGGACTAAACCATGTTGCCTCAATAAATTAAAGCTAGTTAGGTGTTTTCATTAGCTGAACATGGTCTCTTTACTAAAATAGCATTCAAGTAGCGTTTCACAAGAAGAAAATGTCGTACAAACCGGAAGTCTAAAAACAGTAGGGTGGTTCAAAAAAGTCACAATCATATCGGTGTTAAAAGAAAAAGGAAACCGACAGAAAATCGTCAGGCTTCAAAGTATCGGTCTTTTCTGGCAACAGAATCCTGACGCTCATCCGGCTTACCACGGAATATCTGGAAGAAAAAGGCCCAAAAACAACGTAGATTCAGAAATGGACGTGGCAAATTTGGTCTTGCGTTTACACGGGACCACACTTCAAGTGCGAGGATTGTAAATTACACATAGCCTTTTCTCTCAGAGAAGAGATAGTAGCTGCTAACTGTCCAAAATTATTGGCAAAATTATGCAAACCCTTCATTTTCTTAGGAAAGTCCGACAACGTACCTGTGAAAACACACGTGTTCATACCTGAATTGGCACAGCGGCAGAGAATGTTTGCTTTTGACCTTCGTTTTGGTCATTATGTATCTGATTACGACTTGTGATTCCGATTTACGGGATTATTTTGTGACTCCAACAATGACGTACCAACCTAGTATCTTTATCTCTTCACATGGAGACGCTCCCTGGTCGGTGAGGATCTGCATGGGGCAAAGGCCTTTATACTGCATTTTTGGATGGATTTGGCGTAGCTGCCTATGTGAAAGCAGGATTGCAACTGATACCTAAATCGTTCGCTTTGCTAGCAGCTTCATTTGGTAGCTACTTCTGGTTAACCCCACCGAAGGACTGTGCAACAAACTTTGGATTTAGCGTCAATGTCAGACCCGGAAAGCGAGGTCCTCGAAACGAATTATAATCAACTCATCTGAATGCGTCTTGATGTGAAAACAGCTACACTGAACAGGCCACGTAAAACTAATTAATGATAACCACATCCTTCACAGTCTAGTGAACAATAGTGCTTAAAGTTAAGGAGTACCAAACCCCGCTATTGAGACAGCCTATCGGTAAGTCTGAAATCTGTAATTTTGGCTCCACAATAAATCGCTATAATAGTAACCAGTCTTCGAAATGCTTGCGTACAACTATCGCCAATAGTTAATAGGCGATGTAGGATCTGTAGGACGTGTTCTAGTCGGCAGACATGGGTGAAGGAAACTAATTTTGGAACATTGATGTCACTTCCAACACACAATTCCTGCTTCACGCCGTCTTTTGTCTTCAGTGACACTTCACTTATTCCGAATCTCTGCAGTTTCATAAGTGGGGTTTTCATATTTTTCGACTTTGCAGCACGGTGAACGTATGTGTTGTCCATCTTTTGTTACACCGTTTGTTTCCCATGCATGACCAAACCGCCGTTCATTCTCTACTAGCTTTGATTCACCAGTAAACGCCCACGGAACTATTTCTCCTAAGTGCCATCGTTTAGCGATGGCGGAACAAACTACATATAATGCAAATTTAGAAAAGATACTTAGGGTTTCAGAACGGTTGTTTTGCTGCTCTCGATTTTGGAAGGCTTCCGTCGGGTGAGGACAGGCGTTTCTTTTCACAAACCGCAAATTGCGCATCGGTGTTTTGTTATCCGTTGAAAGGGTGCGTTCCTTCCATTTAGAGCAGGTGTCTTGTGTAGTATGCAGTCGGTTCAGTATTGATAACGGAAGTGTGGTCTGCTCTGGCAGGTGGTTAAAAGGATTTCAGCGGTCTGTACAGGTTCAGAGTAATAATAATCACGCTGTGACACATTCTTGATGTCCAGCTACCACGCCACTCAAAAGAAGCACGGGAGCTAGGATACTAGCGGGTTGCCAAAGGCTAGACAAAAACAGTCGAGAGGCCGGGTTGGGTTGGAAACACTCAACTTTCGGTCAGCTATTTCGAGTCTTAACCACTGAGTCATCTTGAGGTTATTCCTGGAGGTAGCCCGGAGAACGCCGTCTCATTAGGCTTATGAGCATACTTAATACACCACAGAAAAACCAGTGTCTGGTGCCGTACTTTATACTTTATCTACTTTGCTTTGGGTGTTCAGCTGTGACCGCGGTTCCAAAGGGGCAGGAAACAGGATGTCAACGAATTACTCAGTAACACTTGGGTTCAACCTGCACATCATGTTTGCTTACATTAGACAATGCAACCAAATGAGAACGTAAAATCTGAATTTTTAATAGAGGAAAATGTTGGTAGCTCAGGTAGCGTTTGCAAAATATTCATCACCAATTGAGGTGACATCATGGGTGCCTTGTTAGAGAGCGTCGTGATGCGTACTGATGGGCTGGTGGTTGTTTGTTGATGCAACAGTCGGCAAATACTCATGACACAGCCCCTTAATAGCCCAGAAGATTTTACTTCCTTAACAGTTTTCCCGTCTTGTTGTGGATCTCGGAAATTGAAACTCATTGGTAACAATTAAAATCACTCGGACGATATATGGAAATCTTCCATTTGTCGATTTGATTTGAAATGTACTTAATAGTAAGTTTTCAATCGTCTGAGGATAGCACTGTATTGTACGGCATACCTAAATATTTGGAGATCGACCGACACTTGAAAGGAACCTGAAGAATAGTGAATGATAGAGTCTTTGTGATAATTGTTCCAAAAAAGAGATAAATACGGTAATATTCAATGGGTTTCCTCGTTCATAGGGACTACCCAGGTTAAAAACAACCTCCTTTTGTGTCCATCCGGTATTGTGTTATAGCCGATATATACGAATTAAGCAATCTAATATCATAAATACTTATTCTGCGTGTTAGCAAGGAGTAGTTTCTCCTTCGAAAAGAGACCGGAATAAAGAATTATTAATTTGGGACTTCTCACACTGTTATACCAGGAGTCATGGTTAAAGACACTACACAAATGTGTTTCCACCGCATTTCATGATTCCAACCATGGTATTCAAAATTACATAAGTCCTCGAAAATGGACCATTTTAAGGAGACTTATTGCAAATGAAGGATACATAATAGTTCTCGTCGGCTACGATTATCCAGAAAGATGAAGTCATTTTTGATAGTTTACTAGAATGTAAATGACAAATATTCTATACGCCAGTGTAAATTGAAACGAAACATGAGGGATGCAATAAAAGTCTAGGCTCAGGGACCTGACATAGACTTCCAATCAGAATTAAATTCTTTTGCATCTGCGTAAATCATTGGTTTTGGTCTGTTTGGCTCATCCTTTAGTAATTCATTCACATTATATATAAAATCCGGGTTGTTGCTAAGTAGTTCATACAATGAAGTAACTTGTTACACTTGTGAGACTCTCCCATACAGGTCTCATCCAAAACAAGGCAGGGTTTGTTGCGCGATTCAGAGAGGAGCGCGCATTCGTTGGCACTAAAGGCGTGAGTTTCTAGTTGGAATACTGCACGCACCATCAGCTGCGTATTTCCACTCTGCGATATTTCTGGCATCCGTTTTGATGAATCTGAAATAAAGAGTTGACCTTCGGGAGATTTTCTGATGTCCGAGTACACGTCAGTAATTCTCCGAAGATGAGCACACAGTTGGTTACCTGCTTTGTGAACTAGTGTTTTGCACTGAGGAACACAACAAATTATGTGCTTGGCCCAAATTATTAAGGTCACCATTATTAAGGTCATCAGGGACTATGAGGCACGCGACAACTTCCGTTGTCCTCTCTGCGAAAAATGTTTTTGCCTGGAACTACCTGTCACTAAACGCTTGTTAGTTTATCCACCGATTGGGCTCTCTTAGAAAAAAACGATATTGATATTAGCTCTTTTGAGAGTAAACAACGTTTTGTATTTAGAAAGACCACACAAAAACGAGTTCTTATAAACGTTTACTATTTTAAAGTAGTATATTTAGGCATTTTCTTTCTTGATAAATTATATAAAGAGACTGATCCAAATTAGTCTTGCTTTACAGGAATTTACCTTTGGAAAACGGCTCGCGAGCCGGACAAGATGCTGTTCTATGCAATAGGCCGCTGAAATTATGCAACCTTCAATTAGGCGGCTGAAGTTGGTTACAGCGAAAGTTGCAGCTAGAGTATCTGTGTAATTTAGTCACATCACCTCTCAGCAATACTGTAGTCAGCCCTTACATTGACCTTACCCAACTGAATAGAACGCTCACTGGAGGAGATTATGCCTACATAAGAATCATGCACAAATTCGGACGCGAGCAAGTGATGCCATTTCGAGGAACTTGTGTAATGTAATAGCTTCGTGGCAGCATTTTCTAAACTTGTGCTACATTATAGGTTACTATGGACGATAAAAGGGCTCATTATAAGGAGGTTATATTTTAATGCATATGTCATAATTGTGGTCATGTGGTCATAAGTGTGGGATAGCTTTGGTATATCTTTTTGTTGCTATCAAAATGTTAGGAACATATGATAACAGTTACTGGTACGGTCGACTGAAAATATTCGCGATCCACTAAAAAGCGCTCCTCTCAACTAGGACTTTTCGATATGGCTAGTCTTTAGCCGGTAGGAATACCCTAATCACGTGCATAGAGCTGAAAACAGTGCACCCTCATTTCTAGACGTAATACACTACTCATAAGGTGTCTAAAAATCTTTCAACAGCCCACGACCGATTTCGCCCTACTTGGTTCTCATTTCTATCCATGGCGACGAATAACAAACTTCTCTATGTATCTGCTTTTATACATCTTTTTTATCTGTTTTCTTATATCTGCTTTGAATATATCAGGCCAACTTGTCGCGCACCCAGTTTATTATCCAAAGACAAAGAACTTAATGGTATACTGTATTTTACTTTTCGTAGGCTTGTTGACTTAACGGCTGTTATTCGGTGTTCTGTGGATGCTGACCAACAATAGGGTACTCCATTGTCAAGCAAGGATCATTATCATCAGCAAATCACTAATATACGAAATAAGCAGCCTTTCTGTTCTCCAGTCAATACACACTGTCAGCCTCTCGGCCTTTCATGGTGATGGCTTCAAAGTGGATTTTTGTAGTAATCGGTAAAAGCAATATTGACGATTTTATTGACGATTGTCGATTACCACGTGATATTAGCGCCGACATGAAGGCCATATGTTCATGAACACAAGCCGCGTCCTCATGCCGTTTGAAATAAATTTTCTTCGCGCAGCGTGCATTTTTGATGCGCCTTCTTTTAGTTTTCTTCCAAACTGAAAATATTTTTGCGAATTTGAAACAATGTCAGCTAAATGCCATATTAAGCGATCAATGCAGAACAACAACATGATAAGCACCGTGATGTATAACCAAGTAGAACTGAAAGACAATGTCCATAATTTCCAAAGCGCTTGAAAAATGCTGGTAAAACACTGCATAGTACAAACCAGAAGCTATTGTTTTGGCCAAACAGCTTACTCAGAAGCGTAAAATAATTGTAGTGCACTGCGTATCAGTGAGGAGAGAGTTGTTATATGGCTGTGGAACTTGGTACCTCCGCATGTGGTTGATTTGCGACGTCGTTGTTTATGAAGCATTGGGCGTTTGCTTGAAGCAATAGTTCATCGCCTTTTATGATTACACGTAAATGCGATTTTCATTTATCAGCTTTTATGGCTGGGTTATGTGCTAAGCATGCGGTAGCCACAAGTGCCACAAGTGTTGCAAACGATCACTTCCAGTGACTTCTGCATAAAACTTGGCATCTCTTTAACTCTATTTTGTTTTCCCACCCTTTCGGAGTCTACGGTAATTTGTTGAATATTCGTCTGACACGATGTTCCTAAAGTTTTGTTTCCGAATTGTTTTTTTTTGTATCTCAAGAATTATCAAGACCGCTCCTATAACCATTTCTTGCTCTCTCGGTAGAGTCCCAGGAGCACCGATTATTTTGAAAACAGTTACGTTTTCCGAGCCTACTTGAAGTCTATCAAAAGCAAACGCGGATGTTTTCGAATTAGAAAGCCATTTTTAGCTAACCGAGTACAAACTGTTTTACGGCTAGTTTCGGCTATTTCTTCTGGTGTAGCCCACAAGCGGAGTTGCTTTTACATCAGACTGTACTTGAACCCAAGGATGCACCTCTAGATAAATTTTGTGTTTGTGATAGTGTTTATTCACGTATTCCAGTTGAGTTTTCTCACATACTTCAAGCGAAACCTGCTTAGCTCTTGAACATGTCGTATGTGTATTGGTAAAGTTTCGCTGCATTATCGTGTTGAAGTCGGCGCACCAAAACCTCTACAATGCAATCTTTTTATACGGGCGCAACTGATGACTGCCGCAGACGCGTCTTCCAAATCGGCTAAACATAGCGATGACCTTTGAATTTCGTGCGCCTTAAAGCAGTGGATAGTGTAGCTAACGTCCTTACAGCACGCCGTTGCGCATCAGTTTGGTTAGATATTTGGTGTTCTACTTTCGTTACTTATAATGGGCCGATTACAGGCAGGTGATTTGAGATATTTACACTTAGGCTCAAGCAAGGTGCCGCCAAAAAAGATACCGTGAACCAATGTGGTAATTCAGATTTTGGATGCAAATAAAACGCACCCTCCCACAATTCAGATATTGTGAACATTAGATTCGTGCAGTGGTGTTTCGGTTTGTAAACCCTTTTAGATCAGGTTCTGTTATCTTTCTCTACTAGCCTCACTATATTCCAAGAAGCTGGTGGTATGTGAGTTTGAGGCTTTGCGATGGAGTTTCAAAAATGTTTGGTCATTTCCTAGTTCTTCAGTTTCTCTACATCCAACCTGCATGTGTTATCTCACACCTCATAACTTGGCAGTGCTTCATACTGTGTTATTACTAAACCTTTCAGTCATACACGAAACCTTTAATCTGTACACCTGTTTATTAGGCCTACTTGACAAGTGGTATCCATCGCACACTGAACCACACACATGCAACGGAAATCCCCAGGCTGCACGTCACCAGTAGTTGCACACTATTGTTGTTTATCGATCTGAATACACCGGGTCTCACAATCTTCCTACAGGTTCTCTTGTCAGCCCGAGGACTGAAACCACCCAGCAGTAAGATTGGATCATTTGAGCTTCCGTGTCTAATATGATTTGAGTGTGACACTTTGTGGGTATAAATGTGATAACGTGTGTTCCAGGTTGTGGACTGTGAGTAGTTGTCATTCTGGGGGTAAATTATTGCTTTGGTTCCCGATTTAGATGGTCTACAACCCCAAACGCACGACAATGTTTACGTTCACTCTCCGGTTTAGTTCCGCGAAATCACACACCAGACATTCGTGGCTGCCCGTATACAGCGATTGCGGTGTCAATGAATATAGCAATGTCCTTATAGTTCCTCTGCAACAAGGACAGTTCAAACTTTGGGTCTAACTCTTTAACGAGAAGAGTGCGGACGTTTGAGTTTCCAAGGCCGTATTATCCACAGACTCCATTCCAATAGAAAATATGACCAAATCCAGTCTCTTATAGCTTTATCGATCAACCAGCAGGGCTTCACCGAGTGCAGTTGCCTGCAGCCTATTTGTTATTCTTTCGCAGGTAGAACTAGTCACTTTGAGGTACCACATTTAAATTGGTCTCGAAGACCGCTCTCAAGTTTTGTTTTTGAAGTTGGAATATGCGCGTCACTCTTTTTCTCAATACTGTCCGATTCATGAGCGGGGAAATGAAGACATGTTACCGTTGATACTTGGAAATAGAGGTTGACCACTGATCACTTGTCTCATAACATCGACCTCAATTCTCGAAACAAGGAGAGGTGTGATGTTAACTTAACCCTGACATGCCGGCCAAAATCAGGAGGCATTTGAAAGTTTTTTGATTCTGCATGGTGTCTACACCATTCCCTTTTATACTGTGCAAATGTGTTTTTATCGCGCTGCTCCAGAAAGCGTACCATATCTTATTTCTTACATTTCTTCATTGTGCTGCACAGGCATGTAGCCCAATGGCCACAGGTTATCGATTATTTGTCTTAGTATATCCATAAAACAAATAGTGTGTACATTCATACTCGGTTTTGTAGCTTTCAGACGAGCACGGAAAGCATGTGACATGGACTATCATAAGGCAGCGATATGACCATCTTCCGTAACTGAATGCAAAATCCCACACACCGAGAAATTCAACCGGCAATTAAACAAACAGTTATTTCGACAACCACACTCTAGGAGCACTATTATCTCTTGCTCAGGCATTATCGTCAGTATCCGGTGTCCTTATTGCCCACCAAATGACAGGATGATCCTCCATCTCCCAAACCACAAACAACATTCGTGGGGTTTAGTACAACAGTGGGAAAATTGATACCGTACTAGCAGACAAAGCAGTATAATAAAAATGCTTGTGTGTTGGAAGTTATTTTGCTAGAATTCCCTTCGGGCTACGCAGAAGACCTTCAGTTTTGTGTTTACAATTCAGACTGCATTTTATCGTCATCAATAACAGGCTATTTGTAATTGCTGGTTGATTGAAGTCGTTTTTAGCAATAACAAACCGGACGAAAATTTGTGATCCAGTGACAAATATTCATAGACCAATCTTATTTATTTGCCTTTACCGTCTGTAGAATAATTTATGATGTGAGTGCTTTATGCAAGGAAATTTATTTGCCATTTACAGCTGCTTTCAGTGATCTTTCAAATGAAATACAGGTGTTATAATGAAGGGGGAAAAACACCGGGACCGAAAGGGAGGTACGAATAATGTTGATTATATTGATGATTTTGAACAATACCGGAGAGCTAAAAAATTTCATGGAAGACAAACTGTGCTCTTCAGGTCTTCATTTGCACGAATTTTTGTCCGTGAGTTCAGAAAATTTATGCCAAACGTTTGAGTTTCTGATCCATTTACCCGTGAAATATTTAGGACCTATCTATATGAGAGATATCAATGTGTCCCAGATCAAAGCAGTTTCCAGAGGTTGGCGGTTGTAAGTCATTTAGCTAGTTGATGAACGATTGAAACCTACATAGCTTAAATTGGACATATGGGTAGATTGGGTTAATGAGGTATTGTGAGCCCATACAGCTGAGGCATGCAGAAACCGACAGGCTTGAACATATGGGGCTTAATCTGGAAAGCAAATGCGTCAGTCCACTCAGTCTTCGTTCTCAAGAGAGGCTAGTTGAAGTCCCCTGAGTTGGTCGTGTAAGTGTTCTAAAGCTGTTTCTGCAGAATGCCGGTAATGTTTTCACGGCGAAATTTTAAAGGATTCCTAGTATTCGTGCTTTTAGTGAATACCGACCTAAGCAACCGAAATGTTTTTCACACACCTTGCGAAGTTTGATAGAACTTCCCATGTGAGTTAACTGCTTCCCAGGGTTTTCAGCAATTTTTCATATCAACGCCCTAAGTGTGTATGTTTCATCATAGGGAGCTAGTGTTTGATGAACATAATCCGGTAAATAGTTGGTGGGTTACTCATAACTGGGGTGGCCCTGTACTTCAATCACCCAAAAAAGTGCGGCTTTTTGCTGTCAATTTGAGATAGGCACGAACGGTCGCAGATTTCTGTGCTAGCCCATAATTTATTGCGCTAGATAAACGGGAAAACTAAGTTGAAGATGACTGCTCGAAAAACACTGTGCATAAAATGCTTTGAGCCTTTTCTACGACACGCTTCCATACAGCATATGCCAACTAGTGGTTTCCTCCACCATAACTAAAAGCGCAACACTCACCAGAAGTGGCGACAGAAATATATCCCACTGTGTATATCGGAAACCTAACTAGGCTGGACAATATCTTTTGAAGGAAATCTCATTATTCAATGGCTGTCCCGAACACTCCACTGCAATTCACGGTTCTATCAATAGGTAAACGTCTATGAAACTGAAAGGAAAGCAGCTCGCACAACCTTGATATTCAAAGGCCATTATTTAACCACTGGTACCAGGAACAAACATGACTACACCTCAACCAGCGCCTACAATGCTGCACAAATTCACTTGGTTCAGACTACCAAGGAAAATGTTCCACGATAGTGTAGGTCTTGTTCGCCAGGTTTATCTGGGATCCAACCTGATCGCACAGACGCAGATCCCTGTTAGCAGAGCAGGCCGGCGTATATCCAAGGTCGAACCTTTAGGCCGTATCTATGTTTACTAACCGCTGGATGTAACCGTGCCACCAAACAGCTCCAAACAACTCGTTTCAGATTTTGCTACGTAACCGGAATTCAAAACTACTGTCTTTCACTGAGGATTTTGTTATCAGAAATCACGGAACACTCGGTTCACAAAAGTATAATATTCGGTTTTTATGTTTTTATTCGCGTAGTTTATTCAGCTACCGATTAGTCTCATCCCACTTAGTTGCCAACGCTTTAGTATGTACTCTGCACGCTTTGCCTCTTGCGACTGGGAACAGAGAATGATGAACACGCCATGGCGCCTACCTTCTATCTATCAACGAAACATCTTGTGGAGAAACTGCTCTTATGTTTTACAGGTTTTATTCACAATTACTTTCTCTGGCGAATTTGGGGCTGAGTTTCAAATTACTGGGAATTTAGGAAGGCGAGTTCCGTCCTGGAGAAGTGATGATGAACTGCATTGTAGATACCTTTACCCGGAACTCGCTACCAGTCTAATTCTATTCTATATGTTTATTAGTTGTTTTGGCGTTGTAAGGCACCTTTACTGGATGCGGTGTTGGCACCGCATACAAGCTTGTCACGAACATATCCGGAGTCACCATTCAGATGCATACCGCGTTGCTGTCATGACTAATCATGCCAACTAGCCAGTTTTTGTCCATGCAAAACAAATTGTTACCATACCAACAACGACACCGAATATAGGACACAAACAATAATCACGTCACTTTTTGATTGTGCGTTGCATTTGGAAATCCGGCGACATGAGTTTTGCTCACCAGTAGGTGAGTTGCATAAATAAGGGGATACTGGCTACATCGGTAGTGAGAAATACTATTTTCCTGTTAAAGTTCAGGAATCCGTATGCTACAGCATTCACATTATTATTACTTTCATCTGAGTAGGTTGCACTATTTCTAGAAAGCTTTGTTTAAAGCGTACTGACTTTAGGCGAGTACCTACCGATATTCATTGTTTTCTATAAATTGAAGTTCCATTTAAGCACAAGGGTCTTCAAAAATGCCGTATATTTACGCCTCATGCAAATAAGTTGTTTTGTATGGTTTAGAATTTCCAGAGATTTTTTTTGTTCTATCTCCCCTGATAAACCAAACTGAATAAAAACTACCTGTTACATAATAAAAGGATGAGTGTCTAAGCCACAAAGTTTGTTTTTGTTGCCAGACAAACCCCTGTTACCGGCAGTTCTACACGTCAACAATGACAGCACCGTAATTTCAGCTTGGTAGGTTTGACTTTTGACCCGTTGATACAGCCAGAACGCTGGTGAATATTCATACTTTTATTTGAATAGTCACCGACTCCCACAATGCCTTTGACACCTAAACAAACCTGAGCTTGATCTTGCACCAGGGGTTGTGGTAAACATCTAGTTGTGCTCCAGAGACGTATTCCAAAAGTGTTTTTAGCGTCTATTGGCACCAGTAATGTGATGGGACAGAGACCCGGCTACCTTTCACATAACTAACACAGCAGTCGTCAGGCCATACGACAGCAGTCAGGTCAGCTGAAAAGACGGTTGACTAAAACAACTAAAACATTTCATCTTAGAAAGGGCTTATCGGATTTAATCACACAAGTACTACGGTTGGCTTCTCCAAGCTATAAGGTCGGGCATATAAAGAGATATATCTTCTAACAATTTTATGCGTAATTCGAGTTCAAAAGAGAACCGTAGTGATGAAAAACAGTGGTAATTTAGCTTACCAGGTGGTCAATTTTAATTACGCTAATGAATTCTAGCAGCATTTGGAAAAAAATTATAGTTACGAATCTGCAGAAATCATTGGGCGAAAGCATTCCATCTTTGTCTAGGACAACAAGAAATTTGTTTAAACATTCTCCCCTGCGGTTTTCTGCCTTCTGTTATGGATAAACGCAGCCTAAATAACCGAACAAAAATAGACCTCTTCTGTGAAGTGGCCACTCGCTAGAGTGGTCTGTTGGCAAGTGAACGTCTTTAGTTCACTCCTCAGACTAATAAGATTCGTCTGAGTATTGGCTATTCGGATATCCCCAGATATCAAAATTTTACTCCATACTTTTCTGCATGGGAGCCGTCAGATGACAAAATCCATGTTGCAAATCCGCGCCTAAATTTAGGGACACAACTGACCTGACAATCACCTTTATTAGTTCACATATTTACCAAAGGTATGTTGCATGATCATCATTCAGTCGAATTCAGCAAAACTGGGTGGATTAGATAATGCTGGTTTATTAGTTGTGCTCACACAATAAAATTTTTTTGTAAACATCCGAGCGCATAAAAACACTCTAGCAGTTGCAGACCGACGATTAACAATCAAATGCGGGCTTGAAGTAAAATAAAGGAATCCCACCTCCATGATTTGCAAAGTTGGCCATGCAAATCTAGTTGAATAACAAACTTACTGACATGTAATAGCTCCGTTTTTCAATACCATTCGGAATGTCAGGGGGCATATGGAAGAATATTTCGACTAGTTTTGTTTAAAACAACTTCGTCATCTATAGCAGCTGGTTTTTGAAAAAATAGTAGAATAAAGGGGATACAAAAGTAAACTTCTTGAGAACATATTCAGAAACAAGTGATTATTGTGACTAAGAAAACTGTTGCAAAGATATTAGAAGGTCACCATAATTATTTCTTCATTTTTTACTTACTCCATGCTTCACAGCACCGGTTTTTTAAATTTTAATATCTTCACGATAAACAGATGTTCAAAATGGCCCTCTTTTAACCAACCTGAAGCATGTACAAAGTAAATTTTTTGAGTTCACCACAAAATGTTTAGGTACATTAAAGTAGCATAAGCCAAGGACTGGAAAGCGATTTCTTTAAACCAGGAGTCAGTGTCACAGTTATGACACAAATGTGACCAAACTGAAGATGACCGAACACTTTTTCTTACTCAGTGCAAAGTTGCTGGCACTAAATCGTATCCAGCAGGATAAATAGGCATACTTGTTTGACTTACAGTTTCGATAGAAGTATTACTAATTGACAAAAATGCACTAGATCACGACTGAGTAGTCCATCATAAACGAGATTAACATAGTGTTCCGAGTTGCCTACGGCTAAATAGTCGTCAGTGGCATATATGTCATGTTTCACCACAGCTGGGGAAATCAAGTGGTCACATAACTTCGATATACATATATATATACATATAAAATGCGTTCGTCATGTATCAGAAAGAATACATTCTTATTCTTGGGTTGAAGCTTATGTACCAAAAGCTGGTAGTTAACAGGGTATAATGGTATTAGATTAATGAGTTTGGCCAGAAATTCGTATTAAACAGTGCATAAATGGTTGCTTTTTGCGGTATAACTCAATCGTTTGCGTAGCAGAACCTCACGTTTTTCTAATGGCACACGGGTATCCATTAAAACTATTGAAAGGAGCCCAGTTTGCGTTCCAGGGTAAAACAGACGCAGTTGTTTATTGTTTGCAGTCGTTTGTTGGATGAGCTCGTAACGTAGACGCAGCCAAGGTGAATCCGTAATGGCTCGTCCAATGATTGGCGGTTACGTCGTTGACACCATCCATGAAGCCCGGGTTACAAAGCTTCCCCTCACTACTCAGTAGATGCAGTTTCAGAATCCACATGGTTACGCAGAACGTGCCTCTGCTTCGTCACTCTTCAGCGACTGCTTCTAACCTCAGCTTGGCGTTCGTCGATATCTCGAAAGCATTTGATTCGGTTTCGCATGACACAATCGTCAGATCTGCCGAGGCGTTTGGAGCACCGTCACCTCTAGTTCGATACATCGCACAGTCCTATGAGAATGCTGTAGCAGTTTTCCCCAGTTCCGAGGTTCACTGCCACAGAGGTGTGAGGCAAGGAGATCCACTCTCCCCATTATTGTTCATCATGGCAATGGATGAGGTTCTTGGATTGTCGATGCCGCAACTGGGATACCAGTTCCATGACACCCTAGTAGATGGTTTTGCCTTCGCTGACGACTGGGTCGTGTGTGCAGAAAGTCAAGCTCGCCTCAAAGAGAAGCTTGAAGCTGCCGCGGTTGAGTTGGGAAGAGCTGGTATGAAGATAAACGCCCGGAAGACGAAAGCGATGGTGATCTGTGGGGACAGGAAACATCGGGCGACAGCAGTCTCAGTCGAACCATTTTGCTTCGCCGAGGAACTCATCACTCCTCTGGGTCCGACAGACACAGTAACATATTTGGGCATCCCCTTTACTTTCAAGGGGAAAGGAGTCTTCAACCATCGACAGCATCTGCTCAAACTGTTCGACGAGGTGACGCGTGCCCCGTTGAAGCCGCATCAAAGAATGGAGATCACAAGGAACTACCTGATACCGAGGCTGACATATTCGCTCGTGCTTGGCCAAGTCCACCGAAACACGCTCAAAAGGTTGGACAACTACATCAGGCAATCTATTCGCGGCTGGCTACGTCTACCGAAGGATACCCCGATCAGCTACATCCATGCCGGTAAACAACATGGGGGACTTGGTATCCCAAGTCTGAGTGCAACAATCCCGATGCAGCGGAGAGTGCGTATGGAAAAGCTGCTTTCTACTCAGTGCCGTGTACTACGCAATGTGGTCAACGATTCCGCATTTGGCAAGGTTGTTCGGGATCTCAGCCTTCCGATCCGTGTCCATGGTTCATGCGTAAACACCAAGGAAGAACTGGTGGCTGCTTGGGGTGATAGCCTGCACAACAGCGTTGACGGTCGCGGTTTACGAGAGTTGGTCGCTTCGCCTCTTTCTAATCGATGGCTTGTATTTCCAGAACGAGTGTTTCCTCGGATATTTATCCGCGGTATCCAGCTCCGATGCAACCTGCTCAGGACGAGAGTTAGAAGCGCTCGACATGGTCACGGTGGCCAGACGATCTTATGTCGTGGAAACTGTGGCCAACCAGAGAGTTTGGTGCATATTTTGCAGTCCTGCTGGATCACGCATGACGCCAGATGTGCTCGTCATAATCGGGTTGCAAGGGAACTCGCAAAACGCCTCCGTCGCCTGGGATACACCGTCTTTGAGGAGTTGAGAGCACCAACTTCGACGTCCTTCATCAAGCCTGACCTGATCGCCGTTCGGGAGCGCCGAGCGACTGTAATAGACGTCAGCATAGTCTCGGATGGGCGCGGAGTGACTGTGTGGAATGAGAAAAAGCAGAAGTATGGTGCTGATGAATTTTCCCTCGCCATAATCTCAGCTCTACGTGCTATTGGTTGTGATGTGGACTTTTTGGTCCACCAACCGATGGTCATCTCTTATCGAGGGATCTGCTTTTCTCAATCCGCCAAAGCTGTTATTGGACTGGGGCTTTCTAAGGTCACTGTCAGTGACTTGTGTTTGCTCGCCATTGTGGGTTCTCTGCGTACGTATGACACTTTTATGCGTGGCACATGGCGTTGAGTGGATATTCTTGCCATTGAATCTCACACCAGACCCAGTATGACGGACACTTTGTGCTTGATGTGCGAGTCTTGCCTGTGCTAGCGCTTACCGCGCCTTGAAGAGCATTCAGCATTGTTTGTCCTTTCTTCGGTTGTTAGACTTTACACGCATGTTTCCTTACCAAAATTCTTACGTACGTTGGGATTCATCCTATCTGACTGGAACTGTTGGTTGCATGACTTCGAATGAGACATTTCTTTCTTTTATCTCATATTCTCCTGTAACCCTTTCGCATTCATCGCTTGCATTCACTTTTTATGTCTGTGACCATGCTCTTCAAAAATAAACGATAATAATATGGCAAAAGCCCGGCACTGGTCGCTGGACATTACATTGCTGCTGGTGTACTCAACGGAAGAATGGACAACCAAATGTCCGAGACGTTTGGCGCGACTATCCCAAAATAGTATGTAGTTTAATTTTTGATGTATCTCAATATTCAAACAATACGTACATGAGATTGACACTCTGACTATGATGGCTACTCACAGTTATAGCAAAAAGTGTTGTATTATGCTTTTAGAGTTCTGGACGTGCTACCGCCAAGCTCTGTTTACAGCATTCCTTTTGGGTAGTTCAGATTATTTTGCAACTATATGGACGCCTCTACAAACAGCTTTCTAACTGCTCTGGTAGACTGTTAGAATTTTCCAATGAATGTAACTAAGGGAGATTTTAAACTGTTAGATTTTTGTCTAAGCCACCGAAATGAAAAATTTTTTAAACAACATTATTTTTGTTTCTGAACAAGCAGAACAAACGGAACAAACCCTCTACTGTCTGGTTTCCGAATTCAAGTATAACATGTAGCTTGCGTGCTATGACTGAACTTGCATCAAATTACAAGATGTTTTGACGTTCTTGTTTCCGTAACTTCGAACAAACAAAAAAGTCGGTGTCTTCTTTCAACAAGTCCCAGCTAACATAAAATAACCTCTGTCGAATTTACACCCGCTGCCCGGTTTCACACGATGTATACCCGTCTACGAAACAGGGGTGCATATTCATTATTTCCAGTCTGCATTTCTGCAACGTGAGGGCTAATTTCTTTATCCCCATCCAGAGACTACCCATATACTTAAATTGTGCACACTGATACCTCAGATAGGGTTAGGCCGGCAACAACGATGTAAAACTCAGGCCCACAAAGGTAGTTGATGCCCCACTAGCCCAGGTGTGATGCATCATACGGTCGTACAAAAACATTATGAAATACTCCCAGTCTGTGGTTCATCCTGAGCCGAAAATTAAACAGGGATATACAACAACCCCGGTATTTTTCGTTGTCCTCGATATTGATACGACCCGGTGAATGATTTGGCTTCACTAGGGACTGAATGTTATGTGTGCAAGCCAAACTGGCATTGGAGAAGCTGAAATCGCTTTATACATACAAATTAGAAGTTTGCGCACTCTTTTACTGGTGGCATATTTTTTTGCTTACTTTGAAAACTTCTATAGAAAGCGATTCCATAACCCTACACAGTATTCTTTACAGGCAAGCTGCCGCTAATTTAGGCTACTTCCTCCAAAATATTCCACCTAGTACGGCCGAACCGCCTTAGTTTTTTGTTTAGGCGTGGAGATAAATTATCATCAACACTTCCCGGCGCATTCCATGAAAAGCTTATAAAGAGCATAGTCATTAACCATGACAATTTATGGCAAAAGTTCGAACAGGTGATCGGCTGTGTTTGTCCACAACAGGCTGGACACACCACGGCTTGTTTGGTTTACTACTAAAGAAATGCATGGTGACTATGTCACGAGGTTTACAAATGGATTTCCTTACCTCAATTACAAAATAATTTAGGACGGCCTTTCTCCTTATTGGAAAAAAACTCGCGCTACCACGCCCGCCAAAAATTTTCGTCCCCGTGAGTTTAATGAGATTCAGTTACATTGAAGCAAAACGATTTCATTCTTTTCTAGTGGAAATCACTGTGTCAAAAGTTTTATTTTCAGTTATGCTACTTGCTGAGTGGACTGTTAGTGTGGCTATTAATCTGGTGCAATCGTGACTCGTAACCACGGCCCTACCTGAAATGACCTTCAGTGTGATGTCCTTTGGTCAAGTGGGTTAACGTCGGTTTTCAAAAGACCAATAATGGAATCCCTCACGTTGCGGATGCGCACAGATGAAGCCGATTTCATTGTTAGTGCAACTTGAATGTGTTGAGCAGCTGCACAGCTGCTCTAGTCCAGTTCTTACGCCAAACGGCGACAAAATATCCTGGCTTTTTTATTTTTCGCCGACTTCCATGGGCGTATCGCAGTAGAATCTGCGTTCACCCAGCATTTTTCTTCAATTGGACCTTTTACTACAAGAAAAATGTTGGTTTTTCTTAAAACTAATAAAGTGTGCGCAAATATAATTCTCCTGCTGTACTTCATAGTATTAACATTTAATTAGCGTTATATACCACGCAAGTATAACAGTAAGCAGAATAGCAAAAAGAGCTAATACGATCTAACATGGTACTGGTTTTTCAAGACATGGACCCAATAGAACTCTGCGCATTCAGATATGCTGAATATCTATCCACCGACTAATGATACGACTTCACACAATGGAGACTAAGTAGGTATTTTGACGCAATTCAATTCTTGTGCTTCCAGAGTGGTGACAAGTTTGTCCCAGCTAACAGCAGGAAATGTTCTGCTTTTGGCATGCAGCGATAAGTCCTATTAACAGTTTTACTGATATCAATGGCTTTCGTGAAGCGGTGTTCTTGGTGTGATTCCGCAGCGGTCGATAATCATCGCATTGCTGAATATAGGCTCGCACCTTTAAAGTTGGATTCAAAATGAAATTAATAATGCATCCTGAATTAGCGCTTACAGAGCATGATCCACTAAATGCAAGAATTTCTGTCGATTATACTGGTAGTCCCGTTAAAGATGTTCCACTTTTTGGCGCAGTAAACTGCACATCGCGATATCCTACCCGATCGTTTCACCTTATTTTTATTTACAAATTAAAGCACGTGTCCTACCAGAAAACACTCTTCCGCCTCAAGCAAATCACCTGACCTATTCCAGGAGAGAAATCCTATTAGAGAACTCCGGGAGCACAGCTTATTCTAAAGTCTCGCTCAGAGTTGTCTCCAATAAACATCAATTGTCACATTGAACAGGTTTCCTAATAGCCGGTTATTTCAGAAGAGCCTAGCTGCGCCCCAAGGTGGAACACTTTGCGCCTAACGAATATATGGGCGCTGAATGGAAGTACCTCCCGTTAACTCCAAATGCGTCACGTTCTGGGTTTATGGGCATTCGACTATGTTGATGGCATGTATATTTATGCACAAATATTGTCAGTGCGCCCATTTAAGCAGCCGCAGTTGAGTGTTCTCAAGAATAATATTTTCTATTGCTTTCGGCTAGAAAAAATTATGGAGAACGTCGTCAAAACAGAAATGGATAACCTTATCAAATGTAAGTTGCTGCTAATACATAAACGTAAGATCACTTCCACTCAATCAAGTCGAATTTTGCCACCGAATATAGTCTTACTGTCCCATAATGCTGACATGAGTGTTGTAATTTGTATTTATGGAGCATACTGTAACCTACTTTGGCCACTCAACGACGGATTCTTGGAAGACGAGAGTTTTTATCAAATACACTAATGCAGACATCAATATTGCAGCATATTAGCATTTATTTTCAAGAGACAATTAATGCAAACATTTGATACGCATTTCCCTCTGGTAGCACAAGTTACTCCGACCGAGGTTTCCTCAAGACTGTTACATTTTCCTATTTTAAGTTATCTGAGGAGGTTTAACTCAACGATTTACTAAGTTTCCTGCATGAGTACTTTTTAAAGTATTACATTCAAGCATCATGCCGTAAAAATGAGTTAACTTTGACTTTTTCCATCTTCCACCAGATGGACTCCATCCTCTTCTGCTCGTCTGCAGTCCCTAGATGTCACATTATTGCATCTTGTCACTTGAATGCTTCTGTCAAACTGTTTGTCATGAAGATAAGACCTGAGTTGGTCTTTTCCGATCTGGTTTTTTAGCAGCTTGCTTTTAGTGTACCGTGACTGATATCTTCACCGTTGCGTACGTTCGGGGCGCCCATTGGATATTACAAGAACTTTCAAAGATTTTCGCTAATTCGTCAGATAACCTGAAAAGCCTGCTAAATACAACATGTGGTAAAGAACTAACCAACAAATATTCAAAGCATAAGTTGTAATTGGAAAAATAAGACGTCAAAGGAAAACAAAACAATATTAGGATAATCACTACTAATGGCTTAGAAGCACCAAAACATACACTCCAGTCCGGGGCAGATTCCTACAAATATGACATCTACAGGACTTTTCGGAGACTCAACTTGGTATCCACAAGTGCTTTTACTTTGAGTGAGGGTGCTGGAAGTTAAACTATGATCAATTTGGTGTTCACATACCTAACATATCCGAAACAACAGCTCTGTAAAACAGTTAACCTTGAAAGTGATAAAATTGGACGAAGAGTTTGAACAGAGAACGACAACGCTGTACCAGTCGTTATAGTGAAAAACGTAAATCTGTGTTGTTGTCTAGAACAAAGAAGCGGCATTTCTTATATTTGTAGGAAAACCCATTTGGGCATTCTTCGGCGGCAAACTGATTACATTGAACTAACGTTTCACCCGTATGCACCAGTTTGGCTCGGGTGTATCACATAAAACGGAGCTTATATTCGGAAACATCCAAGTTGTTGTTTTTTAATACTCCGAAAAAATTGAATGGGGTTGTATTTTGGTGGAGAAGTGGGTATTTGTTAAAGTGTTAGTTGAGAAGACAGATTCCAAAGAGTTGAGCTTCTGTTTTGATGGTCATCAGTATGCATTAATCCAGCCGGTTTTTTGATAGCTGGTTTCAATAAATTAGTTGACAGAAATCCTGAGTTCATGATTTGGAAGGTTTGAGCGCCAAGTTTTCATGTGGGGGGGGGGCAAAGTATTACCAGGGGAAACGAGGAAAGGAAAACAACTCTTGTAACATCCCAGAAGACAAGTATTTTGTTCGCTGACCCAAAATTTTACTGAAAATATTTGACAACCCTCTAGCAGTCTCATCCAATAGGCACAGTCCCCGAACTTCCATTGGTATTGTGTTCTATTAAAACAGCAGACTGCACACGACCGACAATCATTTGCAAGCTACCTTGGTATCAAGAGCAGCTTTAGATAAATCTCTTTTATTTATGGTATTCTTCAACTGAGTGTGCAGCGGTAATCCTGCTTCGTGTTTCAGTTGATACAAGGTGTGAGTTAATGGGGTATATTTTCTTGGTATAACCCACTAATTTCAAGGATTCTTGTCAATCTCAAAACAGGTTACAAATGAACATA
Organism: Clonorchis sinensis; assembly: GCA_003604175.2. Taxonomy (NCBI): domain Eukaryota; kingdom Metazoa; phylum Platyhelminthes; class Trematoda; order Opisthorchiida; family Opisthorchiidae; genus Clonorchis; species Clonorchis sinensis. The sequence continues at coordinate 70,206,888 of CM030369.1, read as the reverse complement.
TTTTCTCAATACGGATAGTTTGTTTATTTGAATAGCATGCATAACGAGGAACACTATTTGTGACCTTTGGTGGCAAGTGACTCAATCGGTAACCAGCAAGTCAGCTCACTGTTTCCCGATAATCTAAACAATTCGGATCGGGGAGATTTTCTCTTAAGAATTCAAAGCCACTAACACTAACTGAAGCTCCAAAGGTGCTGTGCACACCCAATCAAAACTAATTTCAAAGCCTCCTGCGCGATAATTATTGGAATTTTTAATGCTCGGTGCTAAACGGCAATGCAGAAAGCCTTGACCAGCTGTAGGCATTAGTGGAGTTTCGCGAACTATACAAAGTTCATAGTGGTTATTCGGTAACGTCACCAGTCGCCAGTTTATTGCCTAACCGTACTTTCTCTATGTGTAGAAAAGTTTATAATGAGTATTGAGCCTTATCATACAAAACGGACAACTATAAAGAATTCTTTTGCGCTCAGTTTGATGTAGACGTACTGAAGCATAGGTTTGGAGCTTGATATGGGACATTGCACAACTTGAATATATACCTTGTGTAACGGATGCTTTAATAAACGCTTGGTAATAAATCCTAGTAGCTATAATAGGCGGTGTTTGGAATTTGAGGATTTTACAAAACACTGCCCGTTTTACCTTGGGTTTCTAAAAATGCGGTTCAGTAAGAAATTCAGTCCAGTGTATGTATCATCAAACAAGTATATGAGTACGACACAGTTTTGAAAAAGGTTGACATGTGAAGCGGAAATTAGTTGCAAGGTAAAAACAATGTTTCACTCGTAGTATAGAAAATTTAGGTTTTGTAGGTAATATGGTGAAGTAATTCAATAAAAAATGCTTTGTTGGCATATCATTTCTATGCTTTATCCTAAAGTTTAAATTATAGGTGAATAAAGTTAATTATATTTGGTGAAGTGGGAAAGTTCTTATGCACTAACACAGGATATTAAACTTTTTTTATTCATTCCGCGAAAAAACACGATCCTTAACCGTGCGTGTTAAGATACGACATCCGCAAAGTTAGGACGAAATAGGTTAATAGCACAAATGAGCCTGGCTTGTTGATGTCGGGATTCTCTTTAGTCAGAGATACCCGTTCCGGTTTAAAGGCAAAACGCTACATGTTCATGAAAATCCCTCTGGAAATTTGGTAAAGACGATAAAATAGAGTACTCCACTTTGATAATTCGCTGTGGGTGTAGACGGTGTAGACTGGTACGAACAAGACTGTTGATAAATGAGCGTAACTGGTATGGTTTGGACAACTAAGCTCTACTCATGTTTGTAACACAAAGTATTTCAGGGAGCAATTCATCAGTGTGACGCCCATACAGCTTGCTTACTAACAACTCTTGTAATTATTGTATAGGCCTATCGGTTAACAAACACTGCTCTTTGACATATTTGCCTCCCATCAGCCAGTCACCCTATCTGAGCCGGACCGCAAATAAGCAGCCTTGGGAATCAATAAAAAGCCAAAATTGGAACCTGATAAACGAAAACTGTTTCTATTTTTTTTGAGAATAGTTTTTCCAAAATGTTAAAATGATCTGAAGCCGGTAGGGAAGCGTTCGGGAATCTCTCGGCTCAAACAGATAATTGGGTTGATTTCGGCCCACATCTTTCAAAACGATAAACGTTCTTATGCTCAAACGTCAGCGGTATGAGTCTGATCTACATCCAGTTGGAAGCCCTGGTCTTGTTACTATACAGTACAAGTAAGCTACGGATACACTTAACCTTAAAACTGCTCTTAAATTTTATTTCAATGACCGTGCTTCCTTGATGATTCCAAACAGGACCAATCGGTACTGAAATTTCGGTGGGTTACTATAGTCTCCACTACACTATTTATAGTGAGTAAAACTGTTTGCCCTTTTTGTGCAACTTTAATAGCTTGCACACTAGGCTTTCGTATTAAACTTCACACCCAAAATTTTGTAATCAAAAATACGTTGAACTATTCAATGATCTCTCTTGATCTATTTATCTACCTTCATAGACCTTTGTCTAAAAGTTTTTAGGAGAATTTCTACAACATATAGTTACGGAATCATTTAGATTTGTGATCCATTTAAGTTTCCAATTCGATGCCTCTTAATTCTGCTTTTTAAGAAGGTAATTTTGCACTTCGTAAGATGTCATCTAATGCGACAGGGAAATCTACCGATTGTCAGATTACAATAAGGACAACCAGGGAGCGTAGCTCTAGTTAGCGGTAGTCTTTAACTGTCACTCCCGCACAAAGACTGTCTCAGGTTTTAGATGCTATGATATCCGAGGTATCCATGTAAGGAATTGCCCAAAAGTTTGCTGAAAGCCATTTGTAAACCCGGTATCTGTTTAGCCTTTGATGGTTCTCAATAAATAGACGAAGTTTTGGTCCTTAGAACTCTCCATGCATGTGTAGTTTACAAACTTTCAGCACTATCGCTTAAAGCTTTAATTTTAAACAGAAGATGTGTGTACAGTACTCTCTCGTTGACCGCAGGAGAGGACTGAAGACCAAAACGAGAAACACTAAAATACCCTGTTCAGCGGAGTACGTTGGCGCACGACACGGCAACTCCCTAAGAGAATACGCGAGCACCTATCTTACCGGAATGCCATCAGCCTCAACAGTTCAGCCAGAAGCACAATTGCATCCCATCTAATTGACACTGGGCACGTAGTCACTCCAAATGAGTCGTTTCACATCATTTACCATGTACCAAATAGACTGCCAGTATCTATCCAACGGCGTTGCTTGACTACAGCCGAGGCAGTCGCTATAAGCCTGCGAAACCCGGTACTGTGCTGTCACAAACGTTTCTTACGAACGCTGAGTCTGCCTTGATCGTGTGGCACGAATCAACCGGCGACATGTGGGTTGGGGGGGGGGGGCGCACACAACCAATATTTTGTGTGTCCACGTTTTGCATTTTACTAACCAATCTTTGCTGCGTATTTCATTTTGGCTCCTGTTTTAACCATTAGATATGTACCGACCTGATGACGAGATCCCGAAAACTTTAATGTTCGTCACTGTGTTCTTCTCTTTCAAATCATGGGGATATTTAAGCAAAAACTGGTTTTTCTTTCGAAAACCATTTTCAGAACCTCATAGTTTTTTGGAACTCGGATCCTAAGAAAATGCATTGTTGCAATGTACAAATCAACATTGTAAGATTCTTAACCCACATTTTATTTCGTTGTAATCGGAAACCAATTTAAATTAACAAGTCACCTTATTCACGTCTAGATACAACCATATTTTTGAATTGTTACCTGGAAAGCTTTCTTGCATGCTGAAATTTCTAGCGATGAAAAAACTTTCCAGACAATGTGTGTATAGTAGTTACTTCTTAAAATCACTTCCGTTGCACACTAATTCACTTGTCTATATGGGTAATAGATGTTGGTGCTTCACCACCAAGACAAACGGGACGAAAACAAGCAAACGCGACCAGGGCACGCCAACTCTGTCCCGATTTTCAACATAACTGAAAAACCTTATGATAAGTGAAAATTTAGTTAAGTTGTTTACGGTCGTTTCGTTGCTTAATTATTTCTGTTATGTAACCTTGATTTCCATGACTTATGACTCAATGTTGAATATCTAACGGCAGAGTCAATGTGCCCCCGAAATTCCTGGATTACAATGAGATGCCTGTTTCATACCACAGTGTTTTTGCCTATCATTCGGTGATTCCTCGTTTTCAGTCAACCATGCAAAGCCAGGGAAGGGGCAAGCGGGGTATCCTTATGACTGCATCACGTGGTTGTTTTGTCTTGCTTCTCTGGTGGCCACAATAAACTGATTCATTCCTGTGTCAATGATGACCGTGAAGAGCAAACTTTAGGAGACTGTGAGCTTAGACAAGTTCAATTTTTTGTAGTTACTACAAAAGTCAAAACCTCACCAACCTTCCAGGCCAAACTTTACTCATTCTAAGTGGATGCTCCTCAGCTTCATCGCAATTTAGTGCAAAATAAAAACAACCCTACTTTCATTCAGTAATTTATTTTATGACAATCAAGGACCCTGTACAAATGTGCTGAAATGCTCACGGGTGGAAAGTGGAATCCGTAATGTTGCTGTTTAATTATGCCATCCATAATCCCCATTTAATTTAGGAAAATCGAGGAAATACAGAACTAGATGAAAAACAACTGGAATCAGCGATTAAAGGCTGATCTGAGGACAGCCAACAACCACTAAAAGCATAGTTGCTCACAGTCCTTGTCATGAGATTTTCGACAGATACAGGGAAATCATTGAGAAAATCAAATTGTATCACACAAATTTAACAAGTGCTTCCAAATCAGTAGACAGGTTTAGACCAAACTCGTCAAACGTCACTTCGGTAGTCGGAAGTATTCAGCCTCTTCCCGTGTCACATTAATGTATTGGAACGCTTGTCTTTTTTACTGAAGTGTTTCTGGAAAAATTTCACAACATTATTCGTCTGCGACTTGATTGCACCAAGAGAACTCCGATGAGCTGTCGCGCCAAGTGAACCATGCTTTGTGTTCATTGCCATTTTCTCCAAACGATCACGTTCTTTATCAACCTCCCGCCGACGTTCTTGGATAGCTATTACAATGCCCACCAGCAGTTCGTCCACACGATGGTTAAGTGATGTGGAAATTTCGTAAAATGGACAATTGTAGACCGCTGCAAGGTTTTTGCCCTCTGTAAAGTTTAAAGGTTAAGATGAGTAACCAGTAGTGCAACAAACACAGGGAAATAAAATAATGTAGCTCCATTTACTCTATTCAAAAAGTTTATGTGTTACAGATCGGATTGTGTGTCATTTAAAATAAAAGTATGGAAGCAGCACTCTTAGGATCACAGATCCCGAGCAAACAGTTTAGGTATCCTAATTTTTTGTGCCAAGTTTCTTCAAGCTGTACTATTTAAATCGGAGTAAAACCTCCGTGCCTTCACGTTTATCCTTACTGCACCACAGTAAAATACTGAAGTCTAATAATGTTTCCCATTTGAGGTGTAAAATGGAACGTACTCTGCGTTTTCACTAAATATAACGAATAGTTACCCAAAACGGCATCCCTTTATGGCAACCAGAGCCTGTTTCTTTGTTCATAATTTAAACACTGATCTCTTGTTATATTAGATAAACGTAACGGTGTTATTTACACGTATGTCCTTATTTCAGCTCTCTGTCACATAGTGAGCGAAAGCTGTAGGGGTCCTAGTGCTTTTCATCAAATTTACAAGCCTTCCCTGCAGCATTCAATCACTCCGTTGCGTACTACTCCAGCTGTTTGATTACCTTTTAAATGTTGTCCTTTTATGACCATCGCTAAGAGTCATGTCTACTAAAGCTGTATTAATTTGAGTAACCACTATCTGCTCCAATTAGACTGAGTTACACTCTACAAATCGGACAATTAAGTTTTTTATTCCATCTTCTCTGGTTCAGTTTCCAACTAGCGTAACAAAGTTTGTTTCCACGAGCTGTTATTCCTCATTAATGGCTGGTCATAGATGTGCACCACCAATGTGTTTGAAGGTAACAGAAGCTTGATTTTCAATGCGCGTGCGTCCGGCAAAAACAGAGGGCCGGGAACCAATGAAAATATGGTTCGTTGCCGTAAGCGAAATGATAAACCTGGGTTCGTCGTAAATGTGAAGAGATTTAAACATATTTTGTGCAACTGTTGGTGTAGTCAGTCATTATCCAATGTTCACACACACCTAGGATTTATCAGCCACGTACCTTTCTCACACCGTTTAGGTTTTTTATGCTCACCAGCTGTTTCCACAGCAAATCAGCCCTTTTATCAAGATACTAAAGAAAACGCGTTTTAATTAAAAGTATTTTAATAGGGCTAATATTTTAGTATCCCATAAGGCACGACTTCCCTTCTTCAGTTCACTTCAAATGCAAAGAACACTACCGCTTCGTCCAGTTCCATCCAGTCCTCTAAAAAGTCATCATGAACACATTTTTGGAAAATATCATTTACCTAATCCAATGTCTCTGCCACTTTCACGTTTACCCGTGATAAAAGTCCGTACAGTAAATATCGTTGCACCCATCATACACTAACGCCGATCCCCTGACCAAAAGAGTTGGATTTTGCTTGTGTTTAGTGCTAGTGATGTTCACGTGACCTTACTTGTGTCAGACAGGAGACAAAACGATGTGACGACTAACCGATTTCAGTGGCGTTCATTTTGTCAGTTTATATCCAGTTTGTCTGACGGTGCTGGAAATGCGGGCACCTCGGTTGTTTTTTTTGGGCTAGCCCCAAGTCCATTCCCTCCCTAGTTTCTTTCTTTTTTCGATTATAAGGACTTGTTGAAATGAATCGACGTGGTAGTACGTCGGTGGAGCACTAGTGTTTCCACCGGTGTTGCTGACTTTGACGATGAGGACGATGATAAGTCAAATGACAAAGGCTCCGACATTTCCACGAAAAGGTGATTTTTGTATTCTTTCTGAGTATGTGGATGTGAAGAACCAGATGGAATAATGTTTCTGCCGGACCTAATGCCTTTGAATGAGTTTCTCGTTTCTAATGCAACGCGACAGACATATTAGTGTATCACTCCATACTTGTGGTATTTTTACATTCACCTAACGATACAATCCACGAAAGATGCAATCAGGTGGATTTTTTATAATTTTAAGAAAGAAGACAAAATTTATGGGAGTCCACATTAAGCTAGTTTTGCCAAACTCACCATAAATGAGAAAGTGTAACAAACCTAGAGGGCCATCATACAAAAGTTGTTCCATCTTTTTACTCCAAAAATATATGAGGTCTTTTGCACTTCTACTGAAAACTCCTTTATAATGCTTTTGAAATGTTTATCCAGGTTTTTCGAGTTGGAGTATCCCGCCGCCTGATTCATAATCGAGAACGTTTGAATATTCATTCGATTAGCATGAGAAGAAATCCCAAAGTTATCCAAATATACTTTCCTACGGGCTATAGGCTGACCATTTCTGTAGATCCAGATGACAAATGGGAAGCTAATTTTTGAGGAGACAATTGTAATCCATGGGTTGACGCGCTTTGACACCTGGTAATTCTGCCGAACTGTAGAAGCAAATGGTAATAAAAGCTTCCCTAATATTCTAATGCACAGATCGGCCTTTGCGATGGTGACCGATGTCCAAATGCCTCACTGTGCTGGCTTTTACTGATAACATATCTGAAATCACCTCACAGCTACGACAGAAGTACTTAGTGTCTAGACAATTATTCTGGATGCCTAATGGACACTAGCAACAGTTCTGCAGTGCAAGACAAACGAGAAATAGACTAAGTGAATCTCTGCGCCAAAGATGAGATGGCGCAACATATGCCTATTGGTTAGCAGACTTTTATACAATCAACCATGGCACTTAGTCCACACAGCATACCATGCTTCGAATAAAGCAAATGATGGTCTTCAGGTTGATGCAAAGATTTAAAAGAGTACAAGCATGATTATAGAACAGCACACTTTTACAAGCCTGAAGACCACCACTTCAAATCGCCATGACCAATTGTAGTAAAATGTTCTGACTGAGCTGTATGAACACGAAATGGAGCAGAAAATGGTGTTTCTTACAAACGCACAAATAAGCACACATATTTTTGTTCAGATGAAAGTAACCGGATCTGTAGCATGGATGGAAAACACTTACTTTATGTGAATATACGATAAAAAGGTGTTGCAATCTAGTAAAAATTTCATGGTGCTCTTTTTTTCTGCTCACGCGCCTCCTTTAGTTCATTTACGACGAACGAGATGCTCTTAAAAACAACCTGTAGTAATGTTTTTTAGGGATATCCTCTCCTCAGAGGGGCTGGCGAGTGTTCCCTTAAAACAGTATCAAACAAAAAACAACACGTGTGTGATTTCGACGGGCAACTTTGCTACTTCCTTTTTGACAATGTGGCCGACTTACCCTCCACTGAAACCGCTCGCGTCCGCACCAAGTCAGATTTGTTAGCAGCAAGCAGTATTGCACTAGAACGTTTGCATTGACCAAGTAGGTAGCTCACAATAGATCGTGCCATGAGGAAGGAAGAACGGTCATCGATCGCATACACTACAACGTAGGCGTCGGCCGACTCAACGATCTACGTGGATATGTAAAGTCACGCACATTGTTATGAGTTCACGTCACAGTCTTCCGGAGAAAAATTAATTATAAGGGAATAATCAATTGCCATGATAAACGTGCTAAGAGTTTCTCAACTTGAACAACTTCACATAAATCGTGGTGAATTGTGTTTTGCTAAATACATAAGTAAATTATTAGGTCCATTTGAGAAGTAGGTGCTTAAAACTGCTTTTAGAAAGAATTGTTAAATTTCACAAGGGGAATAAGACATGATTGTTCTCGAAGATATTCGGTGAGGTAAACACCAGTTAGAAGGAGCACTTTTTTATTCCACAATACCCTTTATGAGGTAGGTTCAAACACTCTTCAGATAGGCACATTCAGAAATCAAAAGACCATGGTGATCACAGTTAGCCTTATCATATAAGTCTTATACTGAGGGAATTTATTGGGCTGAAATACTAAATGTTGATTGATCGTGACCACACACACAATATTATACGTACCACCTAAGAAACTGACGATTAAAGTACGACACTTAAGAACACAGAAGACCCACGACCCAATTCATCTATGTTCCCCAAAATAACAACTGTCATGATGTTCATGGTCCAAAATCGGTTGATGCTTCTCCATTTTTACTCTTTGACTCAATTTGAAGCGCGTGACTTCCTTCACCTTCCTTCACCGAATAATATGCTCAGAACCATAGTGTTTTGCTGAATGCTACTCTGATAACTACGAGGAGAAAACACAAAACCATTTTAATTGTAAGGTAAGAAATGCCAAGTACAAAACAATCGCCCCATTGAAATACTTTGAAATCACGTTCGTTTCTACACTTGATAACAATACTACACATGTTTTAGTCTGCATATCTAAATTTTCAAACATAACTTTCACAGTCCCTCAAATTGAAGGGACGAACGAATAAGCAAACTTAAGTGAAACGATGAGTGACAAAGTTTTGTGATATAATTTAGAAAATCTTGCAAAATTTTCACCACACACCTCTCTGATATCCCAAAATGCTTAGGAAACTCTTGAATCATAGTTAATAACTGAATAAAAGCTCATGATGCTTGAAGCGGTGTGGCCTACTTGCACTCTCTAGCCTATACCCCCCAGGGTATAATAACAAAGGAAGTATTTAACACTACGTGAGACAAAATCAACCCATTAATTATTTAGGTACTCGATGAAAGTAAGGCGTGTGATTATCCGCCCAGAATTGAACGTCTGTGCCAAATCATACCACAAACAGCCTGTTTTGCTTCTCCTGCTCCAATCAGTCGATTGCAATTGCTCTCAAAGTAGACAGACGAATCCGTAATCCAAACCAAGTATTCACAAAATTTAATCAACGGCTAGCAGTAATTTTGTATGTCAGCCATGACAGTTTATACACAAGTTGAAATGCAGTGCACTGACAGTGATCTAGCACTTTGTCATCTGGATACGAAAAAGAGGTTCTCCCTGGATCTCTGAAGCGCAAATTCCATGAAAATTGTAGTAGCTATGACAACGCACTGGCGTCTGGCCAGCTAGTGTTAAGAAGGCTAACATACATGGGTTGCTTAGTAACGTTAGCACAGAAATTCCGGAAGAATAATGTACGGTTTCACTATTCATTAAACAAACTTCACTATTTTTGATACCTTAGGTGTGAAATTTTCCAAGTGCATAAGTTGCGAATATATTTACTTGTTGAATTTCGCTTTACAAAATCCGCGTTTTAGCATATGCTCAATCTTGGGATTTCCGTAGCATTAGCTGAAACATTGCAGTAATACTCAGTGCAGCTATATAGCGAAGCAAATTATTAGTTTGCCGAACGGTACACTACTTTATTTCCCATTTTTAGCAAAGCATCTTATTTGAAAACGCATACCATTCAGTCTCCGTTCTAAGCGCTTGTGTCCATCTGAATGGCAGTACCGGGGGAAATTTAGGCTTTGGTGTTCATACTAGCATAACAATCTGCTGCGCTGAGATTAACTCTTTGTTATACTCAAACAATACGGGTCCCTTAAAACAGCGCACCAGACAGTCACATGACTAGTGCACTGTTGTCGCAGACAGCTATGCTAATCAATAGACTTTGTCGGCCTTCTCCGAAGACGTCACATGATTGTCTGTGCTTCGTTGTCTCAAAGACATTTGATTATATAATATATATGTATATATACTGAAAAAGCATGGAAAAACCTCCACTGGCCCCGAAGATACCTGATGTTTTATTTGAGTCTTGGCTTCAAACCGTGAAGAATATGGGGTAATTATGTAGATCGTGTAGCCGAATCGCAAACTCGGAGCGTAGATCAACTTATCGGAAATAAAGCGTCCACATTTTACTTGTTCACAACGAATAAACAATGACAGGTTGTAGGCCTTATGTTACTGGTATCCAGAGCGATAAAGACAAAGCGACTGTCTCTAAATTTTAAGATTAACAGATCCTGATATTTTCGGTTGGTATTCTGAAACTTAATAGTGATGCAGTAATACAACCACAGCTGTCGTCTCTTAACAGAGCGTACACTGAAATTTATTAGCAGATTAGGTGAGATTATGTGAGGGTTTTATTGTTGCTTACTAAAGAGGAACTTTACGTTATATCTGCACAAACGTTAACTGACTATGTTTAATGGCAAGCCTACTAAGGCCGGAATTAACAGGAATCGTGTTTTATGCACCATGTGATTGGAAATACACGTCTAATTTTCAATAATAGGTTAGTGCTCGCCATTCACCTGCCGCATATTGAATGCCTCTACATAAACTAAGCACTACACTCGGTTGTTGGACCACCCACTCGGTTCGTTCCGTCGACCAGAACGCGCACACAGGCACACCTGTCCGTCACAAAAGCTCATGTCATTCTATTCGTAATGGACTACTCATAAGGTTGCTGAAAACTCTTCGACAGCCCACGACCGGTTTCGCCCTTCTTGGGGTTCATCAGGTAGGCGCAGTCCCCGAGTTTCCGTCAACCTTATGTTCTACTTGTCATGTCTCATGTCATTCTATTCGTAATGGACTACTCATAAGGTTGCTGAAAACTCTTCGACAGCCCACGACCGGTTTCGCCCTTCTTGGGGTTCATCAGGTAGGCGCAGTCCCCGAGTTTCCGTCAACCTTATGTTCTACTTGTCATGTCTCATGTCATTCTATTCGTAATGGACTACTCATAAGGTTGCTGAAAACTCTTCGACAGCCCACGACCGGTTTCGCCCTTCTTGGGGTTCATCAGGTAGGCGCAGTCCCCGAGTTTCCGTCAACCTTATGTTCTACTTGTCATGTCTCATGTCATTCTATTTGCTCGTCCTGGTGTGTGGTTACGCGATTGTGAGGATAGATCGGCTGGTCCTGGATTTGGTTCATTCACCTAGGCCAGCACGGATTCCTGGGAATATGGGCCCGGAAAAGACCTTTGATTATCTCCACGCCGACTGAACACACAGACGGGTATGCCACAGGAATCAGCTAGTAAATCACTGCAGCTTGCAGCTCGACCACTTTAGTAATCAGCAAGATAGTGGGGAGCGGGTGGGCACCTGAAGCCAGTTGGCAACGGAGCAACTCGTGAGTAGTGACCTCCTCTACCGGGAGTAAGGACACAGTGCAGATGCTGGTGCACGTCGAGTCAACTCCACGAACGCTTGTGCTCGGTTTCTGTCAGGCTTATATGTGCTGAGGTTTGTGGATAAGTCCACGAAATACTGAAGAAGTCTATGCTGCGAAGGCGGCCGACAGAATTGGCAGAATGACGGATGACTTCCCCGATCCGTCGGCTGTCCGAGAAATTAAAGCAGATCTGAGGAAAGTATTTGGAGAGCTTCCAAGCATCTAAAACAAGGCTAGCACCGTCGATTCCGTGATCTCCAGTTGCATTTACGTGGATCCTGAGCAAAATGGCCATGGATATGGATGGATCTATCTGATCAAACCCCCCTTTTGGCTAAGTCTAATCTTTTCCAATACAGGCCCTTTCATGGCGCACACGGGACGAAACTCGTGGTCTAAGGAGCACTCACTGGAAGAGGAGTGGTTGGACTTTTCTTTCTCCTAAGTAGCGTCACTGAAGGGTGGCGCTCGCACGCACATTTCTATGATTTTCAGCTTCAGCTTATAGACAACTGTTTCAGAAACATGTAATCACGCAAATGGAGGAGATGGCTTGATCATCTCAACGTTATCTCAACAAGAAGTCCCGCCAGATTACTCTCTCTAAGTTGTCTATGAACATTTGGGTAGATAATTGTTTATTCAGCAGGTGGGCCATTTGGGAGTGAAGCTGGATTATATAATCTGAATTAGCCAGGCTTTGTTGTACGGGAATTTCTGAGGCTTGCGCTCCCCAAGAACAGCTACAGAATGCTTGACCCAATGAGTTACAAACCCATTGACATATTAAACAAGATATTTGCTCGTCCAACTACTGAGCAAATACTTTTACGCAAAACAGGGTCGCATCTTGGGAATGATTCCCTCATTAGCGTATTTCGTCTTTTGGCTTACCTCCGCTGTTCAGTAGAAACGCGTTTTATTCCCACTTCAAAGGATTTTCTTCGAGTAAAAATCCACACGATGCTAATAGACAGAAGGGCAGTCCCTACTGTCCCGAACGTTTCTAGCTTGAATGAAAATCTGAGGTTTATCGGCAATGGATCATACTATTCAAAGGAATGCAACGGGTCATTTTATAAATCTGATCGTGTAAAGTGTTTCCTGCCGAATTCCCTTCGGCTGCATTCAGTCTGCTGTTTCGTGACAGGACAACATAAGATATCGACAGACGACTGGCACTTGGGTCATAGTGGTTTGTTATCTCAGTCTGAATTGTGTATCGCAGTCGTATATCGCGTCAACACCGAGCAGAAGTGTTCTCATTCACATTACCTGAAAATTATGGAACTGTTCCTTGAGACCATAAATTCGACAACTGGCCATTCCTAGAAATGCTTTTACCGCACAATTACAGTGTTGTAGTGCCCTACAAGGCTTCACAAATGTCGTGCTGCACAAAGAACTATCTCCACTATCGATTGCTTTGACCTGATTTTCTAAATGTCAAATCGGCTTCAAGGTTATCGAAGGCCGCATTAACTTCCATGAATGATTTAAAACCAACGTCCAATGTCTAAGTGACGAAGCATCCACAAAACAGGGAGAGCCTAGCATAAGGGACTTTCACCTGGGCGCGCGTGGTTGCGTAGTAGGTGGACAGAACGAACCTAGTGGGTAATCTTACAGCTGAGCGAGACGTACTACTTTTGTAAAGGCGCGCACTCTGTTGCAGAGGGATTGTGTGCACTAAGAGATTTGTGGGAGTTAAAAGTTTACTTACAAGTTTATGGAATATATGTACATCTATGCACACGTATAATTTACAGTCACCCTTGTACAGCACTTGGTTGCTTGCTCGCTCCCTGAAATGCTCGAATCAGAAAATTTGTACTAGGGTTTATTTAACCTCACACGCTGAGTAGCCACTGAGGAAGTTCGCTTACAAAATGGCACGTTCGTTTAAGTTTGCCACAAAGTCTACACTCATTTCTCATTCTTTGAAGCAGATCGAGGAAGGCATTCAACAGTGAAACCAGCAACAGTGAGCCACCAACTGCACCATCGTGTGAAGCCGATCGATCGGTGAACACAACCGTGTGGACTCTAGTCATGTTTTCAAAACTACAAAACGTTCATTGAAGTAATGCAACCATCATCGAAACGGATGTAATACTGGGGTTTTAATTTGTTAAATTTGTTACTTTTATGGATTGGTAAAGTTGGTTAATTTCCATTCGCATCCACTTAGTGTCCAGCACAATTACTCTGGTTGGTTTACAACAAAAAGCTGCCCCGAAATTTAGTTTGTATTAGAACATGCTGATATAGATATGTATTCTAGATCGTGCCAAAATTGAAAATCTTGAAAATTGGATGGCAAAGTGTTACCACCTTCCCACTTGCTCCGACGTCTGCTATCTTCTGTAGGTGCGAAAATGAGAGCAGTTGATTCAACTGGAGTCTTCCAAGTACAGTGGACTTACCAATGAGGCAGCATTAGCCTGAAAATCATCTTCCATAAGATTTGTGTCAAAAAGTTCCAGGTTGAACTTCATGTTGTTAACCTCCACTGTCAGTGCCCGCGTTTGCTCGTCCTCGGCTACAGTGGGAGACAGAAAAGGACAATCATAGCCTGCAGTTTTTCAAATCTGGTTGTACCTAATCTTGTGGAATCATATCTAGACAGATTTGCGTAGAATTCAAATATGCTTTAATTGGTTCATTATATTTGTCCCATAAACTTAGATCTCTCAAACCTCAGTCAGTTCATATTTTTCAAAGGTGTGTGAAACATGCACTTTAAAGGATTTACAAATTTTCCTTCGTTTCCCGAATTTATTGCGAATGTTTTAAAAAATTGAATGCATTTTTTCGCTTCGGGTTTTGCTGAATCGTTAACACCAGAAAACAGAAATGAGGGCAACCAAACCAAGTGTAAACGATCTATTAAGGAGATGTAGGGAGATGTTCGCCTTTGTTGTGCATAACAATCCCGGCTGCCGTAAAATGGTTGTCATTTGTCTGAGAAATTCGCTACGTTCTATACATATTAGTATCTCAAGTGCTGCAGTCCACACGAGGTGCGCAGTCAGGACGTGAACTGAATTAGCTGATATTAGGTAGTACAAGTTAACTGAACTAACATGCCTATGTTCTGCCAGAAAATGCGTAACTTGTAGACCAGAGTCCCTGGAACTTGATGAAGCTGACCCATGGTGCGATTTTATTGATCTTTACACCAAGGTGTGTTGTGTTCACTATGAATGCAGGGTTATATTGTACGTTTACGCATCACAGTGCTACTCTAAATCAATGTGGTGCAGAAAAAACATAGCCACATTAATTGTCTGGTGTGAAGGTCTCATCGCTCCCCCCTAAGACCACTTACTAGAAAACGTTAGTTTGATCCGTCGTAAAACTGTGATTATGGGCCCCGGATGTTCCTGGCCAAAAGGCGTCGTCTGGGAAGTTTTTAATTACATAAATAGCCCTTGAGACGTCATTTCCGGTTACCTAGTCACAGGAAACATTAATACTATTACTACTAATAGTACTACCGGTTTTCGAAGGATGAAACATTTCCTTGCACCAGTTTTATCGTTTCGTCCATAGCTTCGCGACTAAGGTTTCAGGCTAAACACTGGGATGCCAAATAGACAGTTTTCAGAAACCGTTTTGCAAGTGACTGTTAACTGAAAGTGAGTCTGGATTGTGCAAGCTGTTATTTTTCGCGGCTCCTTAATGCAGAAGTGGTGCTTTGAGGTGCACCGGACATTAGAAGACATGCAAACGTTTTCGGAAAAAGCTGTGCATGTGACGCTTTTTGGAAAAGTCTTCCACAACTTTTAGGACGCATAGTGACTTTGGAATGCACGCAATCTGAGGCGGTTTATACATCGTTCATGACAGCAGTTTTGCTGAATGGTCTGTCATAAGCTGTTGTTGTTCAAAAAGTCTGACCAGCTGATAAGACCTTCCTCACATGACCGTTTCAAAACAATAATCGTCCATTGGTTGTTGATCAGGTGGCTCCTGATCTGTTCGCTGAGCTTGGTAATTGGGTTGCAAACGTTTCGTCACCATACGAGGAGACATCGACAGTGCGCAGTTGTCGGGGAGGGTATTATTTAGGCAAATCTGTGATAAACATGTTGCAGCAAAAATCGTACTTGTCGCCCTCATTTATGACAAATTTGGGGAATACTCATAATGCATTTAGAGACGTATTGAACAGTGGACTTCTACTTCGCACAGACGACTGCATACTTAATGCCTTGATCGTTTGAGCATTCAACATGTAAAATATTAATCACGAAACAGCGTACTTCAGTGCGAAATCAGTCTTGTCGTCGACTTTGTAATCTGGATTTACCCGCGCATGCTTTCCTTTAACTACTCGAATTCACAGAATACCCGTTCTATTTCCACACAGTTTTCAGACTAATGTATGGAAAAGACTGAAGTAACATTTGGAAACGAAAGAGCTGTTATAGTTCGTTGACCGCTATTTGTTCAAGATTTACTGAAATCTATCTGCCTCCTTTGACAAACAAACAATTTAACTACCATTGCATTCAGGCGATGTTGTGTCGCTTCTACCATAGATTTATTTATTCTTTCAGCATGGTTATAGAAAGCAAACCTTTGGGAGCGTTTTGATGTGTGAACAGCCAAGTGCGGCGGCATGGATCTTGACAGCAGAAAAATTTGCCGCCGAAATAGCTATTTTAAGGGGCAGTTGAAAACACATGGACGCACATAAATTGAGCTTTAATTTTCAGTTTACACTTGAAGGTCACCAATTTCTAGCCAAACAAAACACCAAAGCAAAATATGCTGTCTGGGAGAATTTCCGGTAACCATATCCCACCCCGTCCAAATAGCACTCCACACGAGAAGGGAAGTGGGAGAATAATTCTTAAACAATATTTAGCTAGGCATTTTCTCCGGGTAATGAATTTTATAAGTTGCATTGGACTGTGTTAAACTGCTCGGATCTATTTATTATTGCTATGCATTATTTGTCTACTGTGTCATGAATCGCGTTGCAAAAAATTAAAGTCGAACATCTCTGCGGCCAGAACTTTATCCTCATTTGGATTTTTACTAAATGCGCTAATCTGGATAATTCTTCCAGTTTTACTTCGAAAACAAAGTCTCACCTCTTAACAATTTTGGTGGGCTTACCCCTTGCTATGTGAATAGGTATATAGCTTAAGTATACCAATGTTAACGAAAACGACAGCCAACGCTCCCTCGTTCACAGAATAAGAAAACTTGGGTCTCAGACCCAAGATTAAATAGACAACGTTTTCCTCTGCCTCGGAGGCTTTTACCTCTATTCAGTCGTTGGTTTATCATCGACTAATTTTCAAAGGCTACTCATGGAATAAATGTGGACAAATTAGTCTACACTGAAAAAAATAGCTGCACTGAGAAGGTGCTTTTGGGAAGATTATGGGATGAGGTGAACTAGTGACCATTCAATGATGTTTCTCGAATTCGAATACCAAGTGCAATATTTCTGCATCTCTCAAAGTAACGCGGAACTTTCTACACGGAGAATGTTCAGATGTGTCAAGACCTTCTGAGTGGGCTATTTGATGAGCTCATCCACCATTACAGGGCCAGCGGACCACAAGGTAACCATGTAAGAATCGACTGATTCTACCTGAGAAGCTATAACACATCGCTCCTGGTCAGTAGCCCATTCGCGGCCAAACCAATCGTCGTGTATTTTGTTTTAGATGTCGGCTATTTGCATTAGTTCGGTCGTACAGTTAACATCGATATCTTTCAAAAATCGCCCTCGAGGTGCACTCTTCGTGCTCTTAGGGAATTATAGCGCGCATGTGTTTGGAAAAGATGAAAGTAATATGCTGCACATCTGAAAACCGAATCACAAAGTACCTTTTGCACGCAATTTTCGTGTGTTGCCTGTTAAACCAACAGTCCTGAGATTTGCTGTTTCGGTATATTTTTGCTTTGTTTTCCTACATACTGTAAGCCACGCAAAATAAGCTACTGCCTTCACTGGATTGATTTCACAATGAAGGCCGTGTGGATAAGTTGTTAAGATTTTCACACAATTGCAAATATTTTTCAACCTGTTCATTTGCACATAAATTATTCAAACCACTCGCTTTGCTTTCTACTTCTGAAAGCAGTGCTTGATGTTGTTGGTGAGAAAGCACTCAAACTACTTGTGTTCTGTATGAAACAATTATTTTCTCTGCTTCACCCAAAGACAAAGGTTCCCTAGTGCGATTGCTCAAAGGCCCTGTAAATGCTGTCTTTGTTTAAATTGAAACCACAGTAGACGAGGATGCATATCCCCACTCTCCAGAACGTCTTTGATTCGTCGTTTTCACTCTGCATTGTAATATGTAGTGTTTTGTTTCCTAACCAGAGCTTTGTCCGTTAGCCTCCACCACCCTCCCATCTGCATGAGCTTTAGCTAAACATCTGTTCTGGCTACATCGGAAAACATACTTTTTCGCGGCAAACGGCAGTCTTGAATTATCTCCTACGTTTAACTCGTGCTCAAAATTCACGGTAATGAACCCTGTGAGTCTGTCAAACGAAATTTCAGAATCATGTTTTCCTATGCGCTTCTGCCAACATAATGAATACTTATGTTGTTATTAACCACCTGAAACTGAGCGACGGGACATCAAAACTTTTCGGTTATCAGTGACATTTTGGGTTTATACATCAGCTAATTATAAGTTCTACACACCATTCAGTCTCGGCCGGATATACTCTGATGCGGGGATGTCCCCCCTGTTGATCCATCCTGGGGTTTTACATTGGAAAACATCGCGGTTAGAAAGATGTTCTTCGAGGATACATTAGTACCGTTGTAGTCGGTTGGAAACGTTTTCCACTACTTTTTTGCTAATCTTTAGTGAGCAATAAGTGCACCGTCCATAACGCGGTTCACAGAAGCGGGTATATTTTAATGGGAAGGTATTAATTCTCGGTTCAGCTATATTATTTCTGATTTAAATGGGAGTGACATGCTTCATGTGAGGTCGATTATATTGACAGCAGGAAGATTTATGGTTTTGAACAAGGTACGTAAAACATAACTCTGTCTTTCAGATGGGAGCAACAACATCGATATATACAGCGAACACATGCCATAGTGGAGGAATAGGAACCTACCTGAGGGTAACTGCCTATAGTTGACATCTGCCTGCTAAGTACGTAGACTTGTAACAGACAAGAAAGAGGTATTCTACTAACTAGACTATAAATATTCTCAAATGAAAAACGGGTACTCTAAATGTCAACCACAAATGAAAAGTCGAGTGTCAGATGGCTTACTTGCACACAAGCTCACCCACCGCTTGATTTTAGCAGCCAAACAGAAAAATCGTTTCATGTGAACCATCTTAGTAATTAATGTTTGCTGCTTCCAAGCCTTTTAAAAGAGGCCCCTTGTATAGCTTCAACAAAAGATCTCCTGATACTGCCTAAACAATCACCTGACAGTCGTTGGGATTGTTGCGGAAAAAACGACGATATAGAAACCCCTGAATACGTAAGGAAAAATAAACAATGTAACCCAACACAACAGACTCGACTTGCCAAGGCTAAGCTGGCGGTCTATGGAGTGGGACATAAATCGCCCAATAAGTGGTAATTTCTGGAACAAGCCTATTAGGTTTAAGTAGACTTGACAATGCAGCGCAACGCCGTTCCCTCAAGCAAAGTGAAAAATTAGAAATATGGACACCTGGATGCTCAGTGGGGATTAATACAAACCAGAACTAATGTGTAACAGCCACTCAGTAGGATGATTCACACGTACATATGTCGGTAAATCGCATCCGACACTTAAACCTAATTGGAGCCTGAAGTCAGCTGAATTTAAAACACTGTCAACTGTTTCTCACAAGAGATGGTGAAACGTGGTTAATAAATGGAAAGAACACAGAACGAGTATTCTTTTCACATTGGTTTACACAGTCCTGCTTATGCTCCAGAACGACGGTGTTAGCTCGTTCACCTTGTTCAGACTGACATGGTGTGAGAGCGATTCAACAAGGCCTACAAATTCCCGAAACTGGCAAGAAAAGATCTATGGAATTTGAGCTTGGCTGAGTTGGGTCCGGGTCCGGGTCCTACTGACCCATGACGGGCGAGGAATTTGCTGAGACAAGATCTTTGATTACGTGATCTTATGGTTTTACTAATGTTCATTTGTTTGCAGTACTAGACTGATTGTAATCAATCCATTGCCTTTCCGTAGATGTGTATCATTCATCACGGCCCAAATTTTTCTGTAGGTATAAAAGAGGTTTCCTAGAAGAGCAAACTGGTGTATTATGAAGGATGCCACAGAAAATTCAACTAGCTTGTGCTGATAACATTCACAGATCGTACAAGCTGATTTTATTAGTTGCTCTCTTCATCACGGGCTTGAACACAGCCCGATGGCTGATGGTTTCCGAAAATAGCCCCGTGCCCGGGTAGTAGTAGTTACAACTGACGGTTTGTTAATGGTCTGAAAAATTGCACCAACAGAATAACCTGCTTAGTGCTTAGAAAATGTTGAATTTCAGCGAATGCAACTCTCAGCAAAATGGTATGAACTAAAGGCTTTGGCCCCAGATATCTTCTTACCGTGAGATACCCTGCTTCAACATGCTTCTTATTTGGCTAGCGTATTATCCACTAGCTCTTGATGCAAGTCGACAACGAGTTGGTTTATTGTAGTACTGACTCATCGTTTTTAGAGAACCAAGGACAACTCCCTGCCACATGTTGTTGTTCATAATGATGTGACTGATGTATGCATAAACGGCCTGACAAACAATCAACTTCCTCATCGAAGTGTACATATTGTTCGATTTAGAACAGTTGTCCTTACAGATTGCTGACCGACAAACTCATTCATGTAATAAGCAGGAAATAATATGTTAAATAAAAATCCATCAACTAAGATTAGCTGTTTGTCAGTTCGCGAAACAGCTCGGAGTATAGGTCTATCTAATTAGGCACTGTTATCTCAGTCACTTTCACGTGAGTTGCCTGTCCCAGCAAACCAGACAGATCTCCGGCGGTAATGGTCTAATGGGAAGACGTTCAAGCTCCAAGAGTTTTTAGCGGTAACTTCATCAGTGCTTTGTAGAGGCGTGTCGTTGGTGATAAGTATTGCCTAAGAATCTGCCTATTAGTTTCCCCTAATCCTTTTGGATCAAAGGATAACCAATCAAAACCCGTTTGAGTGTGTTCACTAACTAGTCAGTATTCCGCTTGCTGGTGATTTTTCTGATTTCACTACTTAGGCTGTTTGCCTAACTCTTCAACCAGTGGCTCATAGTTATCACCTTGTAATTATCATTCGTAAAAACCCAAAGTCCATGGCTTGGTATTTTCAACTCTTCCCTAAGGTCCATAACTGGTTATTTGATCATTCATCTAGTAGCCCGATTCTTATCAAATTTCAACGCGTGCACGTCTCGCTTAGATGCTTCCCACCTGACATTTGCAATGTTTTCCATAAATAGTGGCATGCTCGAAGGCAGTTCCGAACATTTTCACATTCTCTCACTTTGCTTTAATGAGCTAAAATTAAATATAAATTCACTGACACTGCAAGTATCAGTTATGTTAAAATACCTAGAATGTTCAGAGAACCTTATAGACATGATACTGATGACATTTAACGACTAAAGCTATGTGCACAAATAACTACAAATCTGTATTTGTAACTTTTATGTTGTATTTTTATGTGAATGAGGCACAGTTTCGGTTAGGCAGACTAGGGCATTAGGATATCCAGGCAAGCCGTTCACATGTATATCTACGCGAATTTCGTGTTTATTCACATAGCACCAGTACCTTTTCACGGTTGTCTTTCCGTCATGAAGAAACTAGAAATCGCAATGGTGCCGTGACACTTTGGCAACCCAGTGAAGCATACACAACCTATCCCACATCGGTTTATCCGGACAGCATAGTATGATATATTATGGGAAACGTGCACAAATGCACCCCCGATGAACAAACGCTTCCTTATGGAGGTCCATAGTACTCATACTGCTCCATGGTCAAGCTGTTGAATGAAACATTTCGGTTAGGGGTAACAGCTATCCTTGGGTTCATTTAAGTTTCATCGGTCAACTTCAAACTCAGACATACCCAAGCTACGAACATCTTGATGATGCGTGAATCGTGTATTCTAAAGTAGCTTTAGTGACTAGTAGTTTAGCACAATTCTCCAAATGCTGAGGATAATTTGCCTTTACAGATTAAGAAATATATTACCACAACAAAGTGCAAATCTACTTATCTATGCTAAATACACCTTGGCTATTACGATGTCAGAAGCATCATAATAATACCTAACACTTAAATATACCATAGTCACAAGGAGTGTAATCGATATTCAGTATGAGAAGCCAAAGAACCCTGAGTTTGGCAAAAAAAATCTCTGTGAACTCTTATAACCCTTAGGGAACGCAATTATCATGATTTCATACAAACCAGTGCACAGAAAACAAAGACACACAATATTAATATAGAAGACACGTTCACAAATACCAGAACACATTTCCCAACAAGCAGATATCCCAGTTTTTGGACTGCTTCCGGATCGTACACGGATTAGTGACAGCACGTCTTTGGACAACAGGGCAGATGTCCACGATAGACAACACAAGTTTATCAGGTTCGAAAGATGAATAAATGAAGATAGATAACGGGATGTTAAGTCGCTTGGGGATAATGCAGTCCACAAGGCAGATATCTTCCGTAATTACCAATCGAGCTACTTACCCCACTGCTCTGTTTTTGGGACAGGCTTTTTCGGGTTACTATTGTTTATCGTTAGACCTGTCAGGCTTAAGATTGAGTGTAGTTGCTTGCTTAGCTGTTGATTTTTATGAAGCAAATACCCTAAAAATAGCCACAGCTAGTCGAATGACTACACAGAGAAATGCTAAGTTTAATTAAACAAGTATAAGTAGCAAACAAAATGAGATTTTGTCAGGGCGATATTTTTCTGAAATGCTTAAAATGGGTGAGTTCTCAGGGCTGATAGGTTGAGGATGTGCCACCACATCTGCATCTCCTTTTCATATAGCCATAAATGGCTTTTATGGAGATGAGTTCTTTCGTCCAAAACTGGACATTGTTTGTGTACCCCAGACGTGCAAATATACATAGCAACTAATTCCCCACCTTCCACCTTGTGAATAAAATTCGGAGGCCACAACTACAGTTGGCCTTTCGTGTTTTCATTGGAAAATTTCTGCCTCATAATATTCATTTAGCTGCGATCAGGGATAAGATGTCCTTTATCATTTGTCCACAAACAGAGGGGCCGCACTTGGTCTCAAGCTAGTATCGAAAGTTGAATTTGATATTTTGACTAAGAGTGTCGTCGTCCATTCATACCGCGCACCTAAAAGGCGTCCTATGAATAATATTCAAATCAGGATAATAGTGTATAATTTTGAAATTCCTACCTCTTTTCTGAAGGGACTTAAAAGTTTAGAGATTGCAAACTTAGCTTTCAATAGATACCGGTGTTCTATCGACGGAAAAATAAATGAGGTTTTATTAGAAGTTATTAGAAGTCAGGTTCTCGAAATCAGGAGTTACGAAAATTATCCACGAAACAGTGGTGAAGACCAAAACTACTGTGACGCAGATAATAGTAACTTGGATGCGTTCGCAAAATGCGTTCTTGAATGTAATCCTTGGATCAGAGTATGGTTCGTGTTCAAAATTTTTGTATTTTTTCCGCGCGAGACGTTTTTTCTAAGAAACAGGTGAGATGGCTATTAATGTGAATAATGTAAGTTACGTTTAGAGACATATCTGGTGGCACGAAAGCTAGATTTAATCAAATGCTTTCCATATTGGTACTTGCCGCAAAACTTTAGCAAAGTTCAAACATCAGTCTTTTCGTCAGCTACTTTCTTTCCGAAAACGAATTAATAATAGGCTATTCTTACTGTGCTACTTCTTCTCCAGTTTCTTCCTTAACGAGTTGGAAATGATGCACTTTTGGAGTTGAAACTTATTTGCGTAACCCATTACTGAGCCGCATTGCTAAAGCCTTTATATTCTAGGCAGTACGTACTCGAGCGAATGTAAAATAATTTCAGAAACCCTCTTCATTTGGCTTCCTTGTTACAAATAATCTTTAGGAATAAAGCGACAATAGACTCCGTGATGAACAAAATATTCTTTATTCACTTGATGCTGATATTATTGTATCAACCTGTGAGATTTAGAGGAAATCATAAGAAGCACTGGGTGTGGATTTCGCGAAATTGTTGTTGGATCTAAGCAGAATTAATGGCCACGTTATGCCAGGTGCTTGAGTGCTACCGGGCTTGGACATGCACTATTGAAATCGGCTGCATGCAAGTTATTCGCGCCGGTCGAGGATTTAAAACAGGGGGAAGATTCTTTATTGCAACGGTTTGTCCTGGGGATATAATGTGTATACGAACTGTTTACTTTTTAAGCAAAAGCATCAAGGAAAGCACTACGTTAGTGAAGCTTTTGTGGATCGTCTCTCTGGTTAATTTTGATGTTACTGAGAGATGCGCATTTGTCTTGCCGCTTGGCCAGGCTGTGAAAATGCGACTAATACACCCTATTAAGACTGGGTCTGATCTGTCGGGTAGCATTCTGTAATTGGACACTCAAAATACCTTACATACGGAGTTTTGTTAATCACCGTAAATTGATGAGTCAAAGACCTTATTAATCTGGTGACTATTCTACCTTCATAATTCCCTGGGTTAACGTCTTACTCTATAGTGCCAAATACCCCCCGGTTACAAGTCTACTTCGCTCCATTCTCAGGCTCATGTAAATTGCACACCAAATATTGACCTGAAGCAGAGCGTTTGTAGCATTTGGATGAGTCATGCTAATTCCATTGGTCGGGCGAGCTATGGATCCACCCTCGCCATATTTCCACGGGTGCAATTCGGTAACCATGTTCTGTTACTGGTACAGAACAGTCCAGACGCATTCATCTCCAGCAGAATGCCCTTTCTAATAAGTTATACCAGCTACTGCTTAGCTTCCACTGAATCGTGTTCACTAAGCTGATGGTCCTGTGAAGGCAAGCAAAGCTAAACAACACGGATTGTTTACGTTCTAGAAGACAGCGTGACTGCCATCTACATGGTCCAAGTAAACACATACGGTCTTCAGCCACATCCGATTAAATTAAATGTGAAAGGTGTAAACCACATCCAAATTATAGACGTTCTGGCCTGTTTTCGGAAATTACCACGTGCCTCCATTTTTTCTATTCACTGGGTCACGTCTGAAAGTGTCACTGCCAAAATTGCCAAAACATCTGCACTTGTATGAACGTAGCACACTACTCATAATCTTGCAGAGGTTATTCACAGTTTAACACCAAACATGTAAGTGGTACACAAATCCTCTGGCTAGAGCCCAATCCTCTGCTGCAAAGCAATAAGAAATCTTGTGAAACTCTAAACCCACACTAAGTCAACAGGATAATAAACAACAATCCAGTTGTGAACTGGGTCATACTGTGATTTTGTACGTCTGTCCATGTATTTGATGCTGATTTCAGACGTGAAAATTACTGCTTCTAGTTTCGGTTACTGCTAAATTTATTTTAACCTTATACGTATATTTGCAACTCAATTGACAGGATACAAATCTATCATCTATCTGTATTATTCAAACCACTCCTTTGTGCGTTATTAGAAAGCAGCTGAATGCAGGGAAAAGAAAGCCAATTGTTTGAACTTCTTGCTTACTTGAAAGCAAGTGAATGGATAAGTGGACACAATTAGTGTACAGGGGAATAGTTCTTATTTATTCCAATTGCAACTTTTACTGTTTATTATAAACGTGAGTTTTCAAAAAAACAAACGTAGGTCATACTTCAGTAAATCTATTCGGAATATTTCACAAATATCAATACCCCTGACAAGAGAAAGATTTGAAAAACTCCTCAAAAGCTTTGTTACTTCCATGACCAACAACGAGCCTCAGCAACCTTGGGGCAACTGCGATAGATATTTTGGAATCATTAGTATAGCTGTACAGCAGCTTCACTTGGTGTACCGTCATCTTCCATTGCAATAATTTTTCAGGTCTTTAACAAAATCAATCCGGTTTTTTACCATCTACTCATTCACAATTAATCCTTCCCTATGGTCAATCAGTAGAATGATCTAGAGTTTTGGAATCCAATAATGTCTTAACTGACAACAAAATAGCACTCAGAATAATAAGTAACCAGGTTTGGCAAATACGATAAAATACTGAAATCAACTCTGCCACCAAGACTCAGAGTAGAAGGGTGGATTTCACTCCTGGACTTTGGTGTGAATGGCGCTTGAACACAGTTTAGGCCTGTGCCTGAGTTTACCAACTGATTAAAATAAATTAGCCCTATAGCTTTCATCGCCAAGCATTACTTTGAGTGAATAAAGATTAATAACCTTCAGAGAGAATGCGCAGGATAAGTCTTTTTCACGGTTTCTTTTAGTTTGAAGCTGATTTGAGTATACTGAACTTCAGCAACGCACTCAACACAAGGAGGATTTATGCTCAAAGCGAAATAAATGCTTTTGCACCTACCTGCCTCCGAGTTTTCATAACCTGTATTCTATATCTGCCGTATTAACCCTCCCTACTGTAGTAGAATATAATAAATCTCCCCTACCAAGCGCTTGTTTCCTAAAAATGCGAAAAAATCGTAAACCGTTGCAAATAATGCTGCTTCATTGCTAGTTATATATCGATGATTAAGGCCTCAGAAGTATTACCTTCACATAGTTTTACACGTCATGGTAATTCTACGACGTGACCAAAGCCCTGGATTTGCAGCTGATTTATATTTCTTGTCCTTACCCAGTGTTGATTTCGTTCTACATGCGGTTGCACAAGATTTAGGAGATCGTGATTAGCGCAGCATATGCATTAAATAAACACATTAAGCTAAGGACAACATCATAATCTAGAGATTCAGCTGGGTTCCCGTCAAAACCAAATTCGTATGCAAATGAGTGTATAGTCTAACTTGAATTATGTTCACATACTTCCGACCTGAGCCGCTTGCGTATGACCCCGTACTGTAAGGTAGCGACGCCTAAGGAGAGTGGCATTTTTGATGCCTAGGACAGGCATTAGACAAAGCACAGAAGAATAAAACGGTAGCACAACAGTGCGGGATAACCAACACAAAGCGGTTATTTACTACCTACTTTTCGCTAAACAGACGGGGGTAATCAGGATGTCAAAATAACATTGTGGGATAAATAAGACGTTTAGGCGCAGCAAAACTATATATATATATAGCGGTTCTCTTCTAGTAAGCCCTTGATGCACAGAAATGTTTTTAAGCTGGAACAAACCGACAGGTTCCTGACAATCAGCTCTTTAAATGATCCACATGGGCTTCGAAATAAATATTTAGGAAGAGAAAGTTCATTACCTGAGTGAAAAGGTACATCGTAACCAAAGGATAAAATGGGGGAAATTCTTTTGAGGGCAGGTGAAATTCACATCTGTCTTCTTTTGTAAGCCTTAAACTACATGTAATCTGAACAATAAATTAATGAGATGATCAACAGCTAACGATGAGTCATAAGCTTCACCACTTTCATTGTATAAAACAGAGCAGTTTCGTAGTGGCCTGCTAAATTAATCATTTTAGTAGACCTTATACGTGATTCTCTGCTTCGGCCTTGAACACAGCGTATCGCAGGAGAAGACTGGTAAGTGTCTTGAAACAATGCTCGTGTTGGAATTTAGTGAGTTTGATTGCTGGTTTGGTTCTCCAAGACACAGTTGCCTCCGTGTACACGGGTTTTAGTTTCTGGTCCCGTCATTTCAATTATGTCGGGAGCCACTAACATTTATATTATTCCCGTCACATTAACGCTTATCCTTTTGAATGCTTTGTAGCTATCACCAGTTATGATCAATCAACTTCTACTGTAAACTACTCCATCAGCTTCAAAATATCCACAATTACGGTACCATTTCTACTCCATCTTTTTCATTCGGACAGTGGTCAAAATCTTCAGCGCATAGTGGCAAACAATTGTTCAGAATCAAAACATCCTGGACATGCATTTTCATTGTGCGAAAAACCATGCGGTAGGAACCATGCACCCCAGGTCATTGCTGTAAAGGTCCAATAACTAGTGTGGATAATGAATAACCTCCCAACGGGAAAGTGCTGGTCACCGAAAGGAAGAAACGATGGTTTGACCCGCATATAACGAAATGTATATTTGTGTTTTGCGCAAAAACAAGGACGACTGGGTGACATTTAAATTAGTGATAGAAGCGACCAAGGGATTTACGCCATCAGTTGTAGATGAATACTGGAGAAGTTTGATCTAGGAGCTATCATCCCTAAAGCGGAGCTCAAAACAGGAAGACTAATTCACTTCCTTGCTGAACTCTGAATCATTAATCCACTGCGCACTTTCCAGTTAGCTGAAACAGTGGGGTAGCTTCGCCCATTTATCGTTAATCAGCCTAAGCTGTTGTGGATTGGTCTGAAGTTTAACATCATCTGGCTTTTAAATTATTTCCAGTGCTCATAAACTACGGGCATTCAAAGTTGTATCAGGTACAAGCCTCGCTATTTTTCTCATTTAATAGTGGTAGGTTATGTGAGTATTCCAATTAGACTTTCATGCAGTAAAATCAAGGTACAAAACCAGCTGAACACACATCCCAGGTGTTACAACATGGCGAGGGTAGTGAGTTTGAACTTAGTATATAATTTATTCACGAAGTGTACATTTAAATGTGAATATCTAATGGACAAATGTAATCCCTCGCTTGTCGTACTACTCAACCATTGATGTTTCAGTCCCATTTTACAGAAAATGGTGCAACCAAATATATATATATATACATATAGATTTCATGAGACGCATCACTAATGCTGACTACAGTTTTCTGTTGGATAGTAACACAACTGGATGCGAGGGTGAACCCAGTGACTAGTACACAAAAAGAATTTTCCTTCCTTTTTGTAACACCTTGAGCCTTGGGGTTATTCCACAATAAAGTATTTTAGAATTGCTTTAAATCAACTGTTTGTTTTAATAGTCTGGAGAAAATGGAGCCTTCGTTCAGTGGAAAGTATTGAGCACTATATAAAAAAGGAATAAATGAATGGGTAATTAGGCAAAATGGCAAACATACCTGAAAGTTACTTTAGAAACAAAAAGTTAGGTGGATGTTCCATTTTTTCATATTAGGGGTGTCAAGGAGTCATTCAAAGATCATGTTGAAAGTAATCGTTCTGCTATTTCTAGAATGTATCGGGCGTGGGTAAATAGTGATCAGGACGTGACTGATATTAAAAGGTAAGTTGAAGTTAATCACTAAACCATTTATTTGATGTGGTTTATCCCTAAGTTATGGTGTGGTAATCATGGTCGATTTCCCATCAACTGGCGCAACAATTTTTCAGTTGCCCACATTTCAGCACAGTTTACTTGACGTAAAAATAACATGGAAACTAATATTGACACGAAAATTACTTCCTTGTGGTCCGCCTGAAAATAAATTTCTGATAACAGTTGGCGTAATTTCAACCTCTTTACGTATGATAATAGGTAGGTGACTGCTTATTTGTTTCGTCCTGATTAAAACCCTTCAGCTGGTAGTGCTAAGGTTCGTTGAGTGTCCGGTTGGTAAAAACTTGTAGCGTTTAGTGCAGTGCCACATGGCCACTAAACAGGTCTGACTGCATGACGAACAACAGTTAGGTAATTTGTTAGTTTGACTCCTGCAGTGAAGGCTTCCACGCTGAATCTTGTGCACACTAAGTGTGACGGAGTCAATTCTAGCTAGCTCAAAAGCACAGTCACGGTCGACGGTGATGTAATATAGATCAAACGGATACTCACCACTCGTCTGTTCCTCATATATGTGACGTAGCACCATGTGTACTTGACGTAGGTTATGCTGTTATTTCTCTGTATGGTATTTCTTCGATAAAGTTCTAGCCCCACCTACGAAAACATTCTAAATCTAGTGAGTACGTTGTCCAACAGTGTAGCTGTTACACAAGCATTACAGACCACTGTGCTGTTTACCGGACTACAAGACGAATTGCTGAACGGCGCAGAGCTATTCAAAAATGTATTAGCCCGAAAAGCCTTCGATACATTAGTAAAATCTAGTGAACAATCTTGACTGTGTTTCCCTGTAGATAACAAATATTGTGTGAAGTCCGACGGAGTAAAATCGAAATCAAGCCGGGACGTGTAATCGTCATCCAAGACTGGTCAAGTACTTTTCATTTAGCATCTCCTACTCACTTTCAAAATAAAGCTCCAGAAGGGTTCTTTAAAAATGTAACCACTAAAGATCTCTCCGAATATCTACTGATCCAGGTTTAGTAATTGCTTTTAGAGAGAAGTCATTTGGTCCTTAGAAATCACAAATATAGTGTCGAGAATATTTATTGATATGTTTCAGTGTGAGAGAAACTGACAGTGGACTATCCATGATCCTTCAACATACCTCGTTGACACATCCTGTTACAAAGTATTTAAAATAATCTCAACACGTGGGGTGAACTTTTCGGCATGCTATCCTAGTTTGCTGTGAACTGATACAAATCGTCGATCTCACTATGTGTATCACGAAAAACCTGAAATTTTCAAGACCTATTCACTCAGCAGCATCTCATCCCATACGAAGTTGATTTTAATTAACAATGAAGCAGGTCAACAAAAAAAGAACGCAGACTGGCGTGATGAGAACCGCAGAAGAGAGACAGTTACGTGAGATCTGGAGCAACATTCCGGAAGGACTAACGAATGGAGCGTTTTGAATTCATCCGAACTGTAAAAAGATCAGCAGGACTATGATTCTCCAAGGAGCTTTGAACTGCTCTAGGAAAACAGTAAAACTCGTTTTATGTAGGTTAAGTGTACTAAGTGCCGAAGTATGGTGGATATTCAATAGACCTAAACAGCATTTACTTATCACAGGCTTTAGGCGCAATCGCCATGAGGTTCAGGTGTTACCAAGCTGAGTTAGATTTATTCGAGACAAAACCAACTATTACTCACTCCGATCCAGGTTGACATCTAACGATTCGGACGTTTGAAATTGCAAGCACAGGCTGGTCTTCCCAACTCGGCCCATTCCCAAAACTTGCACGGTGAGTATTTCATTCGATGGAAACGAGTCTGAGGGAGAGGAGTAGGAGGCAGGTGAACCAGGGCTTGGTTGGGAAACAAAGGCCCATGATCTGGATCGATTCCGAAATTCTGGTCGGAGGGCGTTCGGGGAAGGTAACCCAGAACTGGGCGGGCGTAAAGGTACCGGTCCAGTTTGGTCGAATTCAGCTGGGTTCACCAGTGTAGTGGTTATAGCGGGTACTTCCACCACCTCACTATCACTGAGGGACAAATCAGAACGATCGCTCACTTCGTCCGTACAAATTGTAGGATAGTTAATGGTTCCCGGGCGTACGCTCCGACCTACATTTTGGTACATTTCGGGAGCTCGGTAAACATCAGGCTGAGGCAAGTTTTGGTCTCCTTTACGAATCAGCTGACCACTTTTCTTCCTTTGAAACCGGCGTACCCTAATCACGTTATCCTCCGCGGAATTACTGGAGAGTCGGCTTGGGGAATGAGGGTCAATAGCATACGTGGGTGATAGTGTTGATGTGTACAAGGTTGGGGCAGAGGGGCGGTAGCCAACCTTGTTCGGATGTTTTTGCCCAGTTTCTTTCATTGAACCCGCACGGTTTCTTTGATGTCTTCCTTCTCCCTGGTGAAAAGCTTGTGGATGCTGATACGGTGTCTCAGCGTTGTATTCATCATACATATCGGCAGCTTCTGTTCCATTCTGTTTATCAACAAACTCGCGTGGAATACGCTGATGAGAAATGGATGATCGCTGGAAGTCGCCAATGTTGCGCCGTTCTAAGGGATATGGCATCTGTCGGCCGGACGACACTGGAGAACGTGCACCACTGATATCTTCACGTGAACGCTCTCTCGGCATGTTCACGTATCCACGAGGTTCCCGGAAACTAGACGAACGCTTCACTTGACCGTCTTCCGGGTAGCCCAAATATTCACCTCGCTGAGCACGTCCATCCGTGTAGTGTTCAGTGGGTGATAGACTGGTCCGTGGTGAACGCTGAGCAATCTGACAAAATCTCTCAAAATCGTCGTCAATATTCATCTTTCAGAATGTACCATTAGTTGAACCTGTCTGCCTATACAACATTGCAAAACGAAGAGTGCCCGGTCCTCATCTGTTAGCATGACTATATATCTCCGGATACATAGTCCAATGGAAGGCGCGTACCCTAGATTCTAACCTACAACGCTCAGTGCATGATCGTGATTGGTTTGATGGTTACTTGGTCACATGTCTATCCCTCTCTCTTGCCCAAAGGTTTCTGAGGTCACAAGGAAGCGCTGACTTACCAAGTCCAATCAATAGGCGTTGCACTGGTACAGACAAAATGTCGGTTAACAAAAAATCGGGTGGGAAGCATGGCACGGTTGTCACTGTCTTAAGACCGCAGGCGTGCAGGCTTCCGTTTAAGACCGGAAAGCAAAAACGATTTATCAGAGATCGATTTTGAATGAGGTCACTACGCAGGCGAGATCCTTGAAAAGGCTTAACGGCAATAAACGGGACATATTAGCTGTTAAGGACACGGCTGCCGTCACAAAAAATTCCTTGTAATTCTTCCAACTCTGGATTTCGATGAACACGTTCAAAGATCCCAAGCCTTGGGATCTCGGGATCCCAAGGAGCATTTTGATGAATAATTCGGACCCTTAAGTTTGAATAATGAAACAATGCACGTAGTTGTTTTTGATGGCGAGCTGAACAGATATGAAGCCTGCAAATGGATAATGTAACACGTTCTCTCTTATAAGACCCAAACGTTTGAAGAAAAATAAGCAAAAATAGAGCAAGAAATCATTTTAGACGGTTTCACATACGTAGACACAAATTTTAGAAACAGATGAATCATTTACTTGGACAAAGAGCAAGCGGTATTGGAACTTTGTTGCCTTACAGTTCCATGTGACTAGGAGATGCTAACGCATGGTTTACTATTTTTGGTGATGAATTGATACCGTATTTGAGGAAACTTTGCCTGCTGCTTACGTCTAGTTACCTGATATCTAGGGAACCATGAAACTCCCTAATTCATGCATTATATGAGTGGTCAATTCGGAACCTGCTCACCATCAGGCAAAAGTAGTTCTGTGTACGTTCCAAGAGCTCTTATCTCTCACAGTTCATTTTTACACTCGTACATCGGTGTCGACCAGTGGACATTTTCTAGTGGATGGTTGAGATCAAACTGCGCAGCATATTGCATCCACATTCTCACGCTTAGATTGCTAGTAAAATCAACCGTCACTTATCTGCCAAGAGAGTTTTGTGATGTGTCGGTTTTGACTCCCAACACTGGTATCATACGCGCCACCAGTCGTCATTTTGTTAATATTTTCCGCCAAGTGCTACAACCAGCGGAAAAATCGAGGCGCAGAAGCCTTGAGCCCTAAAGAACGTTTAACGTGCAGCCCACGAAGAACTTGGGCTTGCCTTGTCGTAGACATAACTGGAGTGAACGGTGTTGTAAAGTTCGGTATCAACGGAGGCTGCGGATCGATGACGGAAATTATTCGGAACCAAGCTGAAAGCCAGTCAGTCAAACACCGAGTGAGCATACAAAAGTCGGGGGGCGAAACGCGAGTTCACTACTTCCTCCCTACCATGTGGACTTGTCAGAATGATCGCATTGGGGCAGGAGAAAGATTTTTCAAATGAGAGGGATATTACCTTGAATTCTACTAAGCTTGCAACCACCTACAACTGAAGCATAGAAATGATAAACTCAGCAAGGACGATGTTGGTTAGACTTCGAAAGCTGGAAACTTACTCAAAGCAACCTTATGTAACTTTAATTTTCAGCCAAATACACAACAACAGTTCACTAGAATATCATTATGCATCATTCTGGTGACGTATAAGAGAACATCGAATACGGCCGAACCGAGAGTGATTCAGTGAACGTACCTGAAGAGAGTGCTGAGTTAGATTACCAGTTCGCATTTTATATGGATTTTTCTGGGTGAAAGCTGAGATTCCTAATATATTGAGGACCTGTGCATAGTACGCAGGTCCACAAATTTCCTCTGATTCTTAAAGATCATCAGGTTGTTGTTAATAGCGTTATTAGTAATAGAAAAAAGAACTAAGACAATGAAAACTATTTTTTACACCATCTCTCTGATAAAATCACTGTCTACTGGGACAGCCTAAAAGAGTCTTCTGCTACGTGGAAGCCTGCCTGCTTTTGAGAAAGGAAGTCAATCTTTACCTCTATTTCTCGATTAAACAAGTCCAAGGAGGCACGTTTGCTTAGGCAAGATGGACTTTCTTACGACGGTAATCCAAGGAATAATACTAGAAAAACACGTTACGACTCTTCTCATAATGTTTGAGATAGTTTAACACAATACATGGATGAATGGCACCCAAACCCAACCTACTAGTCAACTGTACACTTGCGCGTAGCAAAAGGTCACAAATAGATTTCTCAGAGGCGAATGCAGACCCCATGGAATTTGTAAGAGAACGTCTGGAGGCTTACCTTGAGCCGCCGGCTAACTTAAAATCGAAGAAAGCGCGCACGCAACACTTACCTATCAATTATCGGGGTACCGGCTTTATCCATCCATTATTTTCAGTCCTGGCACAATACCGTACATCTCCCGGTAAAAAACCATGCAAGTGTTACTGGGAGCCACCAGGTAGCGCGCTGTCAAGTTGGCAATAGATAGCCTGCTAGCGCTCCATCAGTCACAAAAATAATGTTGATTGAATCGTCAGGGTAACAGCGTTCGCAGGGTAGTGACGAGTAAATGAGTTCCGGAATCTGATGTTTACCAGATGGACTCGTGAATACGCTGGTGGCCCATAACGCTGGTCTTACTAAGGCACGTATCAGAGCTGTGAATTGCTTGTTGCCAAGATAGCGGATATCCGTTCAGCACTCAGCCGGCTATTGAAACATGGTGGTGTTTTGTGTTAAATCTCCAGTGCGAACTGATAAAAGACAAACATTTTAGAAATGTTTACATTTAGGCCAAGGCGAGATGACCTTGAGCCGAGAACCATGGGCAAAAACGCCAAAAAGAGCTTTAGATGTTTACGAACAGCAAAATGCGAACACTTAACTTGCACATTAATTTTCAGCCAAAAAATGCTTCGCAATGGCAGGACGTCTGTGGGCAGCAGGTTGCTGAGAAGGGGGCGAAAATGGCTAAAATTAGCCCGTACCCTTGTTTTTCCCACTATTGGTCACTCACACCCAGGCTTTTGTCCCAACATAAGAAGGTTTTAGGAGGTCAAAAAATTCGTCTGGGGAGCCATGAGATAATCCATAGTGCTTCTCTGCTGCCTGAGTTGACTTCTTTGGCGAAGTACATGAACAGCCCGTGAGGTGATAGATATCGTTCGCAGGTTCCCTTTCTCTTCCCTTGTCACTAAGTTCCACATCCACACTACGTTTTAACATTTTCTCCCTCCATAGAGCCAACTTCAGCTACCAACCGACTGAGCATGATACAAGCCGAAAGACTTCCTCATTTTTATAAGAGACTGAATTGGTCTTAGTTATTTGTCCTCAATCGAGTCCTTTTCCATTTATACGCGAGAAATATTGTTGTATTCCTGATGTCTTGTAGAACGTATTACATCTCCAAAATTCTGCGTAACCTTAAAAAATTGTTCTGCAATGTAGTTCTGAGTAGTTCAGCAACAAGCCATTTAGTCTCTCTGTACCCCCATTTGCTAGTGGGGTCATGGCCTTCAGTGGTTCTGAGTCTGTAGATAAGTAGCCAAGTGCTATGCTTGTTGCATCAGGTAGGCTACGTAGCTCAAATGGACACTTGACCGAGTAATCCTAGTGTTCATAAGCGTTTTTTCAAGCCGCGGGAATGTCATTGGTCTTGTTGGGTTTTTAATCGGTCTGACTTCCTTCCGTCGGATGAAGATATTGAAATTCTTTCAGTGGCAAAAAACATTCCTGTATGACTAAAACTCTTCAGTTGGTATGGCTTACCACTCATCTTTTCTATTCATAATTTAGTTCAGGGACTTGGCCCGGTGTGTCTAAGTTGCTTTCGGGCGTGTGTTTTTAGGATTTTGGGATGTTTTGACGGACGGCAAATCCTCTTCTTAAATAAACTGAGAATCTGCGAGTCGTTCTCAGAAAACTACTATCATCTCCATTGTCTCTTCATTCAACTTGTATTCACTGTTTCTGTCTTGAGCTACGTTCCTATTCAGTCCCTGCGGCTTTCGGGCTTTGATTTGGTCAACCGCGAGCCTCTGCGTTAGAGCTTAGCACACCTCCAATGCGGTTCCCTGATTCTACTTAGCTTATTTGGGTTCCCTGCTGACGCGCGTGACAGTTTCCCGGGTGTAAAGTGTACTTCAGCACTCACCAAGGAGTGGTCTATAATGCGTTCAGCTCTACGCAACAATTTTGTGACCAGCACACAATAGAGATCTCTTTACTGCAAAATGACATGGTAAACTAAGCGTCCCTGTTCACATTTTGGACAGGTCTACGTGATTAGCGATATTCGTCATGTATTCAGCCACATGTCAGTTGTTGACATTTCGAGTGCTAAACACATCATTCATGGGCTTTCGCTGCTGTCGTTCATGGATCCGATTCCCAGAGGACACGGAATCTTCCTCCAAGTTTTCCATCCCTTGCCAACCCGAGAGGTGAGAATAACCAACGTAAAGAGATACTCGCTTGGAACTAGAGATCTGACCAGGTTCGACCAATACCCATAACCCAGGTCCAGAAACTTTGATGTATTTGCTGGTGGCTATCTGTATACAATCGTACGGTTATAAACAGACATACATCCTCTAGTTGATGCTCTGAACCGGCTTTCAGTAAAATCACCGCTTCGGAAATAAAGGTATAAACAACTAATTTTTAGATGAACTCTTCAAATTGATAACGATTTTTGCATTGATGTCCCACAATATCTGAGGGAAATGATCATCTCTTGATGAAGCGCTAAATACACTGCGCAGCCTTAAAACTGTCAATTACACTAGAAGCCATGTGGTAACGGGATACTTACGTACTTCATTTTCTTATCATTTTTCGTATGGCATAAGTTGTGAGCACTTGCTCGTGATAATGGTGGATGAAGAAACGAGGTCATGACGCACAATGAAGGGTAAAACGTTACTTTAATGGTAGACCGACTTGCATCATGTCGGATACATTCTTCTTCTAGCTTTTGTAATTAGTGTCCGGAATATTCATGGACAGTTAAGGCAAACAGGCTGTTTTGTTTTACCAGGACTACAACAATCTTGATTAGTGAATCATTCGTATCTTCGTGTTCGATATTTACCTCGGCTGTAACCTGGTGAAAATCATGGGGCAAACCCTAGAGGTTGGAAAACAGTTGGGCGCTTGACCAGACAGAACTCACGTGCACAGTGACACAAATGCCAAATCAATCCGTTACCAAACAGCCAACTTTCTTCACATCGAAATTTATTTCTCATTTTGTATAGGTCTCCACATTGTATAGTCTCCACATTTCCTCCGACGAAAGTTACTGCGCACAATTTTATTTGTTCATAATACGATTCATTCAACATTTTTATGCGGTTTGATAATTTGTCGTCACACACAAACACTACCATTTATCTTACTATGTATCACTCAAAAACGATCAATAACTGGGCCTGTGGGAGTTCGTCAGTGAAATATGATGGCTGTTCTGATTTCCCCCTATTTTTCCACTATTTCATATTTCAACTAATCAAACGTCGTCCAAATCCTTCCGTTACGTTGATTAATTGAGAAGATATCCTAATCAAACCAGTATTTACTTCTGTTTATTCTCACCTCTGACGATTAAAACCCGTCACTTTCAGCATCTATTACACAATATCTTAAACAGAAGCCGAAAAGTATACAGAAAAGAAAACACATCCTCTTATGAATGCTTAACTTTGGATATCATTACTTTACCCAAGATGTGATATCCCGTATCAATTACCTCTCACCCTGAGTGGTTCAAAATGAACAGATACATTCCAATTGTCAGCTGAAGAAAGTGCTTTGGAATGCCAAGCCCCTTTAACTGAACAAAGCCTGTCGGTGTTTTTCGTCCATAATCAGCATGTGCATTCTCGGTCAATTGCACGTGCTACGGTCTGAAAGCTGCTTCGTCACGAGTGACAACTGAATTGGGTGGAAGGCGTTGAATTCAGCAGGAGCAGTAACAAGATCTATAATAAGGTTTTTAAATCACGTGCTGTAGTCAGTTTTCTAGATAGATAGATATTCCGTTGCGGGTTTTCACAGAGAAATTGCAACAGCGTCTTCTGTCAGGCATTTTTGAGGACTGACCATTTCATTGCTCCTTAATGATGACAGTGCTTCAGAAATGAATTGTCTTAGAAGTTCACCGAATCAGAAAGGCGGCTCATTTAGAGCAAACATTTGTGGGTGAATCTCGCAGTCGGTGAACGCTCTAGCAATCACCAATGACCAATTACTGTAAATTTCTAGGAATTAGAACCTCTTTTGCCCTGTGTAAGCCAAGGAGACAACCAAATTAGTCCTACCGAGTGATGGCCTGTGGTAATTTCAGAAAAATCTGCATGAGGCTCTTGACATTCGAATGAAACCGCGTATGCCACAAGTCTGGGGCCCATATCCTCAAATATTTTAGTGAAACGTTTAATCAGCAGTTTTGTGGATGATCTGTGACAACACAGAACTGAAGAAAATATGATGGTTGCCAGTATGGATGAGGTATTCTATTCACTTGTGCCCGAGTCTAACTACCAAAGCCCTCCAGTATTTCAGGAATGAGAACGAATCTAGAATATTGAATGGGTGGTGAATATTTTGAGTTTTTGAGAAATAAGGGGGGACGTGAGACTACAGAATAGTCACCATGTAATTTCTGTGTAGAAAAGCGAATGATGCCGCTGACAACATGACAACAGGAAGTAAATGTGAGCAACTGATCTGCGTATTAGGATACTTACTAAACACTTACTGGATACTTACTAGCTACTTACACAGGATCATTGGCTGGCCCCCATATCCAGATGTATTTATGTTTGAAAAGGGACGATTGTGTTTGGATTCCTGGTTCAGACATACACGTGGCCTATGGCTGGGTAATTAGTTTACCTGCGTTGGAAGCTGCGCTAATCTTCGATCTTACTGCTATCAGCAGGTTAATCAGTTTGGAGTTGATCCTTTGAACAGTACCTTTAGTTTCCAACTAACTAGAAAATCTGCTATAATTTAGGGGTCCTTATACGTCCGGATCAGTCGGTGTGAGTTTATCAACCAATAAAGCCGTGACCTGAAGACTATCAATTTCGATCCTCCAAAGAGCACAATCGATTGGTGCACCAAAATGGTTGGAGAAATATCTGGAAAGCTGACAGGAAATAACGCCGTGGACACCAGGCCTAATGTGAAGTGAGAGAGAAAGCATTGGTCTCAGAAAAGCAGAGATGGAACCATCAGTAGCACATTATGGATCGTCCTGAACAACTGCAATCTTGGTGAGAGAATTCTGCATTAGATCTTCAAAACTAGATGTAATCACAAAGAGGGTTAAATGTTGATGAAGAGCGTTCACGCGAAGGGTATGTGTGATTTGTCCCAGTAATGAGAACCTCACCTTAGGATGAACGAGAATTCAGCCTGAGCCGTCAAACCTTGAAAGTGGTAATTCCCATGTAAGTAGTTGGAGTATAATATATGTAAAGAGTTGTCACTCATAAAGCATTTGAATCTTCAAAGTCTGTTTTGTCTTCTCTATTTATGAAATATTTCGAGAGGTTAAGGTTAAAGGAATTCTCATTAATAAGGGCTTAAAGCACTTATTGAGTGAGCTAAAAAGGAGTGTGTTAGCTGCCAGAGATTTATAACGATTCGATGGATGTTATCAGATCTAATTTGAACTATTTGACAAAAGCACAAGCACGTTTCCAATGACTATCGACGTCAAAAATCTAGAGTATTTGTGTAGGAGTGAGTCTAAAACGGGGAATCGCTAACCTGCAAGATAGTCCCAGGCCTAACCATCGAAAACCCGCAATACGTAGATTGACTCATGTAAGGATGCTTCATGTATTTCGGGTAGGTTGCCTCTGAAATCCACAATTTGTTGATGTTACGATTTGTCCCACCGTTATGTGAAACTGGCACTCATATGGAACGCAACACGTTTCGTATGAGGAACAGTGCACTATATTGAAACTCAGTACCGTTAACAAAATATTGTGAACTCAGTCTCAAAGTGATATTTTGTAGACACCATTAAAAAATCTATAACTGTCCGGTGGAAACTAACAAAGTATCATAATTCTGCGACCAGCAGTCATTTCTAGTCTGCAACACATGGGAAAAAATAAACGTAGGACAACTTTCGTTGTGTCATCATCATATCATCATGTCATCAAATCATTTGATATCACTTAATCAATCAAAGTAACATCAACATCAACTACGTTGCAGCTGGTCAACAGTGACGAGAAAAGTTGCCTTCAATGAGCAAAGCATTCGTGAACATCTGCCTAATTGCATTGAGAAGGTGCCAATGAAAAAATGCTTCACAGACGCGGAATATTTTATAAAAAACCTGTTGCCGCGCCACTCTCCCGTCCCCAGGGGCGCACTCTGTTTATTGCAGGCTAAGGTTTGGAAACACCGGTCAGGAGTGCAAATTTCACTAGAGTTCATGATAAACTATTGTCTCCAGATAAACTGAAATGTGAAACCTAGTCATCGGACATAGTGTGTATGTTTTACCGTTTCTTACTAAGCTTGCTCGATAAATGGATAG
Source organism: Clonorchis sinensis (assembly GCA_003604175.2). NCBI lineage: Eukaryota > Metazoa > Platyhelminthes > Trematoda > Opisthorchiida > Opisthorchiidae > Clonorchis > Clonorchis sinensis. The sequence continues at coordinate 70,166,321 of CM030369.1, read as the reverse complement.
TGCTTGGATCTCCGAATTACAACTCTACAATGTAATCGATGATAAAGAAACGCGTCCTCTTTCGCATGACAGAAAGATGATTAGAGCATGGATTAACTAAGAGGCTGCCACGAATTCAGCCAATCACTTTTGTAGCGGACATACGTGCATAAGCACGACAGTTAAGGTAGCCATGGAAACCGGTATTATGAAGCCTAGACATTCTAATTAAAGATAGGATTATAAGATAAAACATTCAGGCTTACCAGCTGCCCGTTGAGTAAAAGCACCAGACGGCATATCTCAAAATACCCTTTCCTGTAATTATGCAGGTAATTGGCTATGTAAAACTAATCCATATATGGACAAAAACTCCCTCAGACGGTCAGCACGCACATTGAGTGCGCGAGGCTTGCCCGAAAGATTCTATTTTTGGGCGTTCTCATTGTACACCTGAGAGATTCGCAAACGCTGACAGTCTCGTTTTAGTCACCGGATTTGCATGAGTCGCGTAACGAAGGAAATGGAAATTTGTATGAATTTCTTCCCTTTGTTAACCAGTGAGCACCAAAAGGAGTTACTTGAATTGTACTGCTGAGGCTGTTCTGGAACATCATTAAGGTTATCATCGATTAAGCCTTTGATCGCGAGGAGTTCTACACATCTCCATAGATGGCACGGCATGAGTAATATTTAATCAAGCCAAATTAACTTCAGGCTGCTCATCAGCGAATAAGCATAGAATAACTGTAGTAAACAGCTTAGATTTAAGCTTGTGAAAGCTTTGAAGATCCAACTTATCCTGGTTTCGTTTTCTTGCAAACCGTTTTTAGCTGGACGATGATTGAAAACGTAGATGGAGAATGGGTGACAAAGGCCGTAGCACACAACATTATATGGCACCCAGTATTTCGAAGTCCCTACGATTGTTATTCTATATTTTTATAGGTGTACATAGGAAGCTCAAGTAATTTTTTCAAATAAAACTATTCAAATGATGGCGGAATTCCAAATCAATCCTATCTGTGTGTTGTCCATGCAAAACGTCATAAGACATGTTCGTTTTGCAAAATTACCTCGTGTTACCAATGAAAAAGGTCTGAAAACATTAGCTATACGAAGCCACAAAAGTGAAATTAATGATGGATTGTTTTTTATGGAATTTAGGATCTTCTTGCGCTCAGTAAGACGCCATAAATCTGCTAGCACAGGCATACCCTGTGAAACTTCTTTTCAATAGCACTTTTCGTGTAATTAAGCTATGAGGTCGGATAATTTCCGGGAGGAGGCCACAGCCTTCATCCAAATGGACGATATACGCTCAGGGAACAATACAGCCTCAAGATATTTGCATGATTCCCAACATGTAACGGTGATTCTTGGTCTAAGATGGGATAAGGTTCACGCCAAGTTCCCTCATTTGCAAACGATTCTGGTTTTAACAGAGGTCTAGAGTGAATCCCAGATGAACCTCTCGTTTATTATATTCTTCAAATAAATGGGCTGCACAAAAGCCACCGTATGTTTCACTTATAGTAATAACCAACGTATCGCATTATATTTTCCTGAGGTTATTGAAATCTCCTTGACAACTCACGACTAGTTTTGTCCTTCTTGGGACTCATCATCTCTACGCACCTACCTCATGGTGTCTCGGATCCGTTAGATTAGAATGTTGCCCCCTTTGTCCCTCAGAAAAATGCTATGAACAAACCCATAGTATGGTTGTACTACTGGCTAACTGAGGAGAGCTGAGAAGGGGTAGAATGAAGCGTAGGATTTAATGGCGTAGAGATAGCCGCCTGATAATCTTAAAAAACCTTTCCATGTCGGGTAGCTAAACGATAGACAAAAGAAAAATATGTTAGAACAGCACCTTAACGTGGCGATTACTGATGGAAGACGGGACATTTTAAGAATTCAGAACGCCGGCCTAATTTTGATGAACAGCAACTGTTTTTACGGTCAGTCACATGCAACTAAAACATAAAGCTATGCGTGAAAGTACAGGTTAACAGAGTTAGGTACTGTAGCTTGTGGTATATCTTCACCAATTCACCAGTTACATTGGAGAACATGGTTAGAAGACACCGTACGTAATGCGAAGTGCTTTTCACGTGACCAATTATTACCCAAATCGTCAAAAGTGGATTGTGTGTTCATTAGTTTCACTGTGAAATTTGGTCAGCTTTCCAAATACATGAAGGTATTTGCTTCTGGATCTGATGTACATCCTAATGCATTCAGTGAACCCAGCTGCGTCACACAGACTGATTTCCAGTATGGCTAGTAGTGAGATGTCATTACCATTAAAATCGTAAACCAATTATTTAGAACGGGCTTTTCCCAACAGATCGTAATGGGCGCACTCTAGTCAGCAAATTTGATAGAAATTCCCGGTGAACTCAAAGTTCCACAAGTTTCATCAGAGCACTATTCTTAAGGGAAAATCAACAAGTTTATGAGGCTATTATGGGAACATTATAAACACTTCGCGCGTTGACCGCGATGACCTCACAGTACTCTTAGCGTATATCTCCACACCATATGTGATCAGGCATTTTCGTAACTGCAGCACACAGAGGCAAAATGGTGCGTATCATCCTGATACTGAGCAGGATGTGCAAACACGAAATATTGAAGATTTAATGGTTGCTGTTCAAAGGCATCATTTAAAGCAGTTGCCGATGCGTCATGTTTTGACTCCTTGTAACAAATTGTGAGAAAGCTTTTCTTCGGTCGTTAATCAGATGGCTTTGGACGGTTTACGGAGCTTAACAGTTAATTTGCAAACGTTTCATCACCAAACGAGGCGATATCATCAGTGCGCAGTGGTTGGGGACATTTTGTCAATGAAGCAGCGTGTGAACTAGGCATTGGTAGACATGAAATAAAAACCGAAGCGATGACGAGCGGGACATCTTTGCCCCAAAACGTATGGTACAAATTCATTACCCTACTTGAGGATACAGCCGAGAGTGAATAACGTTGGGCCGGATCTTATGCCGATGATATTACCGTACGGGTGGCACCTCAGGATGCACCGTATTAATATCCTTATCCGTAAATGTCTACTGGAAATAACAACGTTAGTCTTCTGTAGACTACCAGAAGATGGCTAATACAGAGCCATAAAATGTTTTAAGTCATTAAACGTGAAATTACGAGTGCATCTGCCCATCTGTGGTGGTTCCATCGCAGGAATCGGGCAGACTTAGTTTTATCTTCAAAGCAATCACTTTAATGGAGTACTCACTATCGCACTAGTCTTCAAAAGATCAAATAAAACAGTCGCTTTTGAATGCCTTGGAATAAGGTGTGTATGCCAACAGTTGATGAGTGGTCATGATGTACTATCTGAATAGTGCTCGATCCACATATAGGACCTAATAATTACTGATATAAGGACTGCAATTTCAGCAGTTGTTTGCACTGAAAGTGTGCATTTCAATCACAAAATTTTGGGCCACACAAATAAAAGCATACCACTTGCGGCTTAACTGATTACCATGGACAGCTTTCGAAATCACATTTCTGGTGTTTGGGGTTGAGTACAGTTAAAACGAGTGGAATGAAATTAAACAATTTGTTGTTCTTAATAAGTGGGTTTCTTTGAGGCAAGTGAGACATCATTGAAAAGTCTGTGAAACAATGCTTGGAACACTGCGGCAGTCGAAATTTCCAGAGTAACTTCAGAATGATCGACTGTTAGTCAACAGTTCAAAACAGGGAATTCCATATGAACATCTGACATTTCCGCCTAGGCAATCTGCAAAGGTAAAGCCTCTAATCAGCTTTATGAATTTAAAAATCCAGCTGCGACGTGAGGCTATTTGTGCCAAAGTGGCAAATCTCACCAATGATTAAATATAGGAAGAAATAGTTCTAAACACAATTGTGAACTGAATATTTGTGACGGAGGTTATTTCAAGCGCCTGCCGAAAATATCCAACATTCCCTTCAATTTATCCGATGGGAACGCAATTTGTTTGACCCATAAACGTGACACACGGATAAATAGCATTGTATTTTACCATTTTTCGCATTGTACAGCCTCTGCGTTTTGTGCATTTAATAGGCGTTTGCTTAAATCACAATAAATATTGCGTTTCGTGTCCTCATTTTCAACAGTGTTCTTTCTGATACGAACATATGTTGAAAGATTTATTTGGTTCATGTGTCTGACGTATGACCAGCTATAAAGCATGATCATATTTCCTCGATTTCAGGATGTTGCAATAGTGGGCACGTTTCCTTCGTATAGAATAACACATTTCATCGTTTCCCAACAAACTGTGTTAGCCTTTATGTGTATGTATTATTAGTTCATTTCAGTATACTTATAGACCAGCATAATTAGCCAGAAAATTAGCAGTGCCATTCAAGAATAGCACAGAAGCATCTAACCTGTTTATAAACAACGCAGAAGTGCCATTTAATTCAAGACGGCAATCCGAAACGTAACTTTAAATATACAGGCTTATGAAAGTACACGAGCAATGCTCAAGTAAAAGCAGCCGAATGAGTCGAACTTAAAGGAATGCGAAATTTCACATCAAACGATCAGCAGCATACATCTGGGACTAGCTTGAGGATATTGAGAGGCTTTTCGGCACTTCCTACATTCAACTCTAACCGAAATTTGCCTTTTAGTGTTGATCGAAGTCTGATTTAGGTACACAAAAATGGACACAGATCGGAGCGGTAATGGAGTCTTTATCAAGGAAACCATGTAAAAACATTTTAGGTGCGTTTCAACAACGTTCACTGATTAAAACTCTTAGATGTATTCATGTTATGCGTTAGCTTCGTAAAATAACTCCTGTGGGCTTAAGACCTTGTAGAATTACATTACAAGTTCGCTACTATTCAGCGGCATCCCAGCATTCTCTCGGTTTCTTCCAGCTCTAATCAAAGTTTAGATATAAAATCAAGTGACCCGAAGCATAAAACTGCCACCTACACACGCGATTACATTATCCATCTCTTGTACACACTGTTTCCTTGCTCGCGTGCATTTACATAGCATCTAAGTCCATCTGCCATCTTCTAACTTAATTGGCTACTTGGAAGACAGCAAATTTTGTGAATCCGTTGGTCCGTTCGTGATCTTTATTGCGTTGTGTTCTGCGTTCCTTTGTGTTGATTAGTTAGCACAACACCTTTTGTTTTTTAGTAGTTTCTTCTGTGACCTGGATTAGCATTGCGTTGTGGTCTGATCCACTCAAGATTGGTTGTTTGTTTGCATCGCCCCATTTTTCCCATTGTAACGGCTAATGTCCTTGCGTGCGCCGGTTACTTTGATACTTTGGTTTATTGGTTGGGCACCTCATCCAATCAAACTGAAGCGTCCATTTGAATGGGACATTCCTGCTTCTCCTATGAGTTTCTCGTTTGTTTGCTTTTGTAGCGCGGAGCTCTGTGGCTCTGGCGTTTTCTCGCTCTTAGTGGTGGATAAATGGGATCAATTTCGATATATTGGTGTAGATCTGTTGGCATTGCACGTTAAAGTGGCTAAGCAACTAGACACGTTTTCTGTAGGCTTTGCTGCAGTATTGTAGTGACGATGCACTATGGTTCAACATAGATATCAGACCTCACTTGCTTATTCAGCTAGACGAACACTTTAATGGTGCCAAACGACGCACTGACTTCCTCAGTTCCTGCATTATTGTCGTCGTCAAGAAATAAATCTGCAAATAATACTAATTAGGTGGCATAAGTTCTAGCAGAGCGCAATCTCAATCCCGTCCTCTGAACAACTCATTTTGTAATTTGAGCATCCAGTTTAAAAGTTTTTCAGAAATTACTACGTTCAACCCCGAAATGATATTTAATTGAAAAGCGCCGTAGTCTTGCAAGTTCAAATTCTGTGTGCAAAAAATTGGAAAATTATTCCAGTAGATCAATTTTACACCTGCTGGTCGCTTAATTCGTGCTTACACTTGAGGCTTTCAAGGTTCCAGCAGTCTATCAGGCGTGTTACAACTTTCGCTAGCCTAAATGTATGTAGCTTGATGCAGGAATTAAATGAAATTTTTTATTGATCTGGTTGTTATCAGTACGGCCAACTGTCTTTATTGCAATAGAAACCGAGCACAACTGTGTTTTGGAGACTTGTCCCTGACGTTTGTTAGCTACTTCGTGGTTGTTTTGCCTCCCGGATCATGGATGGCTCTGACGCACAACTGTGTTTTGGAGACTTGTCCCTGAAGTTTGTTAGCTACTTCGTGGTTGTTTTGTCTGCCGGATCATGGATGGCTCTGACTATCATTATATCGCATGATGGGAACAATGAAAATATGGGTAAGTGATTGTCATCAATACAACATCGTCTCCCTCTTACATCTATCCAGCCCCTATTGATAGGCGTTGCGTACATTTGTCTGCTATCGAACAGAATGTCATTAGCTCAGCTGGTGTAGTTGGTCGTTGGTTTATTCGCTGATCTGGGCAAATTAACCACAACCGTTTCCTCACCACCGACCCATAACTACGCTCCACTGCGTTCAGTAACAACGCACTGGTGACGTCATCTCGACTGATGTTGAAACGTTCGCAATCAAACTGTTCATTTCAGCGAACGGACCAACGACCATACATGTGTTTTTATCCAGACCATCTGGCATTCAAAATGTTCCGGATCCTGCTATTCACCAATATCCACTTTGGGGCCTCTCGCGATTTCAAAAATGCCTAGTGGGTTTTTGAGTTTCCTATTGAGTTTTCCCCGTGTCCACAGATTTATGATTTTTGAGTAGCAGCCTGCATGCCGGCAGAATCTGGGTGTGATATGTTTCTTATCGCTTTTGTGACTCGTGTAATACAGAGATCTCCATGACCCAGACGGATGCAGTCCTTTAGGTTTCTATGATTTACAGGACTGTCAGGCTCTGAACATGTCATCAGAGGCTTTTCGCAACGAAGGTTCTCTGTCTTCAAGGACTGTTTACACTATCCCCTCTCAGTGCCTAGTTTTTTTAACTCGTTCTTCCTCAGAGAGGTCAAAAGTACAGCTCTAATGTAGCTAGAGGTGGTGAAAACAACTCATTGTTTTCACACTACAGTCTCAGTGGACAGCATGATTATAATTACATCCTGATATGACCGTCATTACAATTATATGCGAAGTTTGTAGAACACACATGGAAATGCCGGATTTATAGAAACTATAACTGCACTTAATGTGACGCTATTTTTTTCCGCAGGTATCGACTGTTTTCCGTGGGCTCTTTATCAAAGATACAAAGTGTGGGAAAGAATTACACACTTCACAGAGCCCAGGAACGACGCACAGCAAAACCCAACCGCTTGCGAAAGTGACAGCCTTTGGTTGAGCCGAATGTGTTAAGATGAATTAACCAGCGTTATTCTTCGCTGTCTTAGGTGGTCATGCAGGCTTTATATAGTACCAAGTATCAGAAGATCCTGTGGGTACGATGTCTGGATTCACGTGAAGCGAACACAACTCCTGAGCACTGTAGCCATTCGGTTATGACATAGATAACCTAGAAGAAGTCGGCTATTGTAGTTAGATGACGTCAAAAATAAGAAAATACAAAACAAAGCTGATTTAGCTGGGCTGCGTAAAGTTAGACGAACGGCTTCAATACCGTAGTATTTTAAAAGCTCTGTAATTCGTTAGATAGTTACGCTCCGTTTACCAAAACACTAGAAAAAACTAATCTCCAAGTCAATTACTTTCATTGATAAAAATGTCCCATAAGTTGCCAAAATCCCCAACTGTTGGCACTAGTTTCTTCCAGCTTGCCCACAATGACCTAACGTGGACGGAAATTTGAGACGAAGGTCATTTTAAGGTCGTCAGCAGAACAACCAATTTTCGTAACGATGAATCTGGTCTCAAATCCAAAACGTTCCGTGCGGCGTTTGGAAACGTATTGCGGGTGAAAACTCGAGTGAGAATTTATGCTCAGGCAAAACAGAACAACACAAGTCCTCAAGACAAAAATGTATTAGGTTTATGATTTTATCCAACCAGTTTAACTAGACATTTGTAGTGCCATAGGATTATTTCGATGTAAAGTACAATACAATCGTGATATTGTTCTTTTAAACGTCGGACAGCAAATTACGTACCAAAACTCTACTTTAACTATCTGTTTATTTACATATTGAATATTGCTCTGTATGTTCTATTTATGAAGTACAGTTTGGAGTACAGTTTTATTCAGAGTTTGAAATGTCTTGAAACCGTATCCCTCAAGGAGCAATTAAATTTTTTCTACAGCAACTATTTTGCCGGTAAAGGTAACGCAGAAATACATAAACGAACAAATGCTCGGTTCTCTCACCCCACCCTTGTTGTCGTAAATGTCGAGCATCCACGTTAAACCAAGCATATACAGGTTTCAAGGCAGTAGCGTCCAGCAACGGATGATATTCATACACATTTCTCGGGATGATGCATTGTTTTTTAGACATATCATGAGGAAAAAACTGAAAAGCAGAGTGCACCCCATAGCCAGAGGATTATGACTGAATTCCCAAGAGCGTTTGTTGCATTAATTTCTCCAGTGTTGCACAGTGCTCGAAATGCTCATTTATAGAACTTTCAGCAAAACTAGTCTCAGGCGATGTCTTCAGAAACGACAACAAATCAAGTATTGAACCTTGCTGTGGTCTACGACATTCCATTAAGCAGTCAAAATGTAAAACAGATTTGAAGGTGCACACTTTTGAGTCTTTTTTGGCTGCTCACGCTCTTGGTTTCAGTAGGCATATTTAATATCCGAGCCTCTATCAATTTGTAAGGTGATAAATCATGAACAATATTCTCGCAGTAACAAGCTCATATATACATTGGATGTAAATGACCACCAGCAAAAATGCATCCGTACCGTTCGACGTATACATACCTAATTCAACCAGATGCATTGCTAGTACAGATCAACTACCAAGTTCGCGCGCCTACTGGTGGCACACGACAATATATAGTTTCCGGTTGGATGGTCTTGAGACAGCAGCGTCCACTGATGCATACCAATTCAGTCCACCTTCTTACGATACATATCGGGCTGCGTTTAAATTTTGTTCTGATGCTGACTGACTCGAACCGGATAGTGACACAAGACTGTTTAATACACTACTAACAACTGAAAAGTGAAAAATGACAAAAATAGGCTGGATAGTGACAAATTCACTAATAAGTGTTTGTGGTGATGAAGACTATCCTGGAACGCCATCAGAGAATTTCGCGTGAAAAGAATCCTGTTTTCTTTGGTTGTTATCAAGCTAGCTCATCAAGCATTTGTACGAAAATATACGCCGCTAATTATGCTGTATGGTACGTACGGAACTTGACGGGTGATGAAGATAGAGGCATCAGAATGTTCACTCAAAAGTATGGCTGCGTCACTGTCAACTGTTACGGTGCAACTGGCCTGGCTTTGGCCGACAAAACTTGGTTATGTAACCTGACTCCAAAAACCTAAGTAACCAATATCAGTAGCCGCTCATCTCTATCACTGATCGATTTGAAGACCAGGGCAAATAACATAAAATATACCATCTTCTTCTATGGGATGATACCTCTCCAATTAATGTAGTACGATGAGCTTTGAATTTATGTTATTTGCTCTACCCCTCAGTAAAGTGGGATGTGCTCTCGTGGTTCGCTTGACAAATGCCTCATTGGAGGGCCAAAATACGGTGCTTAAGGCAAGGATACGAAATGGTTGGCATGGAAGTTCTGACAGAAATCAGTATCTTGTCTTCCTTTCGGAACCTGAGGGTTCAGGTAGAACTGAAACTCAAATGTTGATTAACGACTTTCCTGACCTTCATATAATCAAGGTAGCAGTTGAACCTCCTTTGAATAGCAGATTGGTGTAGGTTTGTTCCCGCTCTGAGGAATGGTTTACAGGTTAATGTTTCGCAGACTGCATCGCGTTTTCCTATAAATCATTTTGGATAGCCAACCATGAGGAACACTTCCACGAAGAATTTTAGTTCCTGTTGAAGGCACTGGTTTCAACAATATTCCTACAGCTCTATCGACCACATCTCGTATCCCATCTGGATTCTGTTTTAGTAAGGCTACCGAAATGAACGCGCTCACCCATCCATGATATTTCTCCTGTTTGGTTTGCGCCGATCTCTCCCGTGCTCCTTATGAGAGCAACAATATTTACTGTAATACTAATAGCACATTGTTAATTTATCCTTGCATTATTGCGGTAGCTATTCAGCCATTTTCTCCTAAAAAGCGCCATAAGTTACCCCCTCTCACTGGTAACTTGGATGTAACGTATAAAATCTCTGTGAACCAGCCTTGAGAAAAACGGTATTATAATAATTTGTACATGAAGCGGGCGCTGTGGTTCTCCGCAAGTCCACTAAAACTTTTCTTCAAAAATATTAAAAGACTAGTTTTTGGGATGAAAACCGCATTTCATGAACGTTCACTCACGAAGAGACAGGGCCTTACCGCGATCTGACGGCTCTGCGACTCCGCGACGTTTACTGAAGGTTAGCCGTGCGACACTCAGAGCCTTTCATACCAGTTTGGCCAATTGTTGAAGGTTTGACCAACACAGTCTCCTGGCCCACCAGGTTTGGGGTTAGAACTTGTGTTGACTTAATCCATAAAAGTTTTGGTGCATCCACATTTTCTGCCAAACTGCTTCTTTGTGGTCAGGCTTTTGAGTCAAAGGCTTTTGTGAGGCTCTTAATCGTTCTCCCTTCTAGGTGTGGGTAACTTGGCAGTATCCCAGCCCACGTACAACCATGAAGTGCATACATACAAATAAACTCATGCTACATCGTCCGGGTCGCCTCACTTTCTACATACAGCAGGAAGGGTAAGCGAAAACAGGCTACTGCTGACGCCTCACTTCTTTCGCTTTCACGTACACCTTTCCCTTCTTGTAGGTCCCTCAGTTAGGACTGATTTGTGCGCTTATCCTGCGGTTGATTTTGCAGCAACGTCCGTGTGTCATCCGGTGCGGACATCTTTAGGCATCTCGAAATTATTTTCAAGCCTTGACGCCCAGTCCATATGGCTGCTTTTAATGTTCTCACCCCGAAGCGAGCATGGCAAAAAGCTGCTCTCACGCTGAATCTGCGCGACATTGTTTTGTGCTGTGTATGCACGGCAGCGAAGATTCAGTGATGAACATTGATCTTGTGCATACTAGCCCGAACCTCCTGTAGTAGTCCCCGGATTATTTCAAGACATTCAACTCAATTGTCCATCTCTGACGCCTGTTTTGAGGTGCAACTTATATGCAGCGGTGCACTTGCCAACAGTGAGACTGGAAAGCTCAGCACCAATTGTTATACTACCTTTCTGAGTATCATATCAGTAGTCCGAAGTGCTTTCAATTTTTTTACGTCTAATACCAGTTGTATTTTTAGCACTCAACCAAAGAGAAGGGAAACTTCACACACCATAACTTTCTTTAATTTCGCAGTCCCCGATATCTAGCTAACGGTCCCTGGTACCAGAGAGAGACTGTTTCTAACTTGGTAATCTACGCATGGCATTACATTTATGCGTTCCCCTTCCGCTTCCCACGCTTGGATAACTCTACTGTAATTGTATGCACTGAAAGTTTACATTCGAGTGCATATGCCTCTCCCTGGCCTGACCAGAAATGCAAGTGATTTCAGGGAAAAAGAATATCAGGTGTGCTCAAAAAGTGGAGTTGGTGTTACTCTACACAACCGAAGATTGCCATGTGAAGTAATGGAATAGCAAACCTAAAGGTCGTGTTTTGAGCTTGTCAACAAAGATGCTATTAAGAAAAGAGTGTAGTCAGAATTCCTATCCCGACAGAAAATTTCTGTCGACACATTTCGTTATAGATGTCGAGTGGAAAGTCACTTGAATTCTGAGATAGGAACGCTGCATTGCATTTCACTGCATTTATTCAATAACTTCCGAAACAATTTATCATACATTGTGAACTAAGTTCTCAATACGTATATACACTAAGGTCAAGATATTAGGTTCATTTCAGTTTTTGTAGCTCAAAAACAGTACACGGAAATTCAGTGGTCACAGCTACTACCGCTTCGTTCATTCGCATAAAAGCAGCCTAGGCGGCAAAGCTTGCGATAAAAAAGAGTGTTTAAGTAGCTGTTCTGAGCTTAATTAAAAATCGTGGTTGGTCAAACAGGGAAGAGTCAGTACATTTGCCAGTCACTTTTGATGACAAAAAGTTATCTGGTTTAGTTGAGTGACGATTCCTCTGTTGTGGCTGATGCGTTTTGTCGAACGACATTGGAACGATTTGATGGTACTTGATACATCACCCTGAACGACTCAGTCGGTGATTTGTACCAGTCGAGCGACTTGAATTCGCGCTCGCCACGTGCTCCACTTGTCCGGTTCCACTGTGTGGATGCTTGTGCACAGCAGTTCTTCGAGATGGGCATCGTGTAATGCGGCTGACACAGTTTAAGAACGTTCACAAACAAATGAAACAGCCACGAACCAACGCGTTTCCATCCATATTTACGCTGGGAAACTGACTAGTAGTAAAGAAGATCCCTAGTTGAGCGGCAATGAATGTCCTTCTGATTGATACCGATTCCGGATCACGGTCTCCTCTGAATGGGAACTTGATTGAAAGCGGTCGATTCTGGACCCACTGTCTTCTGCCTTCTGTTGTGAAAAACTGTCCTTAATAGTTTATCACGAACTTCCCCAGGTATTCGTTTTTCATCAGGTTTCCCAGTATATGCGCGCATTGGGTATCTGATGCGTCGCCCGCCAGATACTCGACAATATGTCTTCTACACTTCATTTCCACAAAACTGTGGGAGTGACCGTATTGGCAAATCACGTTGGTTTTCGGTAATCCCGTCGCCAGTGTGTCGGTAAAGCGTTATCCACAGGCATCTAAACCGGTCCTTGTACCTATGCAATGATTTGTCTATGCTAAAAAGCAGTAGCTTGGCCCAATACCTGATCGTTTGACATTTGGTGAGTTCCGTAGAGTTCAAATTCTGAAATACTCGCAATTATGTCTAACTTACACTCGCGTACGCTGGAAGAACTTACACATTTCTACCTTAACAGATAAACAAGTTCACAATTGGGTACTGTGGAGCAAGTTTAACGTAAACTTGATGCTGGTTACTTGGAGCAAGCAAAACGGTTTCGCGCAGTGACGAATTGCACCCTTTACCCTAAACGTTATGTTTACCTTCACCGTCAGTGTGAAAATAACCCTCTGAGGTGGAAAAGTCCAATAGAAATGCTCAGTGTTCGGGTGTAAATGCCACCAGATGCACTTTGTTGTAGATCAGGTGGCTGCTGATCTGTTCGCCAAACGTAATAGTTTCCTTGCAAACATTTCGTCAACAAGCGTGGAGATACCATAAATACGCGGACCAGTGGACACCTCCTTCTTGCTTGCTTGTCTTTACATAGTTTTCATTATAGTGACTGATGCGATTGACTCATGTGAATGACTGATTAAGGGACGGGTTTCTTTACGATCCAAGCTGCATTGGGCTCTCCTTCATTGCAGATCATTAGTTTGCCAAACATCTTCATTCTGGCAGAATTTTTCTGATCGGTCAGCTTAGAGCTTCGCTGAGTTATGGTTTATTTTTATCCGTATTGGTTGTTTATTCTGGTACATTCTACATTCTATATGCTCCCGATTTTTAGCAGTGTTTCTTCTGTGTTTTGACTAGTCGGTTCCGCTGCGATGGGGCTTTATTTCTTAAACTTGGTCAGTTAGTTGTATTTCCTTGCTCTTTTTCAGTGCTTAATCCTTCGGTTGACCGATCAGGCAGATGTCTTCCTTTGTTCAGTTTGATTGTTTGGTTTATTCGTTGGAGGTAGTTTTGAGTCAAAATGATTTGTTCACTTTTCTGCTTCTTCTACAATTTGCCCCACTGGTTACTTGTCAATTTATGAAGTTATAGGTCAGGAGTTCGTTCGTTCTCAATAGACGGTAGACCGTGTCCATTTCGATACGTTTGTTGAGGGCATCCTCAGAGTTACGTCCTTGTTCCTTCTTGTACCAGTATGCGAAAAATCCTTCAGGTGAATTTATGTTCCCCGTGAACTTTGCGCCTGGAGACGGGAGCAAATTGGTTGTCTTTCAACAGCGAGTTTATATTCACGAAATCTGTGGGTAAGTCTCTTGTCTGGTTTTCCGAGGTAGTTTTTGCCACTGTTTGCTTCAAGTCTGGTATGTAACACTTTTCTTCGAAAATGGCTCCGCTGTCCTTTTCGGCCTCAACAGTACGCCTCGGAAAACGTTTAAACGTCTGTCTACCACTGTTGCAGTCATTTCAGTCGTGTTTGCCGTCGTCGGGTTGATCATATCAAGTTTGCGAGGGACCTCCACGTACAGCTAGTCAGGCGTTCATTTCCTTGAAAGTCTTTTTATAAGTGTCTTCTCCAATCGTAAACTCCATAGTGTTTCTGTGTCTCGGTCCGCTCAAACGTATCCGAATGTGGGATTTCGGACAGTTGCTATAGTAGCTTAGACTTCGCTCTATAAGCATCGCACCGTTGTCGAACTGAGTTTGCAGATTCCGCTTGGTAATCTCGTGATAAGGAAATACAACATAGAGAGCTTCCCAACGTTTTTCTCTTTCAATGTAAATTTGATATCATGAAAAATATTGTCCAATACTTAGGTTTTTCGCTTGAATTCATTCGTTTTAATGATGAAAATGGCAGCAAACACGTAATAATTCCGTCTTTGTGGTCCAAGCAGGCAGCTTTTTACATTGCGAAACTGCAGTGGTTTCCCGTATTATTCTCCACCTAGGAAAATAGGCAGTCTGGCGTGACTTAAACAGCTTGCAGCCACCTTTATTCCGTGGCGACTCATTGATTACGCCGCAGCTTCCCAATAATTTTACAAGTTAACTTGCCTTCGTTAAGGTCCACAGATATAAATCTTTAGTTCACACCGAATAAAACCATTATTTAGTCTTAATTAATGTCTGTACTGTGTTTATATTCAAATTTGTGAACAACCCAGTCACAAAATTTATTTAGTTGCAACAAATTCGATTTGATCCAAAGGAAGGTTTTGATGATTTTGTAAAAATCCATGCATTTGTTTATAATTTCTTCGCTTGGGAGTTTAATTTGACAATCTATGAATGTGGAAAGTGGAGCATCACTGATTGCACACTGAGACTTTTGGTGCGTATCCAGTTAAAACCACACTCATGCTGTTCATGCAAATTGATTCGGGTGGCCCATGGTTTCGATGGCTGTAGGATGCACACCGTCTCATTGCGTTGCCAATGTTGCTTGCGGTAGCAAAAGGCTGTTCAGCTGACGTTGGATTTGGCCGAAGTTACGTTATCTCTGAGAGAATTTCGGCGCATTTATTTAGCCTGGTTATCAAATTGTTGCATTCGAAGGTGAATAAATGTCGATATATCTGCGCAGCTATCCTTTATCAACCAAGTTCATGAGAAATATTCTGATTTCCCTCAGGTATTAAGAATGTCAGACGAATTATGCAGACTGCCTGAAAACTGAAGCGACTAAACTCATTAATTGCAGGTCATGTTCCCACCAGAACAGCATTATAACTGCATGCGTATGTCTCAACTTACCCTTTGTGTGCAACGAGTTACACTAAAATGAAACTAGCAGAAACTGAAAGCCGCAAGCTATCGTTTTTATCTACTTATCATGCTAATGTTTTTTCCAAATCCTGATTCAGACTGAATTGACATTTATTTGTGCCCCTATTCCAGACACTATGAGCGACAGGGGGCGGGAACTGTTTGTTCGCAACTGGTAACTGGTCTAGTGAATAATTTTAGGAAAATTGTTCCCACACTAAGCAATATCAGCTTTTGAGCTATTAATTTTTCAACAACTGAACACCCGTTGCTTTTTCTTAGTCATTAATGTGTCACTGCCTGAGGGTGATAAATTCCGCTCTGAGAATACCACTTCAAGTTGCTCGTATTCTGTCGGCTTTCTTCTGTGTTCCTAAGAGGACAAACAAATAACACAGCCTGTGAAACCCGGTAACTCCTTCCTAAGGCTAATTGTTGCCTCATTTTCATGAAACCAGTGATAATTGCTGCTACCCAGGCGAAGTAATGGTTTCGCGCTTCTTTTCCTTTCCCCAAATCACTTGTGCAAACGACACACCGGCTGTGACGTTGCAGTGTTTTGGTCTTTATAGAACTAACCGCACAGAAATGAGTTCTACGTTGGCCTGTGTTGAGACACACTTCTGATGTTAGACTTGCAGGTTTATTTGCTTTCCAACAAGCCCCCTCAGAGAAACTTTTCTGTTTATCCTGTGAAAGTTCCGCACTTTGTTTAATTTTGATTATCACTTCCGTACTCATCCGGCAAACATTACATGGCGACTTATCAGTTCAGTTGTCTCGTAACCAGGTGCGCCATTGAACTATCCCGAAATTGCATATGCTCTATCAGAGTGAGTAGGTTTTCCAGGGAATGTTTTTTCCGTAAAAGACTTCCCACCTAATGGTACGTCCGCTGTATGTGTTTCTATAGTTAGGCCTCAGTAATAGATACCTAACAGCAACAGGTAAATAAAATTGTTCAGTGATGAACGAATTATGTATATTCCCTTAAATAGGTACAATTAGCACTCCTCAAAAACCACATTAAAGATGGTCACTGCTCTACTCAATTTCATGTGCTTGTGTTATGACGGCTGAATGGCTAATGAAGCTCTGGGTGCAGATGCTGAGATACTAAGCGACGCCACTCATTGCTACAAGAGTGTAGAACTCAGGGGGGCGGGTTCATACCAGTTGGCGCACTGGTTCACCTCTCTCATATCAAGAGTTGGCTTCCGTCCCGTCTCATAAAGTCGTTGGAGCGGATGCAGATCTGCTGTTCGCCCAACTGGAGGCTTCGTAGATCGCAACAACATTGTGAGTGCTGAAGTGTACAAATGCATGTAACCAGAAAATCAGGTGCGTTTTTGCTGTGAAATTCAAATACAAAAGCCTGAGTTGAGATACCACCCCCATGATCAATCACCATCGGCAAATAATTACTAGGGGCTTTGAGATAGAACAGCCAGAAGTCTCTCCTAATGAGACGCCGCCATCGGATGGCTGCGTAATTCGTTGCTTCTGTTTTTGTTTCTAAACCTTCATTAAAAGTATCTTCGCGCTGGATTCGGGATGCAATTTTTGATGACGCAGATTACCTCCAGATCAGAAATTACTCAGGGAAAGTAACCTGCCGGCAGCGGAATCAAGGGGGAAAACGTGGCTTAAAAAATAGCCTTCTACAGACAGATGTGCCATATTTACACTGTATATAATAATTTAAAACCTACTAGAGTTCCCGTTAGTCTCTGCTTACAGATGAACACACTATTAATTGATATGTAATAATAAAAGGTAAACGGCGACTTGAAACTGCTCTGCTTAGAGGCAGTGTGACCCACTAGTATTTTACTGGGCTTATCCATACAATGACTTTAGTGCGTAGTACCGACAAACGTACTGGAGGTTTGCGCGTGGCTATATAGTGTCAGTAGATCAAACACTGTGTTCCTTGGGAAGGCCAAAAGAAATACTCAGCGGTGCCGCAAAAACATCCGCTTCAGTCTAGAGTGCTATGAAAATATGTCACCGTATAAGGTGACGAATCAATCGTATTACAATCACCAAATGGCCGAAGAAACATTGAAATATGAAGCATCACATAGTAATAGGAATGGGAATTCGTTGGCCTTTGTCGTCAATCCGCAAAATTTCATTACCCGGCGCGGTAAGCTGCGTCCTCGCAATTGCCAAAATCTACACATTTTTACACTAATGTGAATCGCAGCTGAATCATTTGTTCATGGTATTTTTCGATTGGATTCGCTGCAAAAAGCGCCTCATGTTTCAGTGCGTATAACATTTGAGTACCCTCTATTGAAGAGACACCACTTATGAGGTTTTTGTCGAAATGTTTTCAAAAACTTTATGAGTAATGTTCCTCAGGAAAACGTCTGCACTGTGTTTGACTTCTAGTTCAAATTAATTTGCATGGAAATAATCTCGGATCATACGATCATGCTCAACAAGCTACAGCCTCAATTTTGCACATGAATATCGGTGCCGGCTGGACAACTAATCGATAAATCACGTAATCTCAGCCAAAGGTCAAATGCGCTCATGTCATGCAAATGTGTAACTGGCAATCTTGAAAACGGGGATGTACCAGTGCGGGTTTTGTTTATGATTTAGCCACTCATAACCCGGTATATTAGATGCTAGATTGAGTGTTGCCTAAACATAACTTTCATTTCAAACCGATTGAAAGCAAAATTCAACACAACCAATCACATCACCAAGCATGAAATTCGCATTGATTGAACACCTGTTAAACTCAGACCTGAGTTATCAGAGATGGATGAGTCTTGAATGATTTCTGTAAATGCGCGCTACATTGTATGAGGTGTTTAAGTGCAGTTGCAATGGTCCCAAGTGGGTCAAGTCGTTCCTTCTGTACAAGACAGTCCACACTGTGTCGTCCGTTCAATGATCTAGCATTAAGTGTTTCACGTTCACGTAATTATATTAAATTTTGTCTTTGCTGTATCAGGTTAGCATCGTGTTGTCATCCTTCATTTAAAGGAAATTTGTTCTGGATGCGCGATGTGAAACTACAGAGCAACCCGGGCTGCAGCGATTCAATCAAACCTATTTATTGGGCTGACTTAAGTATGTTTAAAGAATTGTGCTTTACATGTTTATGATGTGTGACTTAACAAGATCTGTGTAATATTCCAATGGGAAGGCCAACTAAAGAGCATGACAGGACATTGCATCAAATCTCCAGACGAAGGCACCAATCAAATCCATAGACAAACTTATAGTTGGCGGACAACGTGCATTTTTCATGGACGGTGCAGATGCACGCACTTTCATTCGATCGTGAGGCAACCAGCCTCAGATATCTTCTAATCACCAACTGGTGTAAAACGAACCAACATAAATCGGTTTCCCAAGGGTAAACGAGCCGACAGAGATCATGTGCGCTATTTGGCTTGTCCGCTGCGTATCGTTAAGATATGATAGGTTCTGAGTTCATTGACTGCGATTAAAAAGCTACTTCAAACATAACTGTGGTCGTAGAAAAGGAAACACTTAAAAATATGCCACGGGGAAAGCCTTCTTTAGACCTGGTGAACGCCGATTTGTGCATTGCCTCAATTTCTGTGATGAATGCAGTGCACGCCACGGGCTGAATATGGTCACTTTCAGTGGTTGTCTGCGATAGCAAACACGCTTATGTCAGCACCGCCGCATAGCTGGCATGGGTTCTTAAATGGTAGTTTGTAACTACACTGCTTCCCGCCTACCTATATCATTTTGTCGACCGATATCTGACATGACTTTTGTAACCTAGATTGCATGGGAAGCGGTGCATCGGTTGGTGACCGACGTTTTCTGAATAGGAGTTGCAACTGACGGTTGAAACAAGACAACTGTGCTTAAAAATTGAAGCTAATTTAAATGAACAAACTTAATGGCAAAAAGCATGTATCGATGTTGTAAATAATAACCATGATTGATTGATTCGCATGCTAAAATTAGATGCCAGTTATATGTGAATGTCAGATATTCTGGTTACCTTCCTTAGTAAATGTAAATGTTTAAAGATTCGCACTCAACTTTTCTGTGTATTCTTAACCGGAATGAATTTATAGCACCTCAGTCGTTGGTAGTCATCAAATTTTCCACCGGCGAATATTCTCCAATGGACGGAAGACTTCCTATAAAGCTCATGATTGTACGCGACAATTATCGTTGGTTACTAGGATAGGATGACCCCGTAATCCTCAAGCAATGCGGGTAAATACGCTCTTCCTCTCGCAATCAAATCTACCGTGGATCTTGCCAAGTATGGCAGTCTTTATTTTGGCTCCTTACAGCAATAGCAAAACTAATGCATATAGTCAGTTATTTATATGCACAAACAGGGGGCTGAACTTTCGCATTTTGACCTCCTTCACCTTACAGAGTTAATCTTAAAATTCCTCTTTTCAGGCACCAATTTTCTACATTCTTCAGGTTCCAGGTAAGCTGTGCGGCAAGAGCTCTTTATCTTAACATGGGTCACCTTTCAGCGTAATAGTTTTCACTGCGTGCAACGCTTTCCCGGTATCCTCATAATGACAACCTGCTTTCTTAGTCTCTCCTGTTAATCACACCATGAAGGCTGATGGGACAAGCTGACCAATAATTTACGGGGTCGAATTACTTGCATGCGAGTATAGCTGGCCACACCGTACGATCGAGTGATACGGCACAAGATAAATAGGCTTAGCTTTGGGAGCAGTTTGCATTTCTGTATCACTGGTCTGAACTCTTACTGCTGGTGAGGATATGCAAACACACGACCGACACACGCAACAATGCCTGGCAGTGCACTGAGCCACGAATTGCAGCTAATGACAAAAAAATTGCACAAAATAACCTGATCTAAAAAAAAGTGATTGATGTGCTCGTTTGACTTGTCTTAGTATGTTCCTGTTGTGTTTAATTGATGTGCTCCCTCCGGCGCTTTAGTGCCGACATGGGACTCGCCAACAACGAATACAACCGCTTTGTTGCGAACAAGCAAATGCAAAAGTTACAAGAAAACTTGCATTATTCAAAATGTACATTGGACATTGATTTGGGCTGTCTGGTCGGCATAGGTGAACACTCATCATCATTGACCGTGCTTCTGTGGTATGCCGGAACACTCATCGGCCGTTGATGAATCGACCGGCTGCTTGAGCGTTTGATCGAAAGCTGGATTTTCTGGCCTGAATAGTTTGTGGTTTTCCTACTGCGAATTTGGAGGGGTTTGAGTGTCTTGCTGTGTTTCGGGCCTTCAGGGACTATTTTCAGGAATCTAAATTTCGTGACAATATCAGAGGCGTTAATTTTAAATAGTCCGTGGCAGATGGTGACAACATCTAATAACATGTTATTACTGGAAGCTCTTCTCGCGAAACTCTCAAGTGTTACTCGCGCTACTCCACGCGTCTGCTTTGTACTATATACTACAGTCAGTTTACTCCTACTCTTACAAACGTCATATGTCAAGGAACTGGAAGAATTTCAATCCCAAGTTTACAAAAACCAAAATGACGCCCCATGATATGATACACATTATATAATATGATGCCCAAATTTACAGGCAAAGGTGCCTAAAGATTACCAAGCTACGTCAAATGTAGTTAAAATTCTAACTAGTTTAGGACGACAACTTAAACTACGTCTAACGTTCGGAATGCTACATTATTGTTCAGCAATATCTGTCACCAGTCCAGTCTAAAACATATACTGAAAAACAGGGCTTTGAATCATGTGAAACTACTGACCACTTTATTATATCATCTGGCTTTGCGACCCATTTCGAGATTGATATTTTCTGATGAGGTGGCTGAAAACTTCTCAGACAAAGACCGTTTATCCACAGGATAGGCAAATCATATGAGTGGTCACAATCTGCTGATTTCACGTGATAATTATCATGTTTTCTTTAGCTCTGTAATATGCAGTAGTTGGAGACATTATGGAACTTTATTTTGGAGGAAGAAGTCTAAACATCTTGCTGTCGGAATGCACATCTCAACGTGAGGTTTGAGAGTCATAGAATGACGAACTACTGGGCATCGTTTGACGTCTGTCTATAATTTCATAGGGGTTTCTTCCTATTCTTCAAATGGCAGCTACAAATGCCGGTTTGCTTCAATGTTGTCACATGCATTCCCAAGACTGTCACCTTAAAAACTGTGCGTACAATCGCAGTTGCCCTGGATTTCGTCGAACCGGTTAAGAGGGACGAGAGTTTTCAAATTATGTGGGGCGACCTGTTAAGACGTGGTTAAGTAATGGAAACCTGGAGAAGCTGTAAAGCAATACGATTGCAAATGCTGAAAGTCGTTGGTCAGTAGCGTGGGAAACGACCGACTGCGTTTAGGTACTGCCTTCTAAAGTACTCACAAAGTACCGCTCCCCTATCCAGCTACCCTATCGCAATAAGATATATCCACCATACGTACAGTAAACATATCCCTCATAACTGAAACCTGCAGTTTTCCGACAATTTAAATAAGAATCTTTCAGCCCAAAACATGTGTAAGTTCTCCGGAAGCACCCAGAGGACTGTGTCACCTCATATTGTTTTAAAATAACCAAAATGTAATAAAGTCAGTTGATCTCATTGCCATCCTCAAGGACGGTGTACTACGACGAATCCCACACCTCCGAAGAGATTGTTTGGACTTCCTTTTCTCGGATAAGTCGTCACAGTCTAAACATTATTGGCTAAAATGTTTGATCTTACAGTACTTTTCGCTAACTAATCTAGTGTTAAAAGAGCTCTCATATTTGCAATCTGTCAGAATTATGCATAATATCCCCTCTTCAACAAGTCCTCCGTGATAAAGTTTCAGATGACCACGGCAAACTGAAGCAAATCAAGTTTGCAATGTATCAGGGATGCAGTACGATGAAACAAAGCGCCGTATCTCTCACCGCTTATATGATGATCGCCTTATATAAGAATCAGTATGGTGTTTACTACAAATGATCTTGCCATCAGAGGACAATTGCAGTATCTCAAAATTTGCGGCATGATTCATGGAAACCCATGGTTTATTTTGGCTGTTATTAGAAAGCTACAACAAACAAAGAGTGCCGAGAATTGTCCTTTAATCCTCTAACTTGCTAGGAACATCCAGCATTTAAGGAAGGATACTGTAAGTCAGACCATCACAATCTACAACAGTAGTGATTTCACAACATCTGCTGATCGCCTCTACAAAAGCAACTGTAGTGACTGTCTTTTGGAACAAATTGTTCTGAGTATTCGTAACATGAATCCAGAAAAAAATTTCCCCAGGTTGATGAGGATAACAAATCTATATCAGCCACAGCACTGTTACCAAGTCCCATTGTGCAAGCGATGTGGTTTTCCAAAATGATTCAAGCATATGTTTGGTGGTTTTGATAAACAAAACAGCGACCAACCGTAATTACCGTACTGTTAATCAAGGGAATAAAAGGTTTGCTCTCTTAACAAAACTGCAATACCCACGGCACAAACATGACGAAGATGCAAGTTAGTGCTGCATTCAAAAGCAGTGGTGAAATAAAACCTCGTGCGTACGTGCGCTAGCCCTCCAGGGATCAAAGAGTCAAATACAAGTTGCACCCGGAAAAAAAAGTAAAATCAATTTGCACGTCGAACACTGTTTCGCAGGTGTTTTCGAAAGTTTCATCTTGAACAAAGAGACGACGGTAACGTACATGAAAACGAACGTAACAAAAATTATTGTAAACGGAAAATGCAAACGTTTAGAAACTCAGTAGCACAAAGGAATAGTGGTAACTTGACGTGAGTTGCTCCTTTTTGGCAGGTCTGATAGGGCCTGTGATATAGAACCCCCCAGGCTGAATACATATGAATAGTCGCAACACACCGCAAATGTTAAGAACACTCCATGATTGATTCTCTGGCAGACCGCGTTTGCCTTAAAAATATTTACATCATGTGTCCATTTACAAGCGATTACGTGCACTGTAAGATCCCAAGATTGAAATATTTTACTGACTTGAAACTTGACCTGCATTAGTGACCAAACGTAGCCAGCTGCTTCTTTGATAAGCATAAAGAAGCTTTATCACATTTCTCATAACAACAGTTTGGAATAGCTGTTACCAAAAATACAAGGCATACTCGTTTTGTTTGGCAGCCACGGATTAATAATGTTCCAACTCAAGAAGACAGCGCCTTCTGCTATATAATCTCGCTTCTGTACGATTCTTTTGGTACGATCCAGGCAGTACTTCATTAGACGCAAATATATATATATATATATTATTCATCTGTGCCACGATGGCAGTAGCATGAATAAGAAAATTTTATTTAATGCGTCATTTGCAAACATTCGGTTTTCCTAATTATTTCACCAAAATTCCAGTTTGTTTCTAGTGTATCCTAGACTATTTTACTCATAATAGTGAGGTAAGTCTAGGATCATCCGTGTTGCAGACAAACTCTCCTATTTGAACAACAATGACTAGCTTGGTAGTTATTGAAGAAGCAAACGAGAATCTACTCGTACAGTCTATACGGATCAATAGTCTGTTTGCTACCTCAACGATCAGACTCTGACTTGTTGTCCCATTGTTTCTGTCCTCAGACCCAAACTGTTACTGCATAATAAGAGAAAGTAGGCAGTCACCTTAAAAATAGGATATGCGTCTTGGCACACGTTTGTTTCAAGATTATCGTTTTAGTTCTAGTCTTGTAAAAAGCTAGTTTGCGTTCATCTACAGATGGCTTAATGTAACACACCTCTTCAGACACAAAAAATTCAGTACATTTGTTTGCAGCATGCATGCAATTGCCTGTTTTGTGAATAAACATTTGGCTCAATGCAAGCATTGACAAAAGTTGCATCATGCTTATAATGGGAGAATTTATCGTTTTTCTGTTATATTTCCTTTAGTAGATAAGCTGGGTGACTTTCAGGTATGTGAGGATAAACTTAGCCTTACCAGGTGCTGACACACGAAAAAAAGGGAAAATATCAAAAGCACATATGTACAAGATGTCTGTATCCAAATGATCTCAAGAGTTAGCCGCACGGGAAAGGTTAATCTTTCGACGGCTAATCACAATACTAATTAGCCGCTCACGGTCGAACATCCAGGTGTTCATCCACTGTCTGGAAGGTAATGGACTCAAAAATCCGAGTTTCAAATGAGAAAAGCCTGTTTTCCGTTCCATTCTCTATTTCCTGAGGAATAATTTATTGTTATTTTCACTCATGTGCAAATAGAGTGGGCCATTTAACGGATTACAGCTGAAGATACACAGGCGTCGCAATAACCGTGAATGCTTTGATAATTTGATCCAACAACCAGTGATGACGTGTGCTTAAATTATACATCATTCCAAAAATATGGATGGAACGATCACTTGCAGTCACGTTTGTTTAAAAAAGTTGTCAGTCGTGTATGAGGCCCGCGCTAACTCCAGGTAACGGCCCCAGTATGTCACTTAACAAATGAGGAATGTGACAAACAGAATGGAAAGTACCCAAGTTTGTGTAATATTATTAGTAAGTAAGCAAATGTTGATCACACAATTTCAGGTTCGCCAAAATTGCGTTCACAGTGTTCGTGTTTAAAGTATCCTTCAAAATTCCGCTCCTGGTCTTATTTCAAGGCACCGTTAGTTTTGCTTTTGCGCATTTTATTTCAGCTCCGGTTTTTTTTAAACAGATGTATGCAGATTGGCATGTACCAAATGCTTGATTCAGCTGTTGTTGGCTGGACCGCCTCGAATGAATTTGTGAACGTGTCTTGATTCGTGAAGTTGTCCAGGTGGGATCTATAAAATACCACCTGCAAAAAGGAGCAAAACAAGCCATTTGTCTACCCAACAGATACCAAAGATCCTTTTAAACTGCATTGTATGTTCTTCTCTGCCATTTTTGGTCGCTGATTTGGTGCCGTCCACTCCATTTTTGATTGTGACTATCATGTCAACGTTTCAAACTAGAAACGGTGGAATATACAGTATTTCGGTAATGCCAAAATATTGTTTGCTTATAGGTGGTTGGCAGCATCTTCCTGATTTTCTTTTAGTCTGTTACTTTTAACTGTTAACGGATGTGTCTATATCGCTTTGAAATTTGAAAGCCAGTCGGAATGGAGGGAGTAGATTATTTTGAACTGACGCTATAAGCTAAGTGTTCTTCAGTGAATGAAAAAGTTGTCTATTTGCTAGCCTTTGGTTCTCACCTGAGGCACGAATAACTGCTATCCTCAATCATTAGACACTGACGAGTACGTTTTGTACTCACGCTATCGAAGTAACGTGAACTGAAGTTGACTGATTAATATTAATTTACTAGACTTCTCTGCCGGCACGTTTAGGAAACCTACGGCGGCGTTAGTATAGAACAAAACTTGAGGCCATAATTACATTTTGATGATTTCAACAGGATGCTTACGCAGCGAATGAAAGGAAGGAGGCCTTCGCTGCGGAGTGGCAGTTTGCGAATCAAGAGCTAAGTGCTCTTCTGGTAACGACGAATTTCGCGCAGTGCGACGGTGCCGGGCCTGTACCGATGAGGCTTCTTCACACCACCAGTCGCCGGCGCGCTTTTGCGAGCGGCCTTTGTGGCGAGCTGCTTCCTCGGGGCCTTGCCACCAGTGGACTTCCGAGCAGTTTGCTTAGTGCGTGCCATCCGGGGATTTTCACACGGGTAATTGCCCACATTGGCTAATGCTTTCAAGGGATCGATTGATAAAAATATCTCGTAAAGAGAGTTTCGTCACCTGAAGAGTATAACCAATGAAACCTAAGCCATTGACAGTTCCGGTTTGAATATTAGATGGAATGTAGACAATCTTGTATTAGGAACTACTAACTGCGCTGTGTGGATGTCCATCACCAAGAATGGTTCATTTAATTTTCCCTTCCGTCTTAGAAGTATTTCTGGTGTTTAAATCTTACACAAGTGCATTGTGTTAAACCGTTTTCTCAATTTAATCTGTGCGTTTTACCTTCATGTAATCGTAAAATAATCGTTAACAATTATGTGGCGGAATCCCTTCCTGACCACAAAAGCATCTTTCCAACACTTGGGAATTTACCGCTTGAAAAGCTTTAAAATGCTGACCCAGGTGTACAGCCAACCCAGAACCATTTCAAAATTTCTGCACGGAGAATTGAAAGTTCCTTGTATCACAACTTCTTCGGCATTCTATCCGCTTATTATGTTTGTTCTGACGGTGATCAAAATTTACCAAAATAGGGTGGAACTTTGGAGGTGTGAGTTGTGTGGCTTTTTGGAAAAAGAGTTGCAGATGGATGGGCAAGTACAAATATGAATTTCAACAGGTTTGTTAAACTTTCGTCCCGTTACTTGCGACTATCATAATAGCAAAAAATATGTAGCAACTTGAAGCTAGACGATCGCAAAAAAAGAGGGTTCCGAATTTACCTCCAATCTATTAATCAAACCGGCCGTCCACAAAATCAGACGTGTGATTCAACGGGAACTGAGAGTATAGGTTTCCGCTTGGTACACAGTAAATCATTTGAGGACAAGATGAAAGAGAACAAAACCGGAGTAATGTGCAGAGTAGAACTAAACCCTTATGTCAGATTGTCAAACTGGAAGGCAATTCAAAAAATCACAACTAAAAGTGCGACAAATTATGGAAACAGTGTAAATTGTAAGAAGGCTGTATTGTGTGAGATTCTGAAGTTCCCGCGGCGATATCATGCTGCAGGTGGAGTCTGTCTACATTAACAATCCCAGGTACAATGGACTATTTTTCAACCTACTTAGATATCAAGAGCGAACACCTTTCGAATCTCGAGGGTAATTTTACCATTTGGCGTTGTTGGTTGAACTTAAGTTATGAACCAGCAATATGACTGGCTTACACACAGAAAGGACACAATTCCAATTAATCTTTAAGCCACATGTTCGCGTCAGGTAATTGCTGAATGGATGCTGTTGACTACTTCTCAGCTTCAGAGCTCGTTTAAATCGCATCGAAAGCAGAAAGTGTTATAAAACATATGAGCCAGCAGCAACAAATGACTGGAAACGATAAGCTACAAGCGTTTTGAGGCTGTGGTCTAGAGTTTACACGCTGATGTACAGTTTCGTTGCTACTTATTTCTCGAAGGTATAAGCTGAATTTCCCCGAAACTGTTTACTAGTTCGCCGTTGTTTATGCCTCTGTCCGACTGCAGCGAGACGCTGTTTGCCCCCTCTAAGAAACCGCACAGTACTTAATCAGCGACCATTTAGGATAAACCTTTCAGTGTTGCATAGGAGAATTCTGGGTTTCAAGCCATTTTTATCCGAGAAATCACTAGACCGTGATAGAAAACACACACCTACTAGTGCTTGAGCAGTACACATGGTAGACCCCACGAATCGGACAGGATAATTAATCATCTAAGGACTGTTTACGGCAACGGTTGCATTCCGAATCCAGACCTCATTCATTATAGAATTCAACGAATTTGCTGGAGGGTTGACGTTGACTTGTTTTTTGAGCTGTGCATTTTAGTTACGAACGCTTCATCACCAGCTGAGCTGACATCAGCGGAAGTGCACTGTGGGTGGAATTGGGTGATTCTTCCGCCTGAGCCGCCAATATTGTCTTCAGCTTTGACTCGTTGATCGGCTTTCGTTTATGAAGCCCTTTTAATGTAGCCATTGTCTAGAAGATATGCATGCAGGTGACTTGGTACCTGAGATGCTTATCGAAAAGCTGGCCATGTGTAAGCTGACGTATGTACTGTATGTACTACATGTGGACGCACTATCTGAATGTAAACCGTATCTCCGTTGTGAAGGTTTGAGTAGCTTTGAGTGTAGCTTTCAGGCCACTGGAGCAAACGGCATTCTTCGAATACCTTGGTCTATGCGCTTAATAATATTTAGTTATTTCAGTATTTGGACAAATGCCGAGGCAAGCCACTTAGCGAATTCTGGTATTATGAGGAAATACTGTCTGCAGGTCAAAGCAATCGTCGTGTTAATAGCCATTCCCTTCTAATTTTGGTTAAATTTTGTCGGTAAATAATAAAGGTGGCCAAATAATTTGTGTTGTGCTATGCAGCGGTCCGACTTCTTATACACCTCCTTTCATAGAGCTCTGAAATGAAAGGCCTGTTTAGGTGAATCCCTCTGCAGTGAGCTTTACAGAACCACCCAATTTTTTAAGGCACCCGAGTTCAAGGCAAACGTCTAATTGCGCTAGCTAAACCAGTTGACTACTGTTAGTAGTTCGCAGCTGCGACAACAATAAGGGATGTCTAACCTTTGGTTCACATCAAACATATGGATTGTTGCACGAGGGGTACATAATTTTTTTTATTGATACGTGATAACCAGAGCATTCACATCACGAAGGAAGCCAAGCATGATGCGGGCACTTTTCTGATGGTTCGTGGTCGTCGCGATATTTCTCCTGCGTTGATTACAGGTCAAAATACCTGAACTTCACCGTAAACGACCAAACCTGACCAAGCCAGGTAGGGACAGATGAAGACACCGTATTTGGTGCCACCAACCCACCTTATTTCCGTAGCTTGTGTACTAATGAATCTTTGCAACCAAAGCTTACTTTCTTCTGAGAGTATGGCTTATTTTCGTCACATGTCAAGCCGACTGAATGTTGAGCGGAACAGTCTGTTTGCGATAAAAAAACAAACCTTGAAAGCGTTTATCTCCTTTCAGTTTAGTAAGGGTTGGATATCATCGACAGCAGAAATACGCTCATGTTGCGAGCAACTTTTTATATCTGCTTCGGCAACGTCCAACATACTACGAGTTTTATGATTAGATAAAGATTACATAGATTGGGAGCCAAAGCTGTTTGTTGTTAGTTTTACCTTTAGGCACACTCGGGGTAGCCACATACGATTGTTTGGTGCCCTGACCTGAGTTCTATTTCAAGTGATGCCGTCAAAAATCTCGCAAGGGAAACGGAATCCTTCAGCGCCTGAGGTTAAACATCAGCTTAAATAGGGAAAACGCTCTTTACTGATAAACATCTATATCCGTTTTGTGGTTTTGTTTGATGCAAAGCCATCAAGTCAATTTCTCTGACATTTTGGAAACTAGAAAGAGCAAGGAGGGGAAAATAAACGTTGTTATGGATTCTCCAGAAACACTGCAAAACACCGACGACAACAAGCGTGCGGTATATATTTTCTATTCGACTAGTTTCCTGGATACCAAATGCAATTTTGCACGTGTCAAAAACAGGTGTGGTGCTATTGTTACGAATAGATTACAAAATGGGGTTATACAGTTGAACTCAAATTCTTTTGATTACCACACCGTTGACCTGGGGAAAACATCAACTTCCACACATGACCAACTTTTTGGACAACCAGTCACACAAGTCTACCCTCAAATAATCTGGCTTCTTGGTCTAAAACGTTGAAGTATTTACAAAAAAACCTTAGCTTATAGCACATGCAAACGGTTAAATCGGTACAGCGCTTACATCTCCTTGAAGTTAACTAGAGGTATAGTGATACGTTTGTTCAAATGTCTCGAAAGCACGCGCCGAATTACAAATGCTCTAAAAGAGTATTTCAACTTTATCGCTATCTTGGTTAATAAAAAATATTGTCATAACCTTTATCCCGTTTCACACGCCCTATATGGTCTCAACTATATCCAAGCATATCTGAGTAGCCTGATATTTAATGGTTCATTTCGTTTCTTCTAAACTTGAAATAGAAACGTTCCGGCAGTGAAATGCGCAGCCATACCTCTTGGTGTAGGAATTCTATAACACGCTGTGAATTTTGTTTTATTGGATGTAACAGGAAGGTCGTAACCGGCCTACTGCTTATAGTTGTGTCTGAATTCCCAACTTCGTGTGTGGGCTAGGAAGACAGAGATGACCATTTTTATGTTGCGACGAGAAATTTGAAGTCCATTATGCAATGCGAAATAGTCCCAGTTTCAGTGCATTTTATTCTGGAAAACTCTTACAAAATAGTTCCTATAGTAAAACTAGAAACCCAAAACTCCACTGTTCGAGTGCGACGAGTGTATGGCGGCCACGGAAGACCGTTGTTTTCAAATGTTTTAACAATTATCTAATCTCGGCCATTGACTATTCATCATGACCAGTGTTGATAAGTCACGTCAACAATAATTACAATAGACTGGGTGAAGAATCTCTTTTGCTCGACTCAAACCAATACCGCTTTCTTTTCTTTCCGGTGGCCGGATTAGTGAATGACGGTTGATGAAATGTAAATAGTATTTGTGGGACAGTATGCCAAACGTATGATATGTGAAGTTGAATGCACACGACCGTGTTTTTGATACAGTTTCGTTTTAGTTTTGATGGTAATTTGACACACACAGTCAATCCGTTTAAGGACAGTGCATTCAGATGCTTAAAATACGATAGAGAACATAAATCCTGCTTACCGATGGCAATGGTTTGTCAACCAAAAAGTTCGTAAATCAGTAAATATAAAACCCACAAGAATTGTCAATAAAGTAAACGATGTTGGTGGATGCAATGCCGCATAACGACTTCAGAGTATACCTCACATTGCACTCAAAAGGCTCATTGATGCAAGAAGGATGGCAATCGACGTCTGTTCATCTTGCAGTTATGTGAACAGCTAATGATATATAGAAGCTTCATTTACTTGCCTACTGCAGTCTACATATTGTTCATCTTACCCTCTTGTAACCCCCCTGACAGGCAATCTGACGATCGTAACCAGGTTTGTCGTAGATGTTGCTTTTTTTAGAGAACAGGATGTGAATAACCCCGAAAAACAACCCACCATATTTTTTGATCTCAGCTGTGATTTACGAGATTGATGCAGTTAGATCATTTGCACACCGCTTTCCCTAGCAGTTTTTGCTATTCGCTACACCGTTGCTAACATTGCTTTCACACACGAAAATAAACTAAGATGACCGCTTGTTTTAGCACTTCAATTCCTGCCAGTCGAATTTCTGCAGCCTAAGTAAGAAAATGGAGGAAGAAAAGTTGACCGCTCTCAAGTGAATCGATTTCTTAGAGAATTAGCCGCATTGCA
Organism: Clonorchis sinensis; assembly: GCA_003604175.2. NCBI lineage: Eukaryota > Metazoa > Platyhelminthes > Trematoda > Opisthorchiida > Opisthorchiidae > Clonorchis > Clonorchis sinensis. The sequence continues at coordinate 70,134,766 of CM030369.1, read as the reverse complement.
CTAAGGTGTTTTATCCATTTTTCATCCGTCCGGATACTTATCTCCATCAAGTTTATTAGGATTTCTTTGTCTAAGGATGGTGGAGTGAGAGCCATCTCTTCTCCAGCTTGGCATTACCAACACATCTTGTCTACTCTTTTGTGTAGCTATGAAGTTGTTTATTCCACAGCATAGCCGGTGTAAGAAGGTCCTAATTCACTTATCCTGGACTTTGATCAAACCCCCGTAACAGGTTTTCGCGAGATATCGCACTTCTCCCTGGCGGTATTTTGAGAAACGCTCCGGATTCTCATGGACAAAATTCCTCTTCCTACAAGCACTACTTGAAGAAACTCAAATTAGGACCCATTCTATGGTACATCAAATGCTCTCAATGTAAGATGAATAGGATTCTTGTGTAACGATTACTTTTGGAACTATCTAGTGGACTGTGATAACCAGGTAGCATGTTGACTACCTCGATAAGAATATAACACACTGCAGCCCATGCAGCAGAAAAAGGACGGTAAAATATGTTTCTAAAAGTAAATAAATAGAGTCCGTTTGTTGTGGAGCTATGGGCTTCTTTCGTCGTCAGTCATCTTCGGCAGAAATCTCAATCCTATCTCCTGTCTTATCTTCTTCTCTCGACCCTTAAGCATTTTCTTGTCACCTGCAAGTCCATCAATGAAGTAACATGGTGCGGTTTTAGCTGACTTAACAGAACCGTAGGACCATCTTCAAAGAGTATATAGTTATTGCAACTTTGTATAATGTAGGTGCATTGAGCACCCGTTTCTATTCAACACACCGCGTGCAACAACGTTTTTTTCCCCATTCCCCACAGGGCCTTCCATATTCAGTTTTTTTTCCGTCCCTCGGACCTTGAAGGTTCTCAGTATGTACTGGAATCTGTTTTATTGTAATAGATGATGGAGCAAGCAGAATTGGGTACCTTGGTGTGTGTCAATCTTCAGAAGAGCAAAGCCTATGGTAATGCTATTTGTAGTCACGTTTGTAGAGATAAAAATGATTAGTTAGTACGAGCTGTCCCCAAATGTGTGGTACTAGGAGTGATTCCTGAAAATGCTACTCAAGACCCTAACCCCATGCATTCTTATTGCCCCGCAAAGCTGGCACTGAATGTTGTCTAGCAGAAAAGACGAACCAGTTCTCATTCTGCGATAAGGAGGCATTTTTTGGCTTGTTGCACCAAATACCCATTACTAGAGCAAAGTGAGACAACTGGGAGTTGACCTTAAAGCATTTGCCCCTTTTTTCTGCGACGATGTTGTTCAGGATAAGGTCAGGTTATCGTTTTCTGTAGGTGGTTTTTGCAATGAAGAAAACTATTGGAGAATTAATGACTGATCCTCATATGTAAATCTTCAGTAAGAGGTTCGTCTTTGCGAGGAGTAATCGTAGCAGTAAGATGACCTGCTTCCAAACAGATTCGATTCTCATGATAACTCATTTGGATGTAAAAAACAGTGAAACGAGTTGAAATGCAATGGTTTATAAGAATAAGGGTTACGTGCTCAGTTGAAGCTGCAAAGTAATTTATCTGGTGAACAATGTAAATTATCACTGAATGCGTCTAGTCGCGGTGAATGACACGTTAAATTACGCCCGGAGTCTGGAAAAATAGGCTTCACATAAAACAGCTTCGCACTAAACTAACGAAGAAAAAACAGTCATCGAGTTTTTTGTTATTTTGTAACCAAAATGTAAACTCTGGTCGACTGTTTCCCGTTTATAAGTTTAACTATAATGACATTTATTTACCTTCTGTTTGTACTTGTAAATACTGAAAACTTGTGTAAGGGATTTTGGGTCGCGCAATGCTTGAAAACAATGAACGTTTTGCGTTGGATTTACGACACATCGTACGCTTTGCTGCTTAATGTGACACAGGTCTTATTAGTTTCTATCTCACTAGTCAGCTGTATTCTTAATGACTTCTTTAATTCTACCTCATTGGGGAGTTGCGCGACATTTTGCACCACATGCACATCTCGGTAATCTATAAAACAGCATTTCTCAAGTAGGCTATACACAGTAATGAGACTTTTCATGGCAACTGCTTCGATTGCTTGAGGTCTAAATGATATTTTACCTTGGTGAGTCATCATGGATCCTGACTAAAGCATTTGGCGCGTGCTACTCAATCACTCCACCACAATCAACCCCATAGAAACATGATCTTATTATGATTATTATTATGATCATTAGAGATCTTTCAGTCCTTCGATGGCTGAATTGTGCTTCAGTCAAACCGCATAAGGTATTTTAACATTAATACCTTTGCTATGGTTGACAATTGCTGTAAAAAAATTCTAGTTTTACACTCGACTGTTTTCAATAAGGTTTCGGCTTTCAGGTGCAAATACTAAAATGAGCCATTTCACTAAGGCACTAACAATTTACGTATACCTGGTTACTTTTAACGTTCTGATACAGACAAACTCTAAGTTGTGGGTTGGGTTACGAATGATTGGCCACCTGACGTCTTAATTAACGGTTTGAGACCAGGAACTCTAGACTAGGAATACAGCGACCTGTATGTGCTCTTCTGGCGAATCTGATTTCAGGCGAGAATATAACTAGCGGTCTATTAATAGAGCAATCAGCTGACCACTGAACAGTCAGAACATCTGATTTGATTAATCATCAATCTTTTTAGAGGGCCTGGTAACTATGATCCTATAGGATTTTAATTTTGCTGGAGGTCTAGGCTAAGCGCTTGAGAATACCGCTACTTTCCGGGTTGAATGATAGATTTTGTCTCTACCGTAAAATGACTTAGGTCTGTGATACACATCCATTGATTTCCGTGGTTTTCTTAATGCGAACCCTGGCATATACGATCAAATCAAGCAGTAGCCTATCCCACCATACAATATAAGTTAGAAATGACCCATTCACTGCCACCCCTAGCAGTACAGATGGGTAAGGTGACAATCCAGTATGGATATACGGCGCTAAAAGAAAAAATGTAGAAAAACACCTATAGTAAGCGCATTTTGCACTTTGGCGCTATTTTTGGTGAAAAAAAAAACAGATTACTGCGGAGTAAAATATCAGGATCCTCGTCTTTTGTTTTGGCCTTAAAAAATCCGGGCACGTCAGTCCTCTTTAAAAAGGCCATAGCTCAGCTCAAACGTCCAACTACGCGTTAATTACAAGACTATCGTTCATTCGTACATTATCTCAGTTTCATCTCCCACATTTTGTTTACATATCCTCCGTCCATGCATTCGTTTAAACCATATTTTGTTCTTCTTTTTTGCTAACCAAGCATCGATTTATCTACCTATTACATGACACTCTGTATCCCTGATATTATATATATATATATTGGTGAATTCACTTCCATGTGTGATCATCTTTTACTCCAAAACCACTTCTATGGTAAAATAGAACCTGCTTTGAATACTGTTGTTAATCTGCAGACAGAATCCCAAACGACATGTCAACTCCGCCTCATGTTATTCAATCTACGTCAACCACGACAGAATGCAGTAAGTCGCTCGTGTAGTTATCATAAATAAACTGGATCTTTATGGATGATTTAGATAGGTTAACATCTACTTCGGATAATTCAACATGTATACTGCAAGTCTGCCCTGCCGCTTGTTTAGCCGGAAATCTTCGACTGACTGAGCACCAACTCGTGTAGAAACATAATTAAGCACGAGTGAGCAAAAGCCCGTCTCTCGTGAAAACTAAATTGAGATGCAAATGAGTGTATTTGTCGAAAACCCCATCTCGTTGAGAAATCGGCACGCAGCTGTTCTCAGCTAATCCTGTCGACATTTGGTTCGGACTGCAGAAAGGCATACAATTCGATCAACTCTGTCCCTAAGAAGTGAGTGTACCTAATAATACGGATTAACTGCTTCATTATGTATGATTTTATGGTACCCGTGCTTTACACACAGCGCGAACTCCTAAGGGGCCTCAAGAAAAACGATAAAAAATGGAGCAATTCACGAAAAGAGAACTGCTTTAAAGAAGAACAATCCACAGCTGCACAACACGAAGCATTAAATTTCCCAGATTTATAGCTCATCTTGTTCTTAACGCCCTACTTTGTTACTTCTGTCATTTTACTGCAAATAACCGGATATACTGTTAGCTACTTACGCGGCAGTGTCTTTGGACACGTTTTTCTCTTTAATTTTTTCTTCTTACTGACCAAACTGCTGCTCTCAGTTTTGTAAATGATCGACATATCCTTCTACCGCTACTTTCACTGATTCACTGTGTCGGTGGAATCTGTTTGATTACGAAATCCAAAGGTGTTTCGCTTCTTCTTTGCTTGGTTATGCTTTCCCAGTCGAGCTTGTCCGGGCTTTTGTCCATAGTGATGCATAGAAAAAGAATAAGATGAAGAGGCTAAACACTCCGGAAGTTCGTTTGTGGAGTCTTACGATGCTGCTCAACAGTAAAAATGCTTCTGTGAGGATCGAAAGAATGTTGAAAATGTACCTTAGATTAAAGATTGCAGGCAAAAAATATGCTGGTAAGACGAGAGCTTTTTATGTGGCGGCTAGTTTGTCTTATGCTGTCTTAACACAGATGGAGCTTTTAATTGACAGCTCTCCTCCAGGTCCATGCAACTCATTCACACAATAGCTGCCCATATTTGTAATTATTTTATTCGAAAAACACTAGACAAAACTTGACGTTTATCCTTACGCTGGGGTTTCAGTATAATTGCAACACTCAGGGGAGAAAGTTTTAGGAATGATGCTGTCTTCTAAGACCACTGTGAGCGATGAAAATAACACCCAATAGAATTGTTGAAGACCAGTAGATCACCTTGATTTTAACCTAGCATTCTGCTGTCTGAGAAACCCCTTTATTGAGATTATATGAACCCAGTTAGCTGCTGAAAGTGTTATACTTTACTTCCTAAAACGCTGCAGTAATCTCTGTTCTAATAAGCTTTTTTCAGGAGCACTACCTTATCGTTCCTCTTAAAAACTCTTATGGGATCTTGTTTTCTCAGCGGCGCGCAGTATTTTAGTTTTCACTGTCAAAACACCTACAATCTGTCGATCCTGACTAGGGTTGCTAAGACAAACAAAAATCTGAAGCCTTAAGAAATATGGTCCCAACTTAAGCCTAAGTAGCAATATACAAACAAGGAAACGAATTGTCTCATTTTTTTCTTGGAGGATCACTATCCATAATGTTGTTCAAAACTCTGATAGCTCACGCTCGGTTTTTCCATCATTGAGTCCCATCAGATAATTATGTTCTACAAACGGTGGACCTGCAAATCCTTCCAAGCATAACTTCGACTTCTTTATGCGTCGTTAGGTTTTCCATTATCGACTTTACTGAAGGATTACTTTCTCGAGAAGTACAAGCGGTTTCTTACCAGGGCAACACTGTTGTTACCATATAACGTGACCGAGCTACCAATATAATGCTTATTTGTAGACTACTGCATAAATTCCAACATGAAAGTAAAGGAAGATGCTGGCAGGTTTTATTGAGCATAGTGCTGAATGATGAAAAACGTACTTTGCTGACATTTTCGGATTGACAACTCGCAATATCGTCAAACAGAAAGTGACATTAAAACTTAATATTCTTTAGTGGAACGTTCGTTTGAATTCGATTTTGGGTTGAAAGTTGTGCACCAGAGTTTTTGAGAATGGGACTACAAATAATTTGCCACACTTGGGCTTATTGTTATCTCACCATTCAGCTCTCGACTTTTCTAGACAAAGGATAATGTGACTTATCATTGTTGCGGACAGTGCCAAAAGCACGTGAGACTATTATGTGCAGGTCACGTGTTCATTAGCCGTTGTCAGAAGCGTAGAACTCTAAGTATTCTAGCGGAGGCGAAATTATACACTTCATCAGTGACCTACCTGAAAGCAGTAAGGAAAGTGCTTGAACGATACTTGTAAATGTGAGGTTGCACAATAAATCCCATTGAATGTGATGAATTCACTGACGCGAAAACATCATTAAGCATATGTGTGATTAAAACCTTGGATATAGCCTCATGAAACGTTATTATTTGCCAAATTCGACACATGTTTAACCAAACTACCAAGCAAAAGAACAAACCGTTCGCTTTTTGATATGAAGCGTCTAAGCAGCAAAAGCTTTCTCAACAATAAATTCTCCAACGCTGACTTATTTCTTCACCTATATGTTCCTATTGCCAAAATAACTGTTGACACGCCTTTGCTTTTTATTGTCGCAGTACCGAACTTCATTTTCGCTCTTCTAAGGTCATTGATAATGGAGTAAATTGAATGAATTGGCGAACGGTCATCAACTGAATGACGTGTTGATATTGGCGTCGTTGAATTAGTTGATTCCTAATTATCTGTGTCTGTATGAAACAGGACTGATATCACAAATCAATAAATGACAAATACAAGTTTTTGGCACATCACGTCGTACTAAAAACAATGGATTCAGGTTTCAAGTAATACTTGAAAAACGGCTTCCTCGAAGTGCCGAAAGCAAAGCTCTTACGGTGTCTTCCAAAGGCTCATTAGAGCCCCGTGTGCCAGAGAACACTCAAAATCAAATTTTCAAAAGGCCAGGTGTTCATATAATTCTAAAGGCTTGCAGTACAAGGCCAGAAGTGTCATTTTTTCCAAAAGAAATTCCATTTTCCAGAAAATCGTGCCTGAAATGCATCCTTGTTCTGCTGCATCGATAATCATTTCGTCTCCGGTGAAATATCTTTGTGACCATGCTTTCTATTAACTGACCATTTGTTCTTCTCCAACAACAGGTGATAAGTTTCGAAAAGTCAAAGGATGCCTTAAAAACCGTTTTGTGGAGGCGGTGTTTAAACAAACTACAAAATAGTCAAAAAGAATTATAATGGCAACATATGTCTAAATGCTTCAGGCGTTCCTTGAGCACTGGCTGAGTTAAAGAGCATTCTGAAAGACATCCGAAAAATATCTTCTCAAATGTACACCTACCGGTCACGTCCCAAACTTTTCAAACTTTTCAAACTTGTGTAGCCGGTTTTCTCCCTTCATTCTACTTCCCATCATGATGATTCGAACAAAACTGCCATTACATGAGCACCCCAGTATTGCAGCCCGTAACAATTTATATGGCTAGAATAGTTGAAGCGTTATACAGAGCACACGTATGTCTTGTCTCAGCTCCACAGTCTGCGGATTATTCCCCAAGTTTGTTGTCGCCCAGTGCGACTGGTTTGTACTTTGACGCTGTGAAAGCATGCTTATTTGCTAGCACGTTACAAATTGCTGGTGTTAGTGACAACCATAAGGATGGTACAAGGACAGTAAACAAGCTGTACACTCATCCCTCAGCTAAAATGTGTAGAAACTCCTAAACCCTAAGCCACGAACAGAAGCTATTCTGATCCAGTTGGAATGGGCTACACGTCTTCAAAGCGTTTCTAACCTCATTCCATGACATGAGTACCTCTAGGTTATACCCACATTAAAAGTTTATCCATGGAACGTAGTAACAGGGATAAGTCTGACGACGAATCATTGATTTCGACCTACCTATTAATGTCTAATCATTGGAATGCGTTAAAATTATTCCTTCTCTATGTTTTTTTACAGTATGCAAAGCTTTGAGAGGTCTTACTCAAGGGTTGCACCAGCAAGTGTAGTTAGTCTGTGCCAAAACCCGAGAACAACTATACGGTTGTTTTTAATTTTAGCTATGCCCCCACAAATCTCTGAGAGGATTCGAACCCATGAGATTTCAGCAATTCGCTAACACTGAGACGTTTAGCCGCAGGTGGCTGATAAGCAGTATAATATGGCGTCGCATTCTTTGGTCACGAAGTCAAAGTCAATTAGTCGTGAGTGATTTCTCAGATGAAAGTTTCACCTATATAAACTTTTATTCCTTTTGAACAATCCATACTTCACTGGGAGCATGAAGTGATCTGGCACATCCAAATCAAAAGTTGGCCCTGTGAATGAGACGTTCGAAGTAGAAATATTCTAGCCTGGGACTGGAAAATCAGACTAAAAATTGATCCCAACAAGAACAACAGATATTTCACGCAATTTTTGAGGACTGGAAAATCAGACTAAAAATTGATCCTAACAAGAACAACAAATATTTCACGCAATGTTTGCTGCGCAGCTAGCCAAAAAATAGGACACAATAACCGTCTCCGTAAATTACTCCTGCTCAATTGACCTACCTGACTTTTTACATCAAAAAGTTCTTTTATAGCCGGCCTGACCGTTTTACGAGGATGATTTTTTGTATTTAAACATGGCCTCCGAAAGAAAACGCATAAGATTTAACGATGGAAATTCGCCTTGCATTCAAATAACCTGATACTTCAGGGGACGAAAGGAACGGAACTGGATTAGCAGCTGGAGAAATTATGCCCCCTCCAGTGATTAGACGTACGCAGATAAAAATTGTAAAACCCGAAACAGACACGACGGATGCTTTGTGTTTTTGCTACGGTGATAGTAATTTCTCACAAACTCCGCTTGAAACAAACAGAGTAAAATGTGGCACCGGAATTCTAAAGAGAAGTAGTACGTCTGATAATCACAGTAGTATAGTTTGTTCGTTCAGCCCAGTATATAAACGTTCTTCCAGCTTTTCTGCCAATTAATGACAAACAAATTAGGAGTATTCATTATAATGCAGATACTGTGGCTACGGCTACAGGCATTATGGTGAAACAGTCAGTTGATGTCGGAGATTGCCGGAAGCAATTAAAGGGGTTATAGTTTTAGTCATTGTTTATACGTGGAACCAATCCATCGAAACGATCTTATTAACGGTCAGTCTTGTAGCTGCTAACTATATCGCTAAACCTATCATTTGTTCTGGCCTTTGAACACTCAAGTCATAGTTGCTGGTGAGGTCACAGGCATTCACAGTTTCTGAAAACTGTGGAAACACAGTTAGATGCGTTTTATTGTATGACCGTAAGCTAAAGGAGAGCATGATAAGTTTGAGAACGTGTTCGGATATAATATCAAAAACGACCGGAACAAAATCGTCTGCATTTCCAGATGAGTGTCTCAAGAAACCAGTTTTACAAAGTAAGCCTACAGAACACTTTTAGGCTCACACCCAATGAGATTATCCTTCAAGAATTCGTGGAAGACGGGACAAATATCATGTGATAAATACAACGGTGACAGAATTTCAACGAAAAAAACTGGAATGAGATTGTTCGTCCGGAAATATGAATTGTAGAAGTTCACCAGGTACATTGTCAGTAAATGTTTTGGTGACAAAGCATAAATGGAATCATTTATGGTGTTTGTCCCCATGCGTCATTATTTTGACTCAATAAGTTAAACGCAGGGTGATATTTGCTTGTTATAACACGAAGCCGGTTGATGAAGCCCTGGACTACTTTAGTCACATTGGTGAGGGGTTTGAGCTCCAAAAAGACTTTCCGGAGTTACATGTCTTCTGACATCCAGTTGAATTTGGCAGAACATCTATTGCTGTACATAACAGTACTAATAGGAATGTCTTATGTATGTATCCTTAACACTACTCCTGTTTTCCTCCTCACCTTACTAGGGTATACGACGAATTATCAAACTAAGCTGAAATCATAATTAACTCCCAAACAAGTAGACTTAAAGGAACGGCAAAAAAACCAAAATGCATATCTTTGTCAATGTCATGTTGTTTTGGTTTGGCTGTCACTAGAATAGAAATTCGAAGTTGATCCCGAAAGTAGTTTAAAATCGTATTTGTTGCACAGATGAGCCATTTTGATGCAAGTAGATGTTGGACTGCTCGGTGCGGTGCTTTAAACTCTTATGCATGCAACACAAACCATGTTTCTATAAGTATTTTGATTATTTCGAAAGGGCTGTTGATTCACGGTCGATAGACTAGCCCTGAGATTTCTTAGTCTTTTGGCAACCGCGCCAACTTACTTTCGATTTGACTGATGAATTGGAAAGTTATTAGGTAACTGAAATTTTTTCCAACTGACTACTCCGACCATTTTTTGGACGCAGACAGTTTGTATGCGTTCCTTTATGGGAACGCGTCTTTGACTGTGTCGAACTTTAAAGCGCTCCTGATCAACCGAACCAGGATTTCTCGAAACACGTCGATGCGTTAGAGTAAGACCAGCAGAGATAGTGTTTTGCACGAAACAACCTGGTACAGCAGGTTTTATGGCTGGTAGCATGCTTAACAAGACGCAGTGGTTCCAATTTATCTAACAAATGGCATCTATAACTTGAAGTTTTCCAATTATATGCCTTCATAGAGACCGCGTTTAGTGTAGGCTAAGTAGTAGCTGTCCATCTAGATCAACTTCATGTGAGAAATACACTGGCGTACTCTCATCTACAAATCTAATGTACAACGTGGTCAGGATATTAGGCATACCATACCAATATAGAGCAGAGTTGGGTCTGGCAGAGTCGGACTGGGGCTTGATAGCACCCGACTACTGTGCATTTGAGAGAGGTACCATTCACTCTCCTAGACGACCAGTACCTCTCGAACCCTGTTGTGCTCCATTACTTAGAAGACAAGCCCCAACTGATACAAGTGAATTCATATCCCATACTGAATAACGGAGATAGTGAATAAAACGACATTACATCTGTTGATGACGTTCATAGGTTAGAGTAACTCATTCATTAGGCTCGTCGTCATCATCGACAGCAAGACATCAATGTTGAACAGTGATACCTTGCTGCCGTACGACCATAATTTATTTGAAGGCATTATTGTAACGAAAATAATAAGAGTGGATGGGAATGGGCCACAGAGAACTAATGCAACTTCTAAAACGCTCCACAACCTCGAGCCCCCCCCCCAGGATTGTAAGTGGAGTGCTTAGGTACAACAAGTTCACGAGCATGACCTCACATATTGTGGGTGCAAACTGCATACCACAAAACTGGATGACTTTGGTCGGTTCATCCAAAAAAACCTGCACCTTCTTGTCTTCTTCAAAGATGAAAGCGATGGCATTTGCATATTCCAGATCGACAAGGTTTCCGCCACAGGCTGTTTGAATAGTAGGGTTCTGAAAACCTTCCAGCGTTTGTCCCATTATTTTATTGATCATGAAATTAAATAGGAAGGGCAAGAGTGGGCATACCTGACAGAGACCAGTTTGTGTGGAGAGTTCTCAGTATAATCTCACACGTCCGCATGTATGACAGTGCAAGCTCCCGGGGCATTTTTTAATAAGCAAGCGTGTCAAGAAGAACAGACCGGTCGGCCGAATCGAAGGCGCCTCGGAAATCCAGGAAAACTAAAATTGTGGGTTGCTTATACGTATGGCGTTGTTCTAGCACTTGACGGAGTGTATGTGGAAATTTGGTGAACGCCATCCCTAGCAGGCCGGGATACCGCTTGCTGCTCTCGAGTCAGTGTATCCCGAATCGCAATAAGGTGACGAAGCACCAGCGACGTCAACAGTCCCGTTGTGACTGGGATCAAGCTAATCCCCCTGGTTACCACACTCATTACGAGCTCCTTTTGGAAAATAAGCACTATCACCGACTCTCCCCAGTTGTCTGGGACAGTCTCCTTTTCTCAAATGCAGGCAAACAGGTCAGACATTCGCTGACTGAGGACTTCACTCACATCCTTGAACAATGCGGGTCGGAGATCCCTGAACCAGAAGCTCAGTGGCGCTTGATGGAACATAAAGTCCTAAACCTTCAGGGCTGTGGGTGGTTCCACGTTCACAGTTCAGGGTTCTACGTAAGTTGTAGGCTCCAGATGAGTGGCAGCTGATGGCCGTGTTAATTGTTGTTTCAAATATTCGACTCGAAGTTTGGGGCGTTCTATATTGAGGACAGTCGCTTCATTCTGATCCCTTATGTTTTTGCCCACAAGTGTTTCCCGGGGATCGACCTTGCGGATCCACTGAAATAGTCTTCGGGCATTACCGGCTTTCTGAGCCTCTCCAATTTCCTCAAATTTTTGGATCCACCAGACTTTACGTTTGGCTCGCATGCTTACCTTCATTTGGCGTGTAATAATTTGTCGGATCAAGTTATGCTCAGGATCGGCTGGCACATTTCTCCGAGATGCAAGCAGTGCCACTGTTCGATCTGATATCCAGTGCTTGAGTGGGCCTGGTACGGCCATGCTGCAAGTGGAAGTTCTAGCACTGTGCAATGAGGTGCCAATCTCGTCCCAGTAAGACTTCACAACTGATGGTGGAATTTGGAAGAGAACTCAGAAGAGGATTCTGAAAAAGTCGACTAATATCCGAATCTCCTAGTCTCTTAGTTGCTGAGTGATTTGAGTACCCTTAAAGCGGCTCTGAAAAACAAAAGAGAAGCGTTTCCGGTCGAGCGCGGAATCGGTCGGAATCCACAAATGTGCTCCAAAGCGACCGGCAGTCAGTTACTGATCGGCTAAATCTGTAAATGATGGCGACGGTGATCAAGTTTAGTTCCCAACCGGGATGCTATTAGAGGCCACCATGTTTTGGGAAGTTTTTACCGCATTAAAAAACAATCTGCGGTCATCACGTAGCTAAAGCAATCGTTCATCATTGTGCGAAAGTATCGAGTCCAAACCGTGTCGACCACCTAACTGAGTCTGAGATGAACTAAGCCTGCCAGCTTTTGTATTCAGAACCCTGGCAACCGTACACGATATTTGAGCTTATAGCTCGCCGCAATAGGGCATTTAACGCGTCGTAATACTCGCCTTTTATGGTGTTAGAGCAACATTCCGTTTGGCAAACACGACAAAGATAGCGATCAACTTCCCGCTTGTGAGACTTCTTCATGGATGTTACCAGACGCACCGCATAGAGGCGACTATCGGCGCGTAGCCAACTAGCTGCACGTAGTTTACGTTCCTGTCTGTAGGACTAGCAAAAGAGAAGTTGTTTCCACCAGAGCGGCTATTTTAAAGATTTTTAAGGTCGGTAAATGTGAAACGTGGCAATCCGTAAACATTATTTGAATATTTCACTATCATTATTACTCAAATACTCTACTCTACTGTTTAATTTCCCTTTTTATATGGTAAATATTCTGAAATTATTTCACCCACAAATGATGTAAACATATTTCTCCTGCTTGGTATATTTCTGTTATTAAAACACACGGTAGCTGTTTGGATGAAAACACCAAATTTGCAGTGTGACTGAGTATTGAATAACACTTGCCATCGCCATCGATGGGTGAGCGTGGAAGGACAAGCATTCACCGTAACGCTATTGAGTATACAACTTGGGTTCAAAGGAAGCATAGAAAAACTAGGTGAGAAATTTCTTGTTCTTGACGAATAAACAGGAATTGACGGAAACAAGCCAATGAAGTTATCATGTCTGACAGCAGGGCGTTGCTCTCAGAAGCGCTATCAATAAATGTCAGGAGATACATTTAGAGACAGGTTGCTTTGTTTTCTGTTTCCTGTGTCAGTGGATGAGCTTTTTATTGGTCTATCTCTGCTAGGCAGAACAGTTCGCCCATCTTCTGTAGGGTAAATAACACCTGCTGCTAGATATTCCAGCTGGTTTAAGCAGCAATGACCGTGTAAATTTGTGTAATATGTGACATTGAAAAAGTTAGGAAATTAAACAAAGCCTCAAGTGGGATCAAAAGCCAGTTTATTAACAGTATGGAGCATTAATGACAACCTTAGTAGTTCCAGGAACAAGGCTGACTACTGGCGTCTTGTTTGCGGAGCCTATGTGCGATAGCCTATTACACACTAGCACATTTTTTAAAACGGGTCAAAAATAATTTGCAAATCCATAGAGCGTCGAATGCACATTGCCAAGACAGGAGCTGAGTGAGTTCTGGAAACTGCTCTCAGTTTCGAGATAACTAGATGGCTCGATTCTGGACCGATGTATCTGGTAATGTGCATAAAATGCAGATTCCGTGCATGCTTCAGACACTGTGTTTCTGCTCCGAAGCGCAAATAATACACATCCGAGCGTCCTGTAACAAATACAATAACTTTACCACAATAACTGAGTGTAAGCTTGTTCAGGAATCAAACAGACCTACCTAGATTAGTTATAGTGTATCGATAATCAAGCCGGTGAGCAAGCCCCTATCCTGATGAGTCAAAATGTCTACTTGTGTACTTGTTGAAACCAAAATGGTTTAGCAAACCCCAGAACAGCTTTTCCACTATCCGTTTTGGTGCAGTAAAATGCTTCTAGCCAACCAACAGCTCCTTCTACCTAACATTTTCTGAGATTAGACAGTCTTTATTAGGCAAGAAGATAAATTATTTCTGTGGTACAACGCGTGAATTGCAAACTAGGGTACGTTGTCCACCTCACGACACTAGGATACAAATTTTTATTCAAATCAGCTGCCTGAAGGAAAAGCTTCAGCATAAAAAGGTTTAAACATTCCAACAAGAGAGTAAGCAGTGAAGATCTGCAGATACATGCTGCTGGACTATTAGTTCACACAGTTTTACCTGGCGTTTGAAACACCACAAATTCATTTTGCTCATTTTCCAACATGTAATGTATCTTGTTAGTGGGATTTGAACAGGCCTGTTACACTTACAGAACGCTGTTTACAGAGATTCATGATTTCAGATCAAGATATCTGGCGCTTCTGGCGAAATAAATAATTTTTGTACAACCGGGTCGCTTTTTTCAAGTGTTCATTGCATCAAAAACACTTCAAAAAATTACTTCCTCTTCCGCCTAATGATATTTGACGCAAACGTACACTAACTAGATTCGAGTGGTGAAATCAACAGGCCCTCCATTAAGGCCAGCAAGTTTGGTTGCGATTGAGGCAGTCTAAATGAAGTCCCAGGTGGCACATATCACCCTCTTAAATTGATCAGTTTTTGTTGACATTTGAATGTTGCAGATATGATGGTGAGCAACAGTCACACAGGTTAAAGAGCACGTAATGATGGGTAAGATGGTTCCTATAGTTTTGTGCGATTTGATGAATGTTGCTACCACTTGTCTTGAATAGATTGTAACGTGAAGAAATCCGTGGTTGGCTCGTGATGATTAAAGAAATGCAGCTACGCCACCGTTTCTGAGCTGACGATGCTGACAGCATGCCGTTGCAAGGCTGCTCGCGAAGCCTATTCCTTCAGATGTACAGAAGACTCGCCAGCTCTTACAGACCGACACGAGCCACAAAATGTTTTTGTTATTCTATCCAAGCTCAATTGTCCAATGAGTACATTTTTATCGAGCTTGTATTCTTTATTGTTCGTGTTGCGATTTATTCAGGTAGTATGGGTAGAAACATGCATGGTAGAGAGTGGATTGTTGAATTGAGTGGACCTCTGCGGTGTTTGTTCATTATTAGAGGTTTGAACCAATTTCTTAAAGCAGTCGAGTATTTAGAAGTTTCAAGCCGAAAAATGAATCGAAGACTCAGAAACACAGAATTCATTTTTTAAACAGTGAACAGTTGAATTTAACTCAACTGTGTAGTGATACCTTAATATAAAAGTTAACCTTGAGTGATATGATAGGGGTCAGAAGTGCCGTTTTGCTATTTGAACACAACATTCAAAATGGGAGATGGGTTATCGTCCACTTTGAGTGATCCCAAAGTGAGGGCACTACATAATTGGGGCAATGAATTTATTAATGGGATCATTCATATCCCAGCGGAATGATCAAGTATCCACAGCTTGTAAACCTATAATTATTATGTTTAACACAGTTTGTTTGGAGCGGAAATGCATGCAATATTCCGTCCTCTAGCGTTAGGATACATAAACCATATTGTTGGATTACAACACTGTCAGTACTTGATTGTTGGTCTGTTCGTCGAGCTTGGCAGTTGGATTGCAAACGTTTCATCACCAATCGAGGTGACATCATCAGTGTGGGGTTGAGTGACCCACTCAACCCCGCACTGACGATGTCACCTCGATTGGTGATGAAACGTTTGCAATCCAACTGCCAAGCTCGACGAACAGACCAACAATCAATCAGCGCACCCGAGCTACCTATATTCCACAACATCACTGTCAGTACTACGTCGCCGGTATAAGGGCTCAAGATTATAGTTACAATACAAACCAAGAACAGTCACAAATGGGGGAAATACTGTTTCAAAGCGGCTGTCCTACAGCAAAACATTTTACGTCACATGCTTGACTGAACTTAGGTGACCAGTGAGGGAAGTTACTGGGTTTACCCCCCAGTAACATTGTTTTCAAACGATACTGGATGCTCAGTAGATTGATACTATCACCGCGACGATTACTGCAAAACCATTTGCGACAATGTTTCTTATCTATCTTAAAAACGCTGTTTTTCTAGGATATACTTACAAGCTACATGGGAAACAATCCAAGTTTACCCACTTGTACAAATTCTAACCTCGAAATACGATATCATTGTTTCTTCTTCGTCTGTGACAATTGGGCTGTTGTAGAGCATAACTTAGTGGATGAGGAGAACGGCGGCCTCCGTCAGAGACCGTTGAGTAATCCAACATTATTGTCCACCCACACCTGATGGGTACCGTCTCCTCTGATGCTCAAAAATGTGTGACACGTTCTTCACTTGCCCAGATGTTCTCACCAGGTCGTCGCTGAAACCGTAATGCTGGGTCACAATCATCAAAGGACTTGATTTGTTTAAGATAATGAATTATTTATTTATAGACTGCAAACGATTACACCACAAATGATAATAAGGTAGACTATGTATGTTCCCGCTAGGCCTTCGCAAAATTGTCCCAGGTAAGCATCTGGCAATTGCTAGTGAGAAGTAGATTTCGGGAAATTCGGATGAACAGGGATGAGAACTTCATCTGTTACTAAAATTTAAATCCACGCATGTTTTATTTTTTGAATGCCAATTTTAGATGAAAACTGTTTTACAACAACCAGGAATTATGTGACTTATTATGACTCCTGGCACACCAACGAGGCAAACAACAGTTTGGTGTACGCGAAAATCGCCTCTGACCAGAAATGTTTCCGAGAAACCGTCACACAAATTCGAATTCTTGCCACAGCCTCTTTGGAACACACTTGCTTGATCATCTCACAACAGATTTGTGGGACGTAACTTCTATATCTAGAGCATGGAAGGTCTAGCTTTTACGTATGAAAAGCATTTTTCGCAATAATATCACGGATACCTTCAAACAAACAAATCAATGCCCCCGGTCAGGAGGTTGAAGCGATATGGGATTTAGCACCGGGCTACGCAGATCCGTGTGATATTTTAGTAAGAAAAATTACAGGGAAGTTGAGGAAAAATTTACGTTAGCTATTGGCCGCGTACCATAATGTGACAATCCGAGATAAGAAACACCAAGTAATGCGAAAATAACAGCGCTCTACGAAGTTGTTAAGTGCCATCTTATGGGAGTGAAAAAATACACCCGTGAGAGTGCACAAGAACACAAATGTCAACCACTGACGTGAGTTTATGCTGTCCTGGTTTTCGCGTATACATGATCAGAACGCTTGTTTTTCGCATCTTATCCGAACAGCAAAAGTTTCAGTCCATCAAGTAAGTTGGTATACACATGAGCTAAGAAGATCACCTGGATGGACGAGCAGCACAGTAGGCTGCTGAATACTTGTGTTATACATTTTTCATCGCTAGAAGCATGTCACTAAACATGTACAAGCATTCACATCAAGCATTTGGGAGCATCGGTAAACTGGACACCTTGGAAACCTAAAAATTATTGCCCAGGAGCATTCCTAACTAATGTCATGGCTGAAACATCTGCGTTTGATCCACCCGGGTACAATAATGTTCAGACACCACAATTAATCCCGCATCACATATGCACGCACCGAAACCGTCTGGTGGTGCAACAGCTTAGGGCAATTTGTGGTTGTGTATCAATTACGTAGAGTTCGCTGTGGTCAGAATGGCTCTTATCGAACGGCTTCCAGGTTCTAACATCTTACATTTGCTACTCTGTGCAGATCAAATTTTGGCGTGGTGGCTTACAAGTAGTTGGCTGATTTCTTACCACTCGAAGACATTCAATTAGTTAGCGATTATGACTATTTCTCTCTCAATGTTCCCAGTAGTGTTTCGTACCGTTCCAACCGGTGTTTTGCCATGCATTGTTGGTGCGTTTTCAAAATGCGATCTATTAAAGGAAGTATCTATTGTGAACGCTTGTTGGAGACACATCTTGTTAGCTACACAACAGCATACATCTTGCAATTCCACAGACTGTCAGTTTATGCTACCCAAAAGTTGTCATGGGTGTGAGCACGAAGGCATACTAGACCTCAGTGGTATGAGGACTACAGAGTACAAACGATGCAGCGATCAGTCCAGCGCTGAAAACTGCAGAATGAATACTATACTTACTCGGGTCTGTCCACCTTTACATTTTGGTTTTTGCAGAGAAATCTACAAAATATTTGTGGAGGTATTCAGTCCTCCTACGGGGAAAAACAAAATCAAACATTCTCGAGTACGAAGAAGGCTATAAACCGTGAAACAATGGAACACTACATTCTTCTTGTTGCAACAGCCACTGTGCACTAACATCATCGAACCCGTGAAACCAAAGTTTGTTGACTCGGTTACGCTGGATTCAACTGTAGAGCTCCATTTGGTCCATATTTGTTTGCCACACCTTAAACATAAGCAATTTAAGTGTGAATGAACTCTGTGCTAAATTGAGTTCGCTGAAGTCATTTTCTGAATTTTTCGGGTTCAATGCTACCAGTGCATACAAAAAGAAGGAATTGACATTTTCCCACTTTTCACTCAAAAGTGAAAAGCAACATGACGGTATTCCTTTTCATGAACTAGTGATTCAATGGGACCCCATCAGACAGATAAGGATTGTTTTCGCATCAGCTGAAATGCGGTAAGAAATAGTTTATTCAAATATTGCAACCCTCAACAAATTTATAATCGGTCACTCCCTTCATTTCTACGTAAAAGTATACACACGAAAAACATGCTAAAATCTGCATGTGAAAAAAGTTTGCTGACATATCAAACACGCACAGAATTCGCGGCAATTCTGTTTACAATCATGCTTAGGTGGGTGAGAATTGCACGTGGTATTTAACATTATCAACAGATAGCACTAGAAATTATCTCTTTTTGCGGATTTGCTTGAAGTTTCTTAATGCAATCATGACGTGCGTTCTATTACCAAGTTGCATCCGTTTTGGCCCGAAATTTACCAGAATGATAAATAATAACGTAATGAGGTCAAACAGTTACATTCTACACGACCTCGGTCAGCACTATTGCGTCAGAGTCTAAAACAGTGTACTTCTGGGAAATAAATGTGATGTGATGACATGCGGAGATCAAAACTGTAAACAATATGAAACGGTACATCAAAGCAAACAAGCAACAGGTTTTATTACATTTTCGAACCATTCCGATCTTACCAGATATAGTAAACAATACTAGTTAACAGTATGTTATTTGGATATTTATGTTTTGACCAACAGGAAAACAATCTCAGAGGGAAGAAGCAAAACGTGGCTGCAGTAGCGCAAACCGAATCATTTAACGATCAGGCGTAATAAATAGAAATGTGAATTTAGTCAATAGTGGCATGAATTATTATTGCAGTATAGAGTGCCTATCATTTTGGTCGATTTATAAGGAAGCACCAGTGATGTACAGGCTTGTTTACTGGGTTTGGTCAGAGATTTGTTTCTGTTTTCCACCCACAGAGATTGTTCTGAACACCTGGCACCGGAAAACCACCGTTCTCCAGCGGTTTCATAGCTTGCATATTACAGTAGAGATTAGTATTTCTAAACCGTCACTCTAAGAGTGGATGGGCAGCGTTAAAACCACTCCATATTTCATCCTGTACTGACACGTTCAAAAGCTGGGGATTGGAATTCAGAGTCCGTATAACAAGAGAATGCGTGTCTGTAAAACATTGAATTCTAATAGGAGACCATTTATCTATTCCAACCTTTTGTGGCCCATTCAGAGAAATGTCACCGCATTTGTTAAATCATGTGGTTAGAAGTGTGGTCTTCCCTAGACTGTTTCTGTCTCTTCCAGAAGGCGATACGGGTAGAGGTAAAAATTATTCCACTAACTGTTCCTGTCTTACCTCGCAAGACTATACAATTACCCAACAAAAGCGGACGCGATCCTCGAGGTAATCTGTACCCACCATTCACGGTCGTCAACAACAAAATAGAGAAGCTAAATTAATTAGTCTGTTCACTATCTGATCAAACGTAAGACAGTCCGTACATGTTTTAACTCAGCTTAGATTTCTAAGCCATGTTTTCCCAAAGGTGAGCTACCGAGGCAATTTCTTTTCAGTATCTCTGTTTCTAACAATCTTTTTATTCCTATACAAGGAAGAAAAGTAATATGGCAGCCACGGTTAAGTGTACCTAAATGCGATGTTCACCGACGTTTTTCACAGTACTTGTTTTGAGTGACAATGCTTTGCTCACTTCGGAACGCAGACGTGGCTGAAGTAAGCGGCCATTGATCATTTGGTAAATGCGTTCATAATGCATTATGTCGTCCTCACTAGGTTCCGTCTGGTAAAGTCAGCGAAGGCAGCGAATCATCGGTGTTGAACACTACTGTCATGCTATCGATGATGATGGTAAAGTCAGTTGGCCGAATTACTACTTCACGATCCAATCTTCATATCATCAGAAGCAGAAGGGTGTAGAGTCTGTTGTGCTTGATGCAACTGTTACCTTTGGACACAGAAGGGAACTGAACATAGGCGCTCTATCCGAAAAATACGTGGACAGCCGACCGTATCGCGCAGCGCTGTCATCTGATCATTCTTTAACCGAGGCAAGTATGGGGGAGGATTTATACTGTACCATCTACCAGATGGAGATTTGAATGTGATGACGCCCAGAATGTTTGGCCGGCGACAGTGCAAGTCTCTGTCTTTATGCCTTTCTGTGGTACCACCATCTAGGATGCCTACTAAATTTTGGCGCTGCACGAATTGCCGCAGACTCGAAGGATCTAAATGCAGCCTCAATAGAACGGTTAAAACCGGTCGGTGCTACACATTCGCGCTCGAAGATTTCATAAGGAGTGCGGTACTTAGCGGAAGAATAGGCTGCAATCACTTTCAAATTATTTTGATTTCTACATTATGATAGTTACTTGGAGGGCGCTACGTTATTACATGCTCAGCTTCACCGCTCTCTTTCTGCTTATAACCTCAGTTTACTGCGCGGAGACTTCGGAACAGCGTCTGATTTGTTATACTGCGAAACATTTGTCACGTCTGTCGTTGCAAGGGTCGTGAGAGTGCTGTAATGGTTCTCCCCCATTTTAAAGTTCAGTACTGCACATAAATGAGGTAGAGAAATTCACTATACCTAGTGTTCTGCATCGTCACAACAGAAGAAGGTCAGTGATGTCCCAACTGAGGGAACAGCCCATAACATGAATACTTTCCTTTCTTGAAGAAGAGCTTGTATATGAAGGGAATCAGGTTCTTTCGAGAAATACACTCATCTGCAAATCAATTTGGTTTTGCGAGAGACTCACCTGGAACCCAGCTGAATCTCTCGTTTGTAAAACCAAATTGATTTGCAGATGAGTGTATTTCTCGAAAAACAGTCCAATTTGGGTTCAAGTAGAACATAAGGTTGACGGAAACTCGGGGACTGCGCCTACCTGATGAGCCCCAAGAAGGGCGAGACCGGTCGTGGGCTGTCGAGGAATCAGATTCTCTTTGAAGAGAATATTGAGGCGGCTGTGGTCGCGCGGGTGCGAGCTAATGTGATGATCAGTGCCTGGAAAACGGGATCCTCTGTGAACTAGGGGCAGAAAACAAAAGAGGTGTCCGTTCAGTCTCTTTGTTTTGTCGGGTCATTTCAAATCAACTGGTGCCTATTTATCTGGCTCTCCCATTCGGAGGACAAAGTACGTGAACACCGACAACAGCTGATGCAATCGTCCGATGAACTGATGCACGCCATGTGAAACCTCATCAACAGACGATCACAAATGACTAGCTTTTACCTAGGTAGACCAATTATTGCGAGCTTGGCCACTGCCTGCTCAAAAAGCTGTGCAAAGTTATCGGGCAATGTATACTTGGCCAGCTATGTCTACTGAACTACAGCACATACAGCTGAATCCAATAAATGGACATCTCAGCATCCCAACTCTTGGCATAAAACTTCCTACACTGAGGAGAATGGCCTTAGACAAAATGAGCTATTACATTCCTGATACCATTTGTTGAATCGACATAATTACTGTGTTAGATATTCAAATCAGCAGTGATATGTATTGCAGATCCAGACAGATGGCGCAGACGATTATTCACTCAAGACGGTCAAGATAGCTCAAACTTAATTTCATATGGTGAAATATTCATTCTTGTACGTTTGAAAAAGCATTGAAGTGGTGAGCAACAATTAACTGGCATTAGTTTTATATGCAATATACACCAAACGCCATCCTCACTTCCAACTTCTTGGGGACACGCAAAATACAAAAAAATGATTCTAAACTTAGGTCAGACTTCTATTTCGGGGGGGAACATTTCTGCAAATCCACACACCAAACCAAGGTGGTCCTGTGGATCTAAATCAACATGGAACACTCCCGTTTGTTTGTCTAAATAGCTCACTATTTTTTTAATGAAAATTTGTGTAAAAGCTGATGCATTTTCGTGGCTTTTTGTGAATCCAAAAGAGTGGACTAAGTTCCGATACGTCCGTCGAACAACGGACGTTGCAAGAAACCCGAACAACATATACAAACGTTGGAGAGTTTGCAAAAGTCCAACCCAATTTTGTAACAAGCAGTTCAGCTGACGAACATTGCCCATAGTTTATAGTTTAGCCACACCCTGGCGTCATTAATTTCGATTGCCAATCACCAATGGTGGTAGGGGGAATCATCCCACCTCAACTTCTAATTTCCTAAATGGCTCTCGATCCATAGTAGTATCTCACTGCATAATTCTGAATAGTTGAAAGTCTAGACAGGAGTTAAGTACACAGACTGTAGTCAGAAGTTATTGTGGACCTCCTGGAAATGTACGTAATGTCCACCTTTTCTCAAGGAATAAAGGTTAGGAAAGAAACTCACATAGGAAAAAACGTCTTCCAGTCCCACAAAAAGGGAGCAACTATTGTTTCAATACAAGGTAGTAATTTGGAGCAGTGAATGGTGTCAGCGTATTAATAGTAACTGAGAAGTACGCAGCTCATGAAATGTGGATAACCGTAGATTATATCCATAAATCGCACGTCCTGCAGTCATCGAGTAATAGAAGGTAAGCTTACTCATGATTTTTCCTGCCTATGAACGAAACCTGGTTCAATAGAATAACTAGTTGAAGCATGAGATATGACATGATACGTCAACATTTATATCGACACTACATCCAGCAGATGCACTTAGTTGACATGGAATAGCCAAGAAGCACCATAACGCCGTTTTATCATTGCTATACATCATAACTGGTGTACATTTCACAAGTCTTTTCGGAGATCCTAACCCAGGTAGCGGTTGCAGATCACATCATTTAAAAAGCATCTTACACATCTCATGTAAAACATTTGTTGACTAGCCATAGAGAACAGCTACGCGATACGATTTATGTGACTGAAGGATAAGTGGTGATATTTCCCGTGTAAGTTCCTTCTCTGAACATTCATCCCCTGCCGAATGATATACAGAGCAAATATTATACGGAAGGGCTAGGGTTCGAATCTCTCCTGGGAGGTTATTGTTCAGACGACATTCCGCACCTGCCATCCACAGGACAGTTATAACGACAACACAACGTAACTGGGTTTTCCTGATTTTGGATACTTGGCGAAATTTTAGCTTCCTTCTGGGCTTATCTATGGATGGCATATTAAGATGCAAAGCGCGAACTACTTGTACTTCACCAAACAATCATGTCAAACTTTCACCAGTTTCATTAAGACAACGAGGAGCCATATATATAGTGAGTCACATGGATTTCGAATAATTGTAACACCCACTACGTTATCACAATACGACACATGAGTTCAAAAAATGCGTGTAGCAATGATGGTTGAACGACTCCAGGGTACAATGTATCCCTTACGCTACTTAACATGCGTTCGATTCGCCCAACAACTACCGAGGTTTTATTGCTCGGACACTAACGGTCAAAAGTATGTGCTCAAAAGATTTTGTTTAATAAACTCACGTTACCATGGTAGTGATTAAGTGGTACATCCATTGGCTATCTGGCTTCAATCTACAATGTGCCCGGGAGTCACACAGCTGTCACTGCTAAACGCACAGATTGAACTCAGCTGACGTTTTGTGAAAAAAGAAAGGTTGGTAAGATTTGTTGAAGCGTGTGTGCCTCGAAACATATGTCTTCTCATTACTTTATTGCAACGGATCAGCTTGGCTTGAGGCTTTGAATTGCATCGGTTTCACAAGTTGTGACTGTTAGATAAGCGTTTTAATGAAATAGAACTTCAGTCGCTGATTCGACTTGCTCCGCAGGATGAACTGCCGAATCGGTTCCTTCGGCTGCATGATACTGTTCTAGTATGGCACTTAGAGAAGGTTGCTTCTATTTGGACGAATGAAGACCTTTAATTCCAATGGTATTCGTCGTCCACTTCGTTGCGCGGTGTAACCACCGTGTTGGCTTTAGGAAAACATCTACGGGATAGTAGCTGGACCAAAGACAATTTACTCTGAGCTGAATGTGGTGCAGCAGGAAAGTCCTTGGAGGCCACGTTAACGTAAGTGAATACGTCCCACTGACTACCAGTCGGGCCTAAACAGGAAGGCATAACAATTAGCGCCGGCATCAGTTGCTTGTTCGTCATTGAGATACCGGAGGTTTCCGTTGCTCCAATTAAGCTTCAGCATAGTGCAGCACTTTTCACAGCTTAACATCCTGCACTCAAGCCGCTCAACACCACAGCATCAAGATGATATTGTATAATCTGGCAGAAATCCACTAACCATTCACCTTATTATGCTGTCATCCTTAAGCCGAAATAGTCATTTACTTTCACCGTTTAACAAGTGAACCGTTGGGTAGGCTGGTTATCCATAAAGTCAACATTTCTTGGGCCATTACGTCGCCACTTGGGGTAGATCTACAAAGTCACTGCTGCACTAGGAAGATCAGACCCTTTCCGAGTGGCTTGCCCGCTTCACAGCAGTTGGAAGTGTCGCATTTCAAGGCCGATCGTTCGTGTGCCAGGTATTTCCATGAACCAGAATAAAGTTACAGATTTTCAGCTTACCTGAAGACTGTCCCAAAAATGCAATTTGGGGATTCTGTAATTTCGATCACCATTCTTCAGTTGTTTATAGGCGAGTTGTTTTAAGGGACAAGTTTCAAGCAGCTTAACCAAAACCTCTTGTATCGTTTGAGATAAAACTCAACTCTGGAAGTGTCTGCCCACTAAGCAGCTGTTCGAAATTAAGTCTATCAATTTGATAGGAATGATTTCGAACGAACATTGCAGGCGAAATCTGTCAAGAACTACAGCATATCTCCGTATCATCCAGGCATCGCTGTACAATAATGAGAACAGCAAACGTGGTGTCAGCTCGTCAGTCGTGAATGTTCCAGAGGGGCTTCTAGAGGAGACGAAATGCCTCACTGGCTTCTCCAACTGGTGCGTTCGTTTCATTATCAAATTCTATGCAGCATATGCGGCTAATAATGTAGAATTCCACGCAGATTTCTACCTCACAACCACTTGACGGAATAGTTGGTGTTTTATATTGACAAATGTCTTGAAGATAATTCCGTTTCGACCAAAACGCCATAGTCATCCCGTGTAACTCCTCTTCCAAATGCGGAAATAAAATGGACTTGCTTGAAAAAACCATACGAAAGTGGGACTAGCAAAGTGATGTTTAGAACAGAAAAAGCTCCGATTTGAACGGAAGACTATCCAAATTTATCGAACCGGTATACCGTCTTCACTGGAAAGCACTAGGCAGGAACATAGCCTCGTTTCACCCCAATATTGATTTTTAATTCGTTCAAGATATTTGCGTAGGTCTTTGGCTGGGTGAAAGACTTCGATGAAGTTCACCAACGGTTCCTAGAGGGACTAATTCCATTCATGAGATTGCTACCGGGTTTATCCTGCGACAAATAGTACAGTAGCCGCTCTCCGACTTCGTCAAAATCCACATTGATCTTCAAGTGCATCTTCAAGCATGTCATTGACTAGTCAGCTGAACGGAATACCATTGGTAGGTTTTGCTCTTGTGCATACGAAGCTAGTTCTGTGGTAGATTTCCGCCTTCTGTCGACCGAATTTCCTTTTATACATGGGAATTATCTTTTGGCGAGACCCACTGGTGACATTGTGAATAGCAAATGAAAAACTTTCCCGCAGTAGCACTTTTCTCCGTTTGAACGGTCCCACGAGTGAACACTTCTATTCCGGTGTTATTCCGTTTTGCAACTGGCTTATAACCTCAGCATTTCTGTCTCTCTAGGTGACTTGGTCAACTGAGTTTTCACCGTACTTTTGGGCAGTCATACAACTCAAAGTAATATCCCCTGGAATTTAAATGGTAGTCCCAAAGTGTCATGTCCAAACTAGCTTGTCAATACATCTGGAAGTGTTCTATTCCAAAAGCCTGTTGAACATCCCATATTGTATAAATATCTCACTAATTGTGTAAGATTCAAAATTTTGTTTTACAACAGTTAGATGCATCATTTCGAGGACGAATCAAGTCATAAACATATAGATGGGACGTCGAAAAAACACGAGGGAGATCGACTGCCGTCAAACGCGAACAGCCGCATTAAGGTTTCATGATTTTCCGTTTAATTAAGGCTGAAACAATCCGCACCCTAGAAACCATTTTCGCCAGGCGTTGTATTGGAATATGGACGGGTCACGTGTTCAGTCCAATCATTTTGAGGTAATTAGTTTCACACGTCAGCTGTCATTATTTCTCCGTTCTACGCAATGCGTTTCGCATCGTTCGTTGTTCAGGTTCAGTTCCATTCACGACAAGTATGTCAGTCACAGCATATTTGATACGACTGCCGTTACTGTGTGAACATTTTTCTCATCGTGACAATTTGGCTATGGCTGCGGAATTAATTTACCTGATAACAAGTTTGATGGTCGTCTTTCTTCAACAGAATGTTATGGTCGTGCTTCCGCAATACCTTCACCATACATTCTACCCATCACAGGTTTTGTGGCAAACGCCGATCACAGCTGATATTTTCCGTTTGATATATCACTTTTTTCAGGTAGGACTCATTCAGAAACACCGTAGAGAAGCATGGCCACAAGACACTTAGGTGTGACTTATTCAACTTAACTAGCAGTGTAAACTTAAACTTTATCCTCCGCCACATTCCTATGACTGATATCACCGCAGCACCCAAAGTGTATTCCATGTATGCTCATGGTCAATGTGAAATTCTCCATGTGAACGCTGTATATAATCTTTTCGAATTAAAAATATAAATCCGACCTTATGAAGTATCGATATTGTTATTATTGACGTGTGACTTCCTAACGATCGGTAGCTTGACAATGCTCCAAAGTAATTCATATCTGGCCAAAGTGCTGACGTCAGAGTTTTGTCATAGAAAAGTATATTCCAGTCTGGAGAGATCTAACTCAATAAATTAACCAACTTCAGCTACAGACTTTAACTAACCTCCGATTTTGATGCGTTCTTGACAGTAATTGTTGGGAAAACTTTAAAATCACTATATTTCTGATGCCACTGACCCTTAGTTGTGGAATACAGCAGACTTATTGTTTATACAAAGTTAATTTTTTCCATTCTGTCCTAAGCATGCTTTGTCAGACGTTTCAGCACGTAGATCCCGTCATTAGTAATTCCACGTCAAGCATGCCGTACTCCGTTTTACAACAAGCGCACTGATCTACTAGCTTCTGCTAAAAATTTGGCTTTGAAAACTCTCCCACCACTTGCTAATAAATATATTCATGTTATCAGCTAAATCCGCTGTTACCGCACCCCGCTATTGGGACTGCAACAATTAAAATTAAAACAGGGGGAACTCTTTTCACTATTAGTGAGTTTAAGGGATCACAGCGGGAAAAGCACCGTGACCATTAAGTGAGAAATATGATAGGACCATGCATTCGTCACTTGAGGTGACGGAAGATACTCTAGGTGGCATTTAGCAGAACCTCTGAAAAAATCTTGGTTTCAATGATTTTTATTGGCCTAATAGATGACATTCTGTGTATGTATACGTCGTACACGTGTATTCTACGGAGGGTTACTGGTAAAGATAGTAAGTCTTTCAGAATTATCCACTCAATCAAATTCATTATATTATGTTCAGCTTTGAGTGAGTAAATAAAATAGTTGTTGACAAACACATGTTCGATTGCATCACGAACTATTTCTAAACCCAACCAGTTTGTTTCATAACCGATTACAACTGCCTCACTAACCTATCCGTGATCACTATGCCGTTTCCCGGTATATCATAATGTTCCATAGGATGGTCAGTCAAGCATCTGTGACGCGATAGTCTTTGAGCTTGAACGTTTTGACATGCTCCTCACTGTACAACCAACATGGGTTCAGGAACTAGTGCAAGAAAAAATTGGTAGTGACTGACAATCTTTAATTTGGAATCTAATTCCATGAGTGGGACTAAGGTCCCTTCCGCGACAAGCAGCTTCAGCTTTGAAGTCAATAATTATTAACATCCTGGTACTCGACGTGGTGGTTGTCTCCTTTTAATGAAAGTTTGGTCTTGGTAGGCTTCTCGTCTCTTTGCCCCATGAACTGAATTTTGTTGCGTTCAGCTCTTAGATATTTACAGTTAAGCCCAGCTACATCTCGCAAATACTCATCGAAACTAATCTTTGTAAGTGCTTCAATTAAATGGTGCTTAAGATGTGGAATATCAACCAAATTTTACTCTCTAAAGATAGGATGCAAGAATCTCTGTCCGAGTACATAAGAAAGTCACGAAGAAAGTCAGTCTCTTCTTCAAGCGACTCGCTGATGGACAATAAGATGGGTCAACAAAAACAAATCGGTTACCATGTTTTGTGCTCTGATCTGTAATCGTGTCGTTCAGACAGCATACTGGTAATTTTCTTCCAAACTATTTGCAGTCTTTCATGACCGGTATAAACGAAAGGACCTAGTTATTTCTCATAAGTGGTTATTTTGGTCCAGAATATAGTTCACAGGATGTAGTCAGCAAGTATAGGCTCCAGGATGCAGAAAAAATATTCTAAAAGTGCGATCTATTTTGCACCCTGGGGTCTGAAAAACGCGCATCGTTGTAATGGCCAATGGTAAGATATAAAGTCTTGCTTTCATAGAAACATTTACAGAAATATTTGAGTCCCCGCTCCTCGAAAGTTGGTTTACATCAACTCAGACAACAGAATAAGAGTTCTTTACTCCCAGAAGGCTTTGGAATTGTTTATTTATTACCTACAGGAGGTCAGTGCACGTTGATAAGGACTTCGAGAAATCCCTTTGATAGTTTTGTTGCAAAGTAACTTTTCGCAAGCTCGTGAATCGTACCAGCAAAATTATTGTTTATTTTTGAAGAGCATGGTCACAAACATAAAATGTAACTCCATGCGATAAATGTGGAAGCGTGTACAGAGGAATACTTAGCGTCGTGTTCCACGCACAAAAGCGTTGTTAGTACACAGACAGCCCGAAATGGCGGGCAAACACAAGTCTGTGACTGTGACTTTAGGAGATCCCAGTCCAAAAACAACCTTAAAGGACTGAGAAAAGCGGACTTCTCAGTATGAAATGACCATCAGTTGGTAGGTCAGAAAGTAGATATCAGAGCCGATTGCACGTAGGGTTAAGATGATATCGGGGGAACAATCATCAGCACCATACTCCTGTTTATTGTCATTCCAAACGTCACTCCACGCCCATCTTAGGCTATGCTTAAGTCTATCTCAGTTACTTGGCGCTCCTGAAAAGCGACTAGGTCAGGTATGATGAAACACTACGATGTAGGTGCTCTCAACCCCTCAAGGACGGTGTATCCCAGGCAACGGAGACGTTTCGCGAGTTCCCTTGCGACTCGATCACGACGAGCACATCCAGCGTCATGCGTAATCCAGCAGCGTTGCGAAATATGCGCCAAACTCTTCAGTTGCCCACAGTTTCCTCGACAGAAGATCGTCTGAGCACCAAGACCACACCAAGCGCTTTTAACTGTTGTCCTAAGCAGGCTGAATCGGAGCTGAATACCTCAAATAAATATCGGAGGAGACACTCATTCTGGAATTACTATTCACCGCATCTAGACGAGTGAAGCGACTAGCCCTCGCAAACCGCGATCATCAGCGCTGTGTGCAGACTAGCCACCAGCCACCAGCTCTTCCTTGGTGTTTATTTGGGCTCGGACCGGAAGGCTGAGATCCCGAACAATCTTGCCAAATGCGCATTGGTTGACCACATTTCTTAGTATTGGCATTGGGTAGAAAAGAGTTTTCCATACACGCTCTCTGCTGCGTCGGGAGGGCTGCACTCAGACTTTGGATACCAAGTCCCCCATGTCCCTCACCGGCGTGGATGTAGCTGACCGGAGTATCCTTCGGTAGACGTAGCCAGCGACAAATAGACTGCCTGATTTAATTGTCCACCCGTTTGAGCGTGTTATATTGGACTTGGCCGAGTACGAGCGAATATCTCAGCCTCAGTATCAGGTAGTTTCTCGTGATCTCAATTATGTGATGCGCATTCAAATAGGGCACGCGTCACCTCATACAGCAGTCTAAGCAGCTGCTGAAAGTAAAAAAGATGCCTAAGTAGGCTACGGTGTCTTTCGGACCCAGAGAAGTGATGAGTTCCTCGGCGAAGCAAAATGGTTCGACTGAGACTGCTGTCGCCCGATGTTTCCTATCCCCACAAAGTACCGCTGCTTTCGACTTTCGGGAGTTGATCATCATATCAGCCCCTTCCAAATCGACCGCAGCAGCTTCAAGCTTCCCCTTAAGGCAAGCCTGACTTTTTGCACACAAGACCCAGTCGTCAGCAAAGACGAAACCATGCATCAAGGTGTCATGGAGCCGGTATACTTGTTGCGGCATCGACAATCCAAGAAACTTATCCATCGCCGTGATGAACAATAACGGGGAGAGTTGCCTCACATTTCTGTTGCAGTGAACCTCGGGATCGAGGAAAATTGCTACAGCTATCTCATGGACTCTGCAGCGTATCAAAATAGAGGTGACGGTGCTCTAAACGCCTCAGCAGATCTGACGATTTTCATACGAAACCGAAGCAAACACATTCGAGATATCAACAAACGCCACGCTGAGTTTAGAATCAGTCACTGAAAAGTGACAAACCAGGGCACATAACGGCGATGTGTCTTCCAAACAACCGCCTCGATATAGAAATGCAAACTGGAGTGAGGGTAGTTGCAATCTGCGGCTCCAGCGATCAGCAAGCACGTTATGAATGCATCTGACTAGAATGGATCACACGGGGATCTGTCACCGTTGGTCCGGTGAAGTCGGATTTGGACCTCCGGAACTAGGGAGCACAACACAGCTGCGGCGGAAAACTCTCGGATAATGAAAGTGAGTTGAACTATCCAGCGGGCGCGTTGACAATGAACCGGTGGAGTACCCTGAGCGTGAGCTTGTCCAGACCTGGGGACGAACCGTCCAATAAAACGGATCGTACGACCGACTTCCTCTCCTGCAGTTGGCTCGATCAAACTCCAGTCAGATGGTAGCACTGCGTGACTTGACCGGTTATCTACACCTATTGGAGCAGAAAGAACCTATTTCCAATACTGCTAGCGCCCAGTCACCTTTGTATGGATCGCTCCAGCACGCATCGAGCACAGCAGACGCTGCATCTTTCCGTCTTTGGTGGTATAGGGTGTGAATGGCGGCGCAGTTGGCTCGGCGGATCTGCTGTCGGTTGGTCGGCGCCCGATGGGCTAGCTGACGACGGCGTCGGGATACAGTTTTTCAGTTATGCGGGAATCTCTTGGGCGCTTGGAGGTCCAGAAGCGACAGGACTTGCCCCAGTGTCATGACGCCAGACTGCAACCCTCGGGCAAATGCCAGAAGGTCAACACTAGCAAGTGAACTGTCAGCATGGGATTCTAAGAGTGACACGGCGCAACCCACGTTTTGTTTAAACCAGACGCTATAGTCATCGGCTTCTGACGAGTAGGCCGCTATTTGACCGATGGTTTGGTCAGGTCCACCAGATGATGATTCGTCCTGTTGTGCTTGCCAGTTAAGCACCCGTAACCTGGTTTTGATGCTGATGGCCGATCGACCAGGAAAATACTGCTCCAATCTTGCGAACAGCACAGTTTGCGTGTCACAAGACGGATATAAATTGTTAGCCAGGCACACTAGCGATTGTGACTCCTGTTGAGACCAACGAACCCTGAACTTATTCACTCTCCGAAGCTGATCTGCATTATGCTGGATGAAGTGTGCTTGCCGGTGGTGCTGACTCAGGCTAATCTTCATCGGAAAAAGGCGGGAACAATTAGCGCAGGCAGATTGGGCGACCACGTTCGTACCAACACTTTCACGGACGTGAACTTGACGGTGTGCCACCAAGCCAGCTTTTGATTTGCAACACCTGCCACATTCCTCACACGTGAGCCCCACGATTCTCTCCTGTGTACTGGTTGGAACTGGTGCGGAGGCGCCAGATGATTCGTATTCTACATTGTTGAAATTAACTAGCACGTTGAAACAAAACAGAATGATGAGCTCTCTCTGGAGTTGCTGACAGCTCACCCAGCCTGACATGCGGGCTACTCAGTCGGCATCACAAGGAGATGTGTCAACGCGCCGACATAACTGCTCACATAATGTCAGTGAACTATCTGCCTAAGTGTATGTTGTTAGAAACCGCTTTCTGATCATGCCACTCTAACGAGGATAGTTGCAAATGTACTCGTTTGAAAGAGACAAAAACATTGCTGGTAACCATTTGGTGTCTATTGTTATGGGATCCGCCTTTCCTTTTTTCCATCAAAATAAAGATACAAACGTGATACGCGCTCTTTTCTCCTTTCTGTTCTCAGAGTGAATTTCATACTTTGTTGGTGGTGTGCATAAGGATCTACGGTTCACTTTAGATAACCCGTAAAAACAAGTATGCAAGTCTCAGTGGTCAATCATTTTTGAGCCAAATATTTTTAGACGTACCCATGGCTATGCTGCATGAAAGTGATATGGATTATTACGATAAATGTATAGTTGTCAGATTTTCCATATTAGCGATGTCCAACTACTGAACTAAGCTCTTCAACAACTACACACGTTGCAACACTATCACATTTACTGCTGAAGACCAGCAAGATGATAACGTTGCATTCCTAAACTTCTCGCTGGATTCACTACCTGAAATGTGTACCACGAATTTATCAATCAACAAAAATTACTCGGAAACCATAACCGTACTCCCATTTGCACGCTTGACCGAAGCACACAGAATTTTCTGGGTCATCCCCTTCGGAACTGAGGACAAATGCATACAGAATACGGATACCTCGTCTCGTTTATAAGAAACTATACCGTCCGTGTTTACCAAACTTTCGGTCTCCTTCCTTACCAAAAAAGGTGTATAACCGATTGGATTGCATGCTGCGTGTAGAACGCAGCATCATCCAAAGCGCAGATTAGCGTGCCATTTGAGCTGCTGATTTCCTGTACCCTTCCCATACTGACGCGAAAACCACTGCTGCTCGTAAAAGAACACGAACACTTGGTTCATCTTAACCTTCATTGCTCTACAAAAATATACCTGTGGAGAAGCATGCAGTTAGAAAAGTAAGACCTTTGTCAGTTCGGATATATAAACACGTGGCTATTCCGATTAATCCCTGCGTCAAACCAGACTCGATGCGGACTGTTTGTCATTATAAGCGGAGCTCACATCTGTGCTGAGAAGAGCTCTCTAATGTTAGAGAACTCAAGCTGAGGAGGAGGACAGGACAGGCTTTCAGGAGGACAGGCTTTTTAGTTTTGTCCTAACCCTGTTAAGGACAAGCTCATAAGACCACCGGACATCTAAAATCATTCTCACTCTAAGACACAGGCAGTTGTTGCGGGTTTAGATCTCGTCCAAGGTCCCCGTTTTTCGTCGACATTACATGGGTTTGGGTATATATTTAAGATTTTTCACCCTATCTACTTTGATGCCGAGAGTATGACTGTCTGACCTCAAAAACTTCCTATCTGCTTAACTCACCTTTTCGAAACATTTCCCCACCACCAATTTTCCACACCTATCAATCTGCTTGCACGCTGTTTGGCTTTTTATCCTTTCCGCGATTTCTCTCTTTATTCCATTTTCATGGTGATGATAGTTGACGGTCAAGCAAAATATCACGAATGTACACGACTGCTAGTAATCTCGGTGGTTTCTTCAAATCTGTGTATTCGTTTCCTCCAGAAAGTTATGGTATTATGAGAGGTTGCTTACTCAGAAGAATTATTTAACTAACTTTTGAGCACATCAATTTGGGGGGTGATTTAACCAACAGTGCTTTTGCTCATTTGTGAATCTGAACTTCAACCGTCTTTTTCTGAAATTTAGTGTGAGATCTGCACGTTCAAATCTTATGCAAATCTGATTTATTCTCCCTGTGGTTTGTGACCAGATTCGCTTGTTTCCGCCCAAACCTGAGAACTCCAATATCATTTGGGCCAACTGGAGATTAGCAGCATGCTTGCCAACCGAACTTTTCCCTTCTGCTTTAAATAACATTACGGGCTTGCATGGTGCACCAGGTTCGACTTCAAACAAACCGAGTAATATTAAATAAATATTCACTGGCTAGCTACTGAGGTTCGGATTTTAGTCACTCATTTAGTCGATGCACATCCACAACAGGTTTTCTGATATACAGTAGTTGAAAACTGGATGCCTGGGTCACGTACTGGCGCAATCAAGGGATGGAATCATCCAAAGTTGGATTCTAAATACTTGAGGGCAAAAACCTGATCAGATATTACAGATAGCCGTCGAGTTTTTTTTTGTTTCACCGGAGCGTGGCTTTTTGAATACATAGGTCCTGATAACTGGGGCGAAGATTTATCCACGAATTATTCTTTTAATAGTGTGATCTGCAGCTTCAACCCAACCCTTTTGGGGTCGACGAAAAGTCGACCTACAACAGACATTGCTCAGTTTTACTTCGGCAGTCAGTGTGAATTTTCTGGGTTCATTGAAGTCTATCCCATGGGGTGTATCAGCGGTGTGATTAGGCCCCGTCCTGGGCCTACTATCTCCATCCTTGGCCAGGCGAGTTTTCATTTTCAGGGTTCCAATTCAAAGAGGACGCTTTTACTTTCTTGAGTTGATGGCTTGTTTATTAAGACGGAAAAGTAGATTGCTATTAAGGAGAATCTTGGTAGCTCATGTAGGGTAGATGGTCATTGTTTTGTTCGCTGGGCAAACGTTTCAAACATTTCAAACCTTTCACCACAAATAGAGGTGACCTTATCAGTGCGTTGTTAGGGAGCATATTGGAGCGTAGTGATAGGCCAGTGCTTATGCGTTGAGTAGTGTTACGTGTGTGGTAACATAAGTGCTGTTAGACGGGCCGATCTTCAATCAAGATCGGTTGTTCTATCAAGACTTAAGTACGACCAAGACAAAACCAAAAGGAAAAATGTGAAACCACAAATCAACTGCAACTACTACAATGAGTTCTAAGTTGAAAGAACCCGGGGTGATAGTAAGCACAAAAATAAAGGAATACAACGTGACCGTCAGGAGACATGACCCATCTCCCTAATGTTCATATATAAAGACCAGGAGGGTCACAAATCCAACTGGAAAATGCAGAACTCTTGGCTTATGATAGCGCAAGACATGAACTGAAATATCTGGTAGCATCGCACTTTAAAACAAATTTGATCAATCTATGCATTTAACTAGACCCGGTTAAGGGACAATTATGTGCAAAAGATCAATATCTCAGTTCGAATACTCACAGAGGGCTGTGTATCCGATTAACAAACCAATGAGGACACTAAATTCCTTGGAATCAGATCAACGAAGGTTAAAATTGAAACTCAGAGAGATCAACGACAAAGGTCACTCTAACACCGACCAATTTACAAGAGCAGAGGAGGCCAAGTCATCGATCGGTCAGGACACAGGATACCGGACGAAACACTGGAACCGCCCGACCCAACATTAAATCGTAATCGAAGGTCAGCCCATCTAACAGTACGTATAGTAACACACACGCAACACATCCAGCGGCCAATCGCTACGCTCCAATGTGCACCTCAACAACTCACTGATGACGTCACTCCGATTGATGACGAGACGTTTGTAACCAAACTGCCTAGCTCAGGGAACAAACCAAAGACCGAATATAGGGTTATTTTGGACACTCCGCCCTTATATGTGGACCACAATACTTGACACTCTAGACAGTTGGGCGCTTATCTAATTCCAGAGGACAGGAGGTAAAGCGTTCAATTCTGACGCTAAACTCATCCACGGATAGCGGATGCCTTTTGAGCAGCTCGGACTCCATTTTTCAACCCACAACCAGACACTGCGCTGGCAGCCGACTGATGGAAGTTTGGAATCAGTAAGTGTTCTAAACCATCTTACCTCGGAAAATCAACATTGCGGCCCCCTTAATTATGGCGACACGGGTGAACTGGTGGAAAGGCCTTACCGCATATGCACTATTTTCACAGGAAAAAAGGCCATTTTGTAATGCGATATTTCGTTGCTCGATGATTCGCTCTACTTCAGCACGCTATTCTGAGACTAGGTCCCATCCTTGACAACGTACGACGAATTGTTTTTAGTGTTGTTCCCAGCATTATTGTAGCAGTGAAATCTGACTAAAGTTTTGGGTCGGACAATCATAACATCCCCGCCTATTTGAGTAAACCGTTAGGAGGACACAAGACGGACCGAAATTCAGTGGAAAATACTGCGAGCTTCCGAAAAAACCTTTCATCTCCGACGGAATAACAGAATTCGACGAAGTTGGTTGCAAATTCTTGCAAGCTCAAAGTGCGGAACAGAGACTTATTTAAACTGTGTACAAAATGCTTTGATAATTTAAGTGCAGGACAAAAAGCAGCATGAGGATTTCCGTGAATATCAACTCCTAGAATAACCAAATGAACAAAACTTATGTTAAATCTTCATGTCACTGTGTTTCTGCCTGCCCAGTATTCCAGTTACTGAAAAATTGTTGAGTACTTTCACGCAGGTAAAAGAACTACAAATAACGTATGAGCGACGAGTCCATTAAGTCCGTGATCCACTGGTCTTCGGATTATCATATCTGTCCCATCCGAGAGAAGGCTTACTTTCTGGGCAAAGTTATATCCAGGCGTTGTTTATGACAGCCATATCGCCCCAATTTAGATTATTTCCTATTTTATGGCCCACAGTACTTCACGGTACTCGTACTCTCGTTCGTTCGACGCTCTTGTTTTCCTTCATCGTCCCAGACAGATTATCTCATTGCTCCCTTTAGAGTGGAGGTCAGGATGCCGTTTGATTTATCTTATTCGCAAATATTTAATCACCTAACAGAGTGTCTCAAGTGAAAAATTGAAATTGTTTTTTTATTTTCTCAGCCATCACAGATCTACCTCTTGTTTTATCAAATCAATTGAAATAAACATTTCGTGTAAATCAAATAACGATCATTCTGAATTTCACCTCGAGATGTCCGCCACGAATTTGGGAAGTTTGTATTCGGGTAAAATAACTGAGTCTTTTCTTTTATGTGATTATCGATTGGAGTTTAAAGTAAACACTGTTTTGACTGTTTGCATCTGCAGTTATTTTACCTTCACTTGAACTTGCCGAAAAGTATGGCTTGTACGATGAGGAGTAAAAGTGAAGAACTGATAAGGATAAAAAAGTCTATTTTCTCAAAAGAGCAACAAACGAAGCAGGTAACGTGCATCTTTCCCGAAGCTTTGGAATCAGTGTGATATTCTAGGTACTCTGCTGTCCCATCTCCATTTGAGCCATTTGGTCGGTCGTCCTCAGTTAAGCCTTATACCTAAGGTACACCATATGAAATAAAATTACCAATATAGTTCCAGGCAACACTAACACTTTGGCAGAGAAATCAAAGAGATTATCATAAATTCCCTTATGTAGCAAGAGTTGATTGGTGTTGCACTGGGCAGAAATAATCCAAAAGTGATTATCTACATCAGTGGACTGGGTTCTCGGGATTCCGCACTGGAACTATCCTCGGTCGTTAGTAGATGGGACTCTGTTGGAATATTAATCAAGCCGTGTAATCGCTCTGATCCAGTATACCTGGCTGGCACTCGGAAAACGGAATCATCTATCACCATGGACAGCAACGCATCTGCAGTTGAAACTGGGGCCCAACTGACATTCAATCATGGTGAAATTTTATCGCAAAGATTGAAAAGAAAATGACTAATTGGGGACTAATCACGAAAAGCCCGTGTCTAAAGATGGCGTTCGAACATCCTGGACCATTGTGGTTAGACAAAAATCTTTCGTCAAGTCATGCAGCGTTTTTTATTACTGATTTGTGAAAAACGGTCCTCTGTGTCGGGGAACAGTACAGCCACAACTATCGACAGTCGTTCTAGAAGGTCAGTCGAATGCTGACGTTTACAGGCCACCGTGAGTTGTTCTTCCAAAATTGGAAGGTTACTGCTGATGGGTACCGTTTTAGTCCTTCAGTTTTATACTAAATTTTCTTCAGGTTGAAAGTGACATTTTCACCCTCTTCAGACTCTGCAAAATTTGATGATTTAGGTGTTAATTTCAAGTACACAAACAACCAATAACACCTAGGTATATGCAAAAAAGAAAGTGGGAGTTTCTAGGAGCAATTTGGTGATTGTTGAGACCTCTACTGAAAGATTATCATGCCGTTAAAAGCACTTGGAAATAAACAAGATAACAAAAGTATGCTCAGCAACTAGTACAATCTTTTCACTTTTTGGCAAGCCAACAGAGGAAACGTT
The DNA here is from genome assembly GCA_003604175.2 of Clonorchis sinensis. Lineage (NCBI taxonomy): Eukaryota > Metazoa > Platyhelminthes > Trematoda > Opisthorchiida > Opisthorchiidae > Clonorchis > Clonorchis sinensis. The sequence continues at coordinate 70,095,922 of CM030369.1, read as the reverse complement.
TAAAAGCAAACACCCTGAGGTGGTTAAACAATGGGTTTTAAGTTTGCAGTCACAATGAACTCTAAAATCAGGGTACCGGTTCTGCTATTTGTCTACTGCCTCCTGACTTACACTTTTGACACCGAAACCTTCGGGATATCGGAAACCCAGTTGATGCCAAAATATTCAAACTTATCCACACTTGCTGCAACCCCTTTCAACAGTTGACGAAGCACTCACTTTTTTCTCGACTTTGCTTTCTATCCAGGCCACTGGTTTAGGTTTTGAGGTTTTCTCTCAGCTTTCCCCACTTCACTGTACTATTTTTCTACGTGGAGCTTGCGCTTGAAACTAATAGAGTTTGGGGAGTTTTCCGGTGAATTTGTTGAGAAAATGTCTTTAGTTACTTAGGGCTGTGACTTTGTTCGCTATCTTTCTCACATTTATTCTCAGATGGGAATGTACTTTTTTGCCAAAATTTGCAAACCAGAGATGTGAGGATTTTAAATTGAAAACGAGGGTAGTAGCTCAACCTTAACTGATTTGCCCAATGGCGTCCGTTTCGTACTTCCTAAACTATAACGTGGTGTAAGCGCACCAACTGATCTAGATTCGGCTTGAAACTATCAACACCGATCTCGCAAAATTCGATATCTTTAAAAGAAGATTTCTTCATAGTGTTATGCTGTATTTTTCAAGAGAAGTCGGTTGTTAAGCACTTTACAAGGAACAAATCCAGTACACTTTTTCAGGCAGTTTCATTTCACTGCTGATTTTGGAATACATCAGGCAATTTACTGAAATAAAGTGGAAATGTAAATCATTTGCACCCTCACTTCAAATCCTACACTGATCTTCAAGATTAGATTCAGAATTCTAATATCATAATGGGTTTCACGAAATGTCGAATCAAATTAATTCATCCAATTCTCAATTGGGCAGTGAGATCGGTCAGATGCAGCCTGCCAGTTTGCAGAGAAACGGCAAGGATAGATCACGTGTTTTGCAGCAACAGGTTGTTTGTCTTAGAAAGAGGCTACTTCTCGAGGTAGGAACTGATACAATGGCAAAACACCTAGCTGTCACATGTATGTATGTGCAGTCCACTGTGTAAATTGAAAGTGAGCATGGAAATGTAGGAAAGACGATTCATCTCAACAAGTACAGAAAGCATTCAGTTTTGTGAAATAAATGCACGCCCACAACCTTTCCTTCTCAAGAAGCTAATTGTTTTAAAACCGTTACTTTTTACCCAAACTGGTCCAGAACGAGAACACAATGAGTAAGACAGTAGCCTACGTGTTTGCTGTTTTTCACAATTTATTGAGCTAGAGAATTCCAGACATCGAAAACAGATCGAATTGCACGTTACGTTTATGAATGAAACCGCCATTCTTGGGAATAGTTTTAACGACTGACTATCGGAATAATTAGTGTATATTGGTAAGTGTGTCATACCCATGGAGTGTTGTTAAGAAACACACAAAGGTTTTTACGTTGTAAGGATGAAATCAAACCTGTAGGATATGCAAAGAAACGCCTACACATACATAAACTTCATTTGAAGTCGACAGGTTTATTCGTTTGTGTGAACTGTGCACGCAAGACCATCCGCATGTGTGTGCATCTACAGCAGTTCCCATTACCTAGCGGACGCTTCGAATTCTGTAAACATACGCATAATATATGGAGTGTAATTACGAGCATTGTGTTCTCGGTTCCGTAATTCGGAACATCCTAATTCACATTGCATGTCGATAATAATGCTTTAGAAAGAATTCAATTAATTTAAACCCCAAAATTAAGCAGAAGCACCCCGAGATAGCTCAATATAGGTGCGAAATAATTTGGAGTGGAAACCATGTAGATTAGATTAGTATTGTTGAATTTCCGTTCACAAATATAAATTATCAGGCTCATGATTCGAAGAAATCTCTACTTAACTATTTCAGACCATAGTACTTAGGATGTTCTGCTCAGTAGTACAGGTTTGACGTTAACCCAGTGCATCGCTTTTCCTAATGACTAAGCATTTATTCTTAATACTTTTCGGGTATATGATTACATATTACTAACAAACCTACAGCAGTCTTTGTGAATCCCAGCGTCTCTTCAAGGCCACTTCATAAAGTTGGTTTAAAGCAGAATTCAGTGCTTGCTCTTGAGGGACGCTGTGGTTGACAGTTCACCAAGGCGAGCTGAGACACAGAATGTAAATGTCTTTGGACTGATCTGAAACTACTATCACTTGCGTGTAAACTGGGCTTGGATCAGAAGCAGGGTTCCAGCGTGTATTTAGTTGCGGACTGTATATCATGAAGGAGCAACTTTTGGGCAAATTCCGCTTTTCAGTGACTGGCATTCTGTATGCCTCCCCTCGATATGTGTTTGGGTGAATAATTTCAAATGCGTGGAATGCCTTTTTAGATAGGATATTCTTTCAGGCATACTGCATATGCATCTTGGAAAGGCTTATTCGCCGTTTTAGTCGCACCTAAATCTACCGTATGTTTGCCTTAAAGTGATCTTAATTTTCAACTCGCTTGATGCCAAATCTGTTCTGAAATTAAGATCGGTTCAGATTCGGAAATCCCAAACTTTAGGCCTTCTGCAGAAGACAGTCCATGGAGAGATTATGTCGGAAGGTATTTTGGAGACGCTGCTGTGATACCTCTGTCTACTTAAACACTCAGGAGAATATCCAATAAATTGTCCTAACTCAAAACTTTTATGTCCTAATTATGTTACCTGTGTAAAGAGAGCAGTTCTGTCTATAGGTTTGGTGAAAATTTAAGTGATCAATAAATGAAGGCCAAATGTCGCAAGATTTAAGTATTTTCTAAACTTCCACATTGGCTGATGACAGTAAACAACCAAGTCATCATTCGGTTCCTCAAAAATTGGTTCGTCTGCCAAGCTAAGAGATGCGGAAGTTATACTCAAGAAGAAGACCCTTCCCATCCCACAAAACATATGAGACTTTGGCAGCCTAATAACAAGGATGTTTTCTATCAAAACTGATAGTCAGAATTAATTGCATGTGAAATTTCTACGAGAAGAGACTGAACTATTCATGCGACGGTTGTGACTCAGTGCGTACAAAAGTTGAGGGTTTATTCATTTCGCTTGACCTCATCAAAATTTTGGGCAGCATAAACCGGCTTAGCTTAGAACCGGTCTTATGATGTTTCCAACTTTCCCACCGACAACTCAGCAGACAGTATGAAGCTGAAGAACTTTCCAAGGTTTTTTTCACGAGGACTTATATGACGAGTCTTAAAAAAATTTGTTATGAAGTTTTTCCAATCCAGAAAAACCTTGGGTTGAATTTTATATTGGAAAGACATGAAGGAGGTTCAGTTTAATAGGGAGCAAAGTTATGGCATCGAATTTGCCGTTTTACTGGTGGGCATCTGCACTCTGATACAACTAAAGTGGGGCAGACTGTAGTCAGTTCAGATTTCAGTATCTCCAAATCATCCATGTGAATGGAAAACTTGAGATCCTGACTATCTTGTGGCGAAAGTAAATCCGTACACAGTACACAATTAACTGCCCGGGCATTCAAAAGGATGGATTGTCCGTGACCCAGCTAAACTTTTACGGGCTATGTATGCAACAATACAACTGAACGCTAGATTTCGATTGGCCCGATATCAGATGGCTGATATCATAAATAAGTGCATGTAACTTATGTAGACGGACAAGATTTTCACATCCATCATCAATTTACCCGTCATTCAGACTATCCTCGTGGATGCAAAAGAGTTTACCTTGTCGCTTTCTCTTTGTTTCTTTGTTTGATGTTTGTTTGTTTGTTTTTCTTTTTATTTCCTCGTAAAATACTCTTTGTATTGGAATGACTTTGACCTCAAAATAATCTGACCATTCCTCCGGTAACCCAAGAATTCATTCCATAGTTAATAAGTTTGAATCAGTTATAATGTATCTAATTCCTATTTATCAGATGATATACTTAGGTGACTCAGAAAAACCTTACATTCCCTTAGTTCAGTCATGCACCTGTGTTAGTAAACACGAGTACATAAAAGCAACTAGTCGATCAAACCGGTTTAGTTGGTATGCTTCACGCATTCACTGCACACAAGTGCTGAATATCATGCCGGATTTGGAAGTATAGGTTTGGTGGCCGTCTATGGTTCAACTTGCAACTGGCGCTCGGGACGAAACGTCCCTCATACACACGAGCACACTGAAGCTAATATGTTACTAGTTAAATGGCTTTGACAAAAGTAAACTCACTTGTAGTTAAATGCACTTCATACTTTCAATTCTTGTGGGTTATTTTTGTAAAATAGGCAGTGCAGTATCAAGAAACGGTCATATGTACCTTGAACTAACCGCGGGAAACATTCTGAATGTCACACTTTCAACACAATCGTTTACCGTTACAATCCTGACTCATAAAAAGTATGACTGTGCGCTTCCCACCCCGGATAGTCCTTGACCGTTCTTCACGGGTGAACTCTGGAATGTTTGAATTACTCTCTAAGTTGTCTTTCACAGTTCACTGATATGGCAAGTGTCATCCTAATAGGCCTAATCATACGACAATTTTGTTGAAAGTATCATGATCTTTTGCAACTTAGTCGGTGATTTCAGCTGTGAGTGGAATCAAACTTTGTCAAAAAGGTGGGGATCCATGTACACGTGTTTCTCATCACCAACAAACTACAACTAGCTCAAAAGAATGGTTCTCACGGTGACTATGTCTTTCATCTCAGAGCTCGTCACCCAAGCAGCTAGTTAACACGTGACCATGTCATTTGAATTCTGTGACTGAAGTATAATTATGCTGTCTAACTGCCAGCTAACCAAACTGTTGATCAGCCGCATGTTGCTTAATGGTTTAGTCAACAGCGGCTAGTAAAGAGGTTTCGAATTCAAATCTCCACTGCGCTTAGTTTGATGCGCACTAGTGATGAAGATGAAGCGACCGCTTAGTGCCTTTAGGGCTTCTCAGCATAGATTAGTTTCACTTACAGAGATTTTCACTAAAAGTGATGCTTTCCATGACTCACTTCTACTAAATATCCAAAAACTTCTCGCCAACGTTACCCTCTGATACTTTTTCATGTTTTTTATTCCCAGCATGCGAACACTTATGTCAGGCTATAAATTCTTACTCTGCAGAAACAGCTAAATCGTTATCTTTCTATATCATAAACAAACCCAACCATGTTGAAAATCCAGCTAATGTTCTAATATCAGTAAAAACAGAAACATCCAGACATTCATTACACATTTATCCATCGGGAGCTATCACGTTAATTATTCCACCTAAAACAATCCAAACCAGAAATCATTATCGTTTAAATCTCATGTGAACACCAGTTTAATATGCAAATGGATGATTAAACAAGATAATTGGATGAAACATTGTTGCACTGCACGTACATTCAAACGTATGGAACAAATTAAACCACGCATATTTTTTGTTGCACAAACTCTGCGATTTCTTAGGTGAGTGATCTTCTTTCTGATCGAAACGTGGCGTTGAATCTGGTTGCACATGATGGATAGTTTGCTGGATTGGACGTTGTCTATCCAACGGTTTCTGAGCAAGCGTGTTTTGCAAAATGCAGACTTAGCAATCTGATTAGCCTATCTTAAGCGTTGAGAACACAATTAAGATACGATAATTATTCTATGGAAAAGACTGGGAATAAAATTTTTAATCCTCAGGCACGACATACCTTCAAACGTATTTGTGGTTCTAGTGCAATTTGCCATCGAGTAAACAGTACATTGTATGTGCGGACTATTCAAAAGCAGTGAGTGAAGATGCACGTGGGATAAGGGTGAAGAAAGGTTTGTTTTCTCTTGTTAGTCTTCTTGGATGCTACATCACGAATTTACAGGACAGCAGAAATTGCTTGCAAAATATATGTTCAAATCATGGGTGCGTGCTCTACAATGATTGAAAAAGGTGTTGAGGTTTAAGGGGAGACGCACAGATCAACGACTCGGGAAATCAACAGAGTGAGGCCAACGTCAGGCAAGTCTGTAGGTTCGGACATTTCACTGGCTACCTGGATTTCGTTCACAGGAAGGTCGTTCCCATGCAAACTCCACAACAAGCTTCTCCTATAGTCACAATGGAGTGCAATTTACCGTGAAAGATGAAATACAGCCAACGGTATCAGACGAGACCGGTCGAGAACACTTGCAACAGGAGAGTTGGTGACGTTGTGCCTCATCATGCATTAATATGTCCATATCTGTAGATTTTTGGTCCGTTTTAAACTAGGATGAGGTACAAGCTTGCTGGTGACGCACAGAATTGGTTTCCATTGCTGCTGCTGTCCAACTATTTGAACGTGTCCGTTTTTCTTTAAAAACAGTATGAAAATAGTACTGCCTCTTTAAATCGATACTTTGGTAGTCCCTTCCAGAAAACACACTAGAAGCGGACGCAACTGCATGAAGTGGAGTGCTTTTTCATCAGAGCTCACAACACGAAATAAATAGACAGGCCAGTCTAAAAATTTCTGAGAGATACGTGGTCGAAACCTAAATTTAGCGCAATTTTCCCAGCACATGCTTAGTCAGGGCTTTCTTTGGATTTGAGGGCAAACGAGTTGTTGATTCAGTTGTTTTTACGCAGCGAATATTACCAGTCAAAATATCCACTGGACCAACCATTGGACCCAAGCATGTCGCATTCCTTGGATTGCTCAGCTATAGCGGTTACCGTTCGTAGAAAAGTAAAGTTTTCCTAGCAAACGCGAGAAATCAACCTGCTGGCTTGGTTGCTATGAGGAATGGCAGTATCGATACCGGAGCATGAAAAATGTGCACCATCTCCCATGGTAAACGGGAGATCCAGCTAGCATTCTGTTGAGCCTCTGATCTTAGGTAATTTACCATGCCAGAAATACCTAACCACTCATTCAAAAAGTAAGGTTTAAGTAGGAGATGAGGTTAAACTAATCGGGATTGCATGTGTCCAGGGAGCTCCGAGAAGGGCAAAATCGTTATTGGGCTTTAAGGTTTTTTTTATCATTCTCATAGGTAATGCGTACCTGTTGAACCTCAAGGAAATTCCAGCTCATGACCTCTCGGTCGGTGGTTTTAGACTAAGCCGTTCGACCGCGTGCGGCTGCTCAGCCGCATGACTAACTCGCAGGGTACATCGGCAGTCATATTTCACTGACGAACTTCGTCACGTGGTAGCATGTTTACTGGTTCGTAGAGGATTTATTTATAGTTCTTTGAGAGAGTGAAAACTGAGAAACTAGACATTTCCAAATCTCGTCACATTACCAGCGAGCCCATCAGTAGAGGTGTCTCAGGAGGGTAATCTCGGTGGTGCGACTGTATCATTTGTAAATAACGAAACCGCATAGTTAGTATATAGGCGGCGGACTGACATCTGGGTGGTGACTAATATCGTCATGAATAAACACTGTCATGAAAGCTGCTATCTTATTTCGATTTCTGATGCTTGTCATTTCCGAGGTCTAGCACACGCCTATACGAGTTACTTTCCATTCGGAAGATTCATGTGAATTGGGTGAACAATGAAACACGCAAATCCACGGACATATGGAAGCAATGAGCCGTCATTCGGTGTGAAGCGCGACACAGACTTCGACAGTCTGCAACAAGGCCGAAACCAACACGGATCGTTTGGCGTAAAAGCAACTTGGTACATTCTTGCCTCAGTCACTCAGGATGTTAGACCCTGAGGACACGGAAAGTACTAAACCCGCTAGGCTGAAATTTAAGCATCCGTACAACTATCACCGGTTCAATAGTACGACAGGTCTTCTGCTTGCCTGTCCCCTATTGTCAACAGTTTCCGTGTAGCTCTTTGTTCAATAACCCCTCCAAAGAGTGTGAAGTGGATCAGGTAAGTAGTTTCGTAATTTTAAGCTTCTGACCAAGCACATGTGGTTGTCGTCAAAGGAAATGCCGACTTGCAGCCGTAGATCACGTTGTCGGTTGGCATGACAACTAATCGGTGCGTCTGCAGTCCATACAAGCAGTGTGGTGGTTCGTGTAGTCCTGTAGATGGACGTAATTATAAAATATACGTGGTTTGGCTAGCGAATGAGTAAGCGGAATGTGCCACAGCAACCAAATTACCAACCAATCTGGATAAAGTCTGAGGGGCACCAACCAAAGTCATAGGGGAAACATCACCATAAAAGCGCAGAACTTACAAAGGATGAGCTCTGAGTGTTCTGACTTAAACTGCCACCTCGAAAAGTTATCTCTAGCTCCGAGGTCACCGTTCGTAGTCACGCCACTACTAAAACGTTCTGCTCAACAGCATGATTTTCCAATTATACAGAACTTTTGCGCATCAGTATATTAGTTTCCCCACTGAAAACCACCAATTGTACAAGCTATCTGTTGTCATTCTTGTCCGTCATAGAGGGCTATTTCAATGACATTTGGGTGCATTTGGTCGTGCAGTGCCATGGAGTGGGATGGATTGTTTTGATACAGATGTTTCAAGTACATTATTGTGTCCCATTCTCCTCGGGTTGAAAATGCATACTGATTTACAGGTAACACTAAAACGCCCTATGACAAGAAGTGCAAATTCGGCCGCACGAGGCAAGGTCACATTCTCAACGAACTGACGGCCCAAAATTTCCTGACTGTGATGTACAGCTACGTAGCAAAGTTCCTTGAATAGAAGTTCGTATGTACCTTTCTCTGTGAACCACATTGTACCAGGGAGAGCAAATATACCTTACTTCGCAGATGACACCTCTATGCGCCAAAGTGTAGCTCTGCTGTTAACAGTAAAGCGACGAATTGAACGTGTATTTTTAGTGCAAGTACATCTAAACATAAATTGAAATTAATCAGTTTCAAAGTATGTAACTAGTCCACGTTGGTATGTCGAAATGACTTCCAACGCAGCAAGAACGGACCAAGTCTCTAGTTAACAGGCGCACCAAGGAAGCTGACCAACTAAGAGCGAATAGCTTATCTTCTCATTCATGTTGGCAGTCAGATGAGCTGTTGTGGGTTTTCGGCGAGGACCGCAAGCAGCGTCTTCTCCTTTCGTGTTCTGGACTAGTCGCCAACTCTTCAGAATTGTGTCAGTGCCGTAGTACTGAATTAAAATAAGCAGTAGATGCTGCATCATTTCATATTTCGCAAAAAGATTTTGCCAAATTGCAGTGATCCAAATCTGTCGTTAGGCAGACTGGGATGCAGCAGCTTACATTCATTTCTTCATGAATCGGACACGCGAGTGTAAAGACTAGAGGCCTATCTCGTGGTGATGTATTTATTATATATTTGCATGGGAACAAATCTACTAGGGGTGAGGTGAATAGAGAACTTTGCGTGTTTAACGTGATCAAATTTTAACTATTCCCTACACAGCCTTCCTACAGTCAGTTAATCATGTGATTTGGCAACACTGGCCAGTGTTACTGTGTATCAGTGTATAAAGTACTTTTACAGGCAAACTAAAAATAGCGTGTACTCGTTGCTAAAACGAAAAAACCTTCAAAGTGCTTAAATAGGATGTATTTGTGAACGAACTGACAATGTTCTTGTCCTCCACAGCAAAACATGATGTATTAGTGCTTGCGGTCAGGACAACAGCACTGACATGAAACTAAAACAACACAGATAAAAGTCACATGAGGTTTACCTTATAGTGTTGGTCATAATCGAAAAGTCTCAGCACTCAACGGAAGCAACTGTGAAAAAAAACATGTATTGTGCAACCAGGTTCCACAGCACTAAAATTTATTGTCACTTGACAAGACAAACCCATCAGATTTGGCGCTTTGTTTCTACGTCAGAAGATAAATCCCAACCAGCACAGGAGGCTTTTAATTCAGAAACAGACTTAGATATTGAGAATCAAAATACACAAATCTAAACTATTACAGTCTGAATATCAGTCAAAACATACAAGCCAGCCATACAGTGAAGTCTAGACTTCGAAAAGTCTAGATGTCTAGAAGTCTAGAAGTCAAATATTGCGAAATAAACGTTCACATATCAAACTCGATTAAAATCAGGAGGTGAGAGTGATTTTACTAGTCTGACCATTTTGGCGGCAGTTGATAGGTAGTAGTGATAGGTAGTGATAGGTAGTGATAGGTAGTAATATCCTATGGAGGAAAATATAATGGCGGTCTAGAAATCGCTTCTGTGAATTTGCAGTTTTGGCTTTCCCCACGCCAAATTTTAATATTTTTCCAGAGGTTTGGATTGCATGGCTTCCTTAAATCGCCCACAGATATGCATTCAATCAGTTCTTCTCCGGACCTTCCAGCTCCTTACGCCCCTCAGTTAATCTCAACACTTGTATGTGACTTAAAACCTCACGTGAAAATGCAGGGTATCTCAGCTTATCTCTACCTAAACGAACCAAGCAGTGGTCAGGAAGTGGTTCATCAGTCTCCGCTTGCTCACCGCGTTGTTGCATTCAAGCTCGTTGTGATATTCAATTTCTTGGGGAGAAGGCAGTTTACTCCGTGACGTATCGGCTGAATGTAAATTACCGGTTCATTATCTCAATGTAAATGAGCTTGCCACCAGTCATTTTGGTAGAGTTAACAAACTTGACGTTTGATGGTCTCCGGTTGCGTTGTTGCAAAAGGTTGTGCAGGATATAAAAACGGACTGTTGGCAAGCGAAAAAAGCCCACCACATTCTCTAACCAACGTTTTGGCTGGGCAACTTACTACCATATAGTTTGCAAAAATAAAGTGCAATCACGTTGTACTCAGCACAGGCCTCCGGTAAACTGGTACGGAATGTGGTAAAACAAACATTGGCCCGGGTTTGACGTTCTGCAAGGGCGTACGTCGTCCATCATTATAACTCTGTAACTGGCCATTTTAGAAGAGATAAGGTAAACTACAGTCTGGATTGGATGAAGCAGTTTGAAGTACCCAGCAATTTTTGACATGTAATTCTCTGTGCCCAAGTGAATTTATGCCACTTTCCAGTGCGCTTGCAAAAGTGCCTTTGTGTGAAATCAATGCAAATAGTTTTGGACGAAAAACTTTAAAGTAACAAGTGAGTGACCAGTGACTTATGATGCTAGCTTAGCTTTGAGGACACCCTACTTGCGAAGGAATATCACAGGTAGATTATTATCACCGTCCAGCATTTATTTAGACAACGGAATTCATGAAGTGTGTAATACAGTTTTCCACGCGGCCATTAGCATATGGATGCAATTCAAGATGGTTCCCTAGCAAACAACTTTGGGGCACGCTCTTTCAATCGTAAAATAGATTACACTCGCTAAATATATACATTATCCATGATTCGACTTGTTCCTACAGGCCATTTATGGAAAGCAGTTAGTCGGTTGAATCATAACTGATTTGTCACTCATTTCCACTGCATGGTTAGAATTCCGGTTTGATCCTAAAAGAGTCATGAAATCTCTGTCTATAAATTTAAAAAAATATCCAGCATTGTTTTCCAAATACTGAGGGAAATTAAACTGACAAACCACGATAAATCAACAGAAAATAAACTAGTTTTTGACTTAACCCTTTGAGAAACGAAGAAACACAGGATGATCGGTAGTTGTGTCAAAACGAAAACATTTAGTTGATTAGTTGTTACCAAACACGAATCACTAGAGACTTATGGACATTCTCGTCCTAAGTTTATTCACATCCTAATAGTTTAGTTTTACCAGTTCACATTGACTACTGGTCTCAAAATCCGCATTAAAACCGCTGGCTTGCATTGTTCATTCGGTATCTGAACCATCGGTATCGAAGTTATTCAGAATAATCAAAATAGGAACGAATCTTCAAAGGTTCGCCATCCTGCATACACGTCCAGCATACCCACTCTTTATATGGATTTTGCTCAGCCGTGACCTGACTATCGTTGAAAATCTGACGGAAACAAAAGCGACCGAGGTGAAATAATTTGTAGTCACGATCGAATATAAACTAAGTTTTCCTGCGTAATTGGATATTGGGTTATTGGCTATGTGGATCAGAAACCCAGGATTCTTTTCTGGTTTGGTTCATGATACCGCTACTTATTCTGGACTAAAAGCGATCCGACTAGACTATCGATCATACGTCAGTAATTTTTCATAGCCACCTGTATTTGGATTGTCTTGTAACCTCTGTCGCTTTTGCTACTTGATAGCAACATAACGCTCAATAATTCAGTCCTGTGTGCTAGATCATTTGTTGTCTCACTCGACAAACCGTCTTATAAGTGAAGTCAATCAGTGCCAAAGTGTCGATAAGCTTTGCACAGCTGTTTCACCTATATTAGGAATCAATGACAGTGCCCCTCTCAAGGATTTCCAGGAAGTTTAATGTTTGGTCTGCTGTGTCTTCCCTTACCCGATCATAACCTAGACTCTTGTAACGAACCTGACAGTAGAGTACGTGGATGCCTTAGTTTACACAAACGTTACGCTGAACGACGTTCCAGAAGCCAACCGTAATCAAGCTTCATCGAACTCCAACCTATGGTCGTAGTATTCTGTGGTAATCAGCACAATACCCGCAAAGATAAATAGCAATATTAAGTTCTTACGATGACTTTTCCTTGAATTCTGTACCCACTGAATGGTGTAGTAGCATATTGTAAGGTTAATGGAACCATAGTTACTGTACAAGCTACAAGATTACTTTCACCTCCTGTGACTGCCAAAGCAGAAGGAGCATCGTCTTGGAAGCTTGGAATTGCCGAAAACCAATATACGCAGAAATTAGAATAGATCCAACTGGATTGCATTAAAGGACATCGGAAGCAAAGTTTTCTTTAATGGTACTAAAATTGTATCTGGCACGCAACGCACAAAAAGACAATATTGAAACAAAACGTTTCGTGGAGCTGATGCAAGTCTAATAAGCATAAGCGGCGAAACCTCGCGGAATTTCATGCTCCATTGCAACCTTTAGATTTAGAGATAGATTTCTCTTGTGTAGCGGATGAAGGGTATATGTTTCTGATGGACAGTGTGTGAAGTAAGAAGCTCTTGATGTATCATCCAAGTCTATACTGAATTCGTCTGACAAAGAAGCTAGCTCGATCTTCTTCACATCACGCCGTACTCATGAGGTTGCTCAGATTTCTCAAGGACCCCAGCTAGTGAGAAAGGTGTTATGAAAAGGAAATGTTCACGGAGATCTTCAAAATCGTTCCGACTGAAACACGAGACGGCCTCTGTATAGTACACTGAGCTGAAGAATATCATATATGATTCCGGTTTAGTTTCTCGTTAATACCTAAATGATAAGCAAACCACTGGATCCTGCCACACAAAACCTGCATTTCTCCGTACGTCGGAGCTGTAAGTATCCTGACTTGTTGTTTCGGCTCTTTGCTGGACGAATATGGGTTTCAGATAATAAATATCCATGAGCAACCTTACGTACTGTAGTCGGAATGCTTCTCCTACTGAATAAGTGGGTCGCTCTGATGCAAGTTCTAAATAATATTGAGAACTCAACGTCTAACAAGTCAATTACTGGGGTAGCCTTTCTCATTACTGACCACAGAACAAGGTCACAGTTGCAAAGTCAACATGCTACTCTTGCTTTGTTTTCAGTGGATTAGCAAAATACACAAGGCTTATTGGGGAAATTATCGATCGAACTTTTGCATAGAGCACGTGATTGGTTTATGAGGGTTCACGGTGATGGATACATGGACAGGTGAATGAAGCGATGAACTCGTTTTCGGAACACGCTCAATTATTCACAAGAACCTGCCTGTTGTTAACAAGCAACTAAGAGGAAAGATATGAAAGAGTGGAATTCTTTGTTACTTTTGGGAACTTTCTGCAAAATATGCATGGATTTTTCTCTTCTGCAGGCTGCGACTTCCTCAAGCACTGTTTTCTCAGTACTATGAGTCCTGTCTGTTTGATTAGTTGATTATGAACTAACACTTGGTACTGGAGCAAAATAGTATCTGAATAACCTATAAAGAATGAAGCTCTAGCTACTGTAAACCGGTCTTCAAGTGCATGAAAAATACTCCACTGAAACTGTTACTCAAAATAACGAGTTACCTACATCAGGGTTTCCCAGTCAATTCCTAGAATATCCGTCATTCCATCTGGAATATGATGCAGCATCCGCATTTGTAGAAGCTGAACCACCAAATCCGATTTATCCGCCAAGATAAAACAAACCAAACAACCTTATTTTATTGAAACGTCTACGCTTTTCACATGGGATAATTTTGAAGGCACAATAACGCCGGGAGGTGGGTCTCGGTCGAATGTGTCCGATTTGATGAGGTCTAATTAGAGATGGACTCGGACTTTTATGACAATTAAATGTGTATCCAATCTACTCTTTTTCTGGAAACATGTAATCTATATTTGGTTACGATGAGATTATTTTCCTATTCACTCTATTCTGTGGCATTATTCCACTACACACTACACAATGTCACCACCCATGATTTTTACCTATCATTGTTCATTTCCACTCCTTACTAGGAACGAACCTACGCTGGCTCAGCTAGTTACTGTAAATAAATTAAATGTCGAATTTAAGTGAACAAGCTGGCAAATGAAGACCTACTAAAGCTCAAAGTAGTTTAAGTGATGATGTGGACGGAATACTGCGCACGTTTTTATTTCATTTTGGGTAGTAAATAACAGAAGCATATTTGTTCAGGTGTCTGCTACGGTGGTGTTTACTGACAACACCGAGCCTCAAGATCGACAATCCGTTTGCAATAGCAGAATAACCGCGGGTAGACAGAATATTAAGAGATTTTTGTTTCAGATTTTAGGCTGAGATTTTGCTTTGAGGTTTAGTGGTATGTAGAATGCCACCAAACTCAATAATGTCAATAGGGGCAGTCCATATCTGTTTTGCCATTTCATCGGGATTCTTGAAAGACTAGGCATACTCATGGCGCAGATGTTCGGGAATTAAACTCCGTTTAGAAAGTTTGACAGCTGGGCGATTACGTGGAGCTTATATCGCTTTCCATGCAATTGAGGATTTAAAACTGAAAATCAAAAAGAAATAGGAAACGTCAGAATGGAACCTTTTATTAAATGTCACGACGCATAGGCCTAAACAGTGTACCTCAATAACAAAACGAGTAGCGGCTGCTTTTGCTCGCCCTACTCATTATTTGGCCATTAAAAATCCTTTTACTGGTCCCAGTCTAGAAAAACAGCCGTTGCGCATGCAACACCCTGAAAAAACGTCGGTGTATTTTTCTACAAGCAAGGGGTGGGTTAGGTTCACGACTGGTCTTACTGCAGAAGCTTCGGTTTCATAAATGAATGCCATGTTTAAGAAAGTTGCAATGAGCGGAGAGAATTCCCTGGAAGCTTACCGAAGTTTACTGTGAAGTGATTCGACATTGCCAACTGACCAGTTAGAACAACAGAGTTTCAGAGCAAAGAAGTCTTCTTGGGATATTGATTCTCAGGCTCCGTACGAAAGGCGTATATCACACATAAGACAATCAAGAAACACAAAAGTACATTATCCGCCAGTTTGCCAAAGAACATGGGCATCATAGGTCATTGCTACCCACCAGTCTGGATCGAAATTGCAGGACGATAGAGATGATGTGACTCAATTTTAGTCCTCGATCAATAGGCCGAAAACTTGAGCAAACTTTTGGTTATGGTCAGGCCAATGCAACATTAGGATAACTTTTGCTTACAGACAGCGGGATTGCATTGGTCAATGGAAGCGGTCTTAGGCGGACCTAATGACTTCTGTTCGTTACCCGTAAATCTGTATGGATTAATTGGCGTAAAAACTGGAAGGCGAATTCCAGTTTGACAGTTATTTTGAAGCACTTAGATGCTCAATATTGGCGTTATTTTAGTTTTTCTCTATCCTTTTAGCCAGCAAGCTGGTCTATGCTAAAGGGGTTGAATGATCACCTGTCGCCTGATACATGTGATTTTATCTTGCACCGTTGAATATGTTGCGATAACTAGATGAGTGGCGTGTAAGTATATCGCGAGACGTATCAAGATGTTGCAGCTACCTGATATATATTTGATACTTTCCAGTTTGGGCGGTGAATACAGCAGTACAATAGTGGCAGTAAAGAGAAGTAAGTGTCTGCAATCATATATGCAGTCCACTGACGGCAACAATGTTTTATCCACCTGATTGACAATATAACAGACGAGAATGTGAGATGGGAATGTGAAATATCATTAAATGAAACGAAGTTTGGCTGGGTCTTAACAGCGACCGCTTCATGGAAGCGGAAGCATTCATCCCATCCCAATGGATTATCATTCGATGAAAAATCCTTTAAGTTTGTTTGGATGTCCATTGCGGAAGGCGTTCTTGTCCCATAATACGCAGTCTCTGATTGAGCTGTTCAGTAAGCTTGGTAAAATTGTTATACATACCCCATCAATAACCTAGTGAACTTCATAAGACATTGTAATTCTATCATTGTTTTCCGGCAAGTGAAAAATACGGAGCTATTTCTTTTGAATTTTCACACTTGTTGGGAAGCCGATGTTGTAAGAAGACGCCGTTTGAACGCGGAGTGAGGAAACAAGAACCTGAAAGACACTTCAAGATGAGCATGTTGGCAAAAACTTGGTTGCATAAAAATTCGGAAAGTCGATATCCTGAGGCCTATCTCCGAACTTTCCTGCAGGTATGTTTAGTACAAGCAAGGAGAGCAATCGAACAAATTGAAAATCCATTAACTGAGCACGTATTATCTCAAATTGCAAAGAGAAGTCTACTTGAAAATTGCATTAGTGTGCACTTATTACACTGGTAGTTGTTTCAGCATCGCAGTTCTGTTTCAACAGTGCAATGATGGCTGACGTTAATATAAATTATTTCCGGTTCTGGTTACCGACCAACGATCTGATCGGCTGGATGACAGAACCGAGGTGTTTCGCAGTGATTCAGGTATGCTTGATGATTTGGAGACTAATATTCTTCCGAATATCATTTAGAGGAAAACGGAGATGAGTTTGGCAAATAGCCTGTAGCACATATGAGCATGTTCCCTACATGCAGATGGATAAATCAGCTACAGAATGGATCTTCACTAATTACCTCACTATTTTGCATGTGCAACTGGCCCAGTTCACAGACGTGAGGGTGTCGCATAGGGATGAGTTGTAGTGCCACGAACAACGTGCATGTGAATTTAATTAGCTGTTTCATAAAACAAAGGATAGTACTGGGAAATGGCCATGTTTTGAGGATTGTTAAAAGTTTAGGCTGTTACTTCCGCAAGTTTTCTTCCAAATACGAATGCACAATGACACAAATATAATCGTTCGCAAACAACGGGTGGTTAGTAAAAACCCTTCAACTAGTCTTCATAGGTTTGAGTGGTGTTAATCGCTTAGGCACTATTTAACTAACCCCACAAGCAAATACCATTGCACAAAGCGTGAAGCTGTTCAACTGTTCAACAGCTGCAAAAATTTCACCACACGCCCAAACTGTAAGAAACTCCGTCGAGTAGAGTCACGTTAGTGTGTTGTATTTTGCACCTCCTTCCTATGGAAAAAAATTTTTGTCGGGGCCCTCACTATTAATACACATTATGACCGTATTGAGTACAGTGACAAAAAACATTTGCCTGCAATTTGGACAGCCCTGGTAAACACAGTCACCAATCAAGCCACATCATCAGCGCGCGCACAATGGTGAAGTGACTTGATCAGCCAACTTCGCGACCAAATTTCTCTGCTCAAAGAAAAACCAACGGTTATCATCCATCAAATTAAATTTAACATATTCTTTCTTCCAACCTTCTGTAGCCGTTGGATTACCTAAGAGGCCCTGCCTCTGATATGCTTTACGAATCATAGTAGAACATAAATCGTCGGCAAATTAACTATCAGTCCTAGTTCGAATGAAATGTAATACAAGTGTGCACCTCTTGTTTATTCCGTAACGGTATTTGTCTTCTGCGCCACAGCTGAAAACAGCTGACGGCAAATATTTGTATCCTGGACCAAATTGAGGATATTCGCAAGGTCTGATAACAGAAGTAAAATACGTTGATCACGCTCGTCTTTTTGTTTTGGTTCAACCAAAGCCTGGGTTACTCTTTTCACTCTCCGACAAAGAACGAAATATTTGCATCTAAAGACGAAGATTTCGTCCTCTGCACTATGAAAGTGAAAATATTCACTTTGTCTAAATTATTTTGGCTTTAATAAGGTTTTAACGCCACAAAACTGATGGACAGTTTGAAGAATCTCGGATTTTGCCTCCATAACTCTATACAACAGTATCCAGTGGTGGGTTATTATTCAAAGCAGAGAACAGTGATAACAATGGTCCAACCCTACCGGCATCTTACATCGATACGGCTAGCCGCAGTATGCAGCCAAACAGCTCCCTACCACAGTTTATCTGGCAGGGGGTAGATTCGTGAAACTCAGGCACACTTGGTCTTTGTTACCGAATACTCTGAGACCAGTGAATAGTTGTGAAGTATTATATGTATGTACACGAATTGTCAAGCTGCCCAGAAAAGCGCTTTGCTAATTAAGGTTGTTTGGATAAGGAATGCAATCAAGAAAGAAACTCGTGGAGTTGCGTGTTTTCACAATGGTTAATTTGTATGGCAATAGAGATGTAAGAATCTTCTGTACAACTGGTAGTCATGTTCACCGGGGGTATTAATGTCTCCTTATGTAATTTTTTTTCCATAAGACGTTGAAAAACTCCGGTTTGTATGTGAGTACCAGCAGATTTCAAACGGTCGTCAACGTTCAAGGACTGACGTGCATGCGAATGAATTTTCATCATCACTTTTGCCCTCCCGTTTACTGAGGGCATCTCACCCCAGTGAGACTCCTAAAATGAAGACCCTCATTCACATTAGAACCATTTCCAGTAACTTCTAATTTTAGAATCGTAAAGGAATCAGTGTGGAAAGGTAGCCAAACTTTAAGGTACACCATTTTTCATGCAAAGCAGGTATTACCAACATGTGTTAATAAACTCTGCTTACTCCAGTGGTAATTGTTTCATCAGCAACTGCCTTCGTTCTCAAATTTCTCTGACGACGAGACACCCAGCACATGCATCTTGTGTGTTGTTGTATTTTCAGGGAAAATACCTTTTTGTCCGTCCTTAGTATCTGTCATCTGCACACGTAAACACGCCTAAATGAGACTATAGGTCATTGGGCAAATTTTGCAGTTTCTGTAGTACACCGTTACCACGTGACACCAAATACTGACTCAATGGGCGCCCGGTGGTGCCTCTCTGAATGGTGAAACCAAACATGACAACCGAGTAGTTTCTGTGCCCTCTGGTAAATACAGTCAATCGCCCACAGCAGCGTCGTCGCAAGTTCCATTAGTATTTATATCAATAGGAAATCCATGGCTAAAGCAGTAATACCAAAGTTAGTTGAATAAGGCTAGGGAGTCGGGGAATTTGGTAGATCATGTAGTGGAAAGGGTTGAAGTAAAGAAAGGCCACAAGGACGTGTTTTCCAGATAGTCAGTTGTTGATCGAATTTATGCAAAAGTGGTTCGAAGGGTGGTACGAGAAGCTTGATCTACCACGAACAGTCAGGGCAGCTGAGACCCAACGACGTGAGACGGTCTTTACGTCCCCTCAGGTAGCTTGAAACATTTACGCTTACCGTGACAGTCCATGCATCACAGCACTCAGCTGCTGTTAGCATATGATACTGCCTGGATCTGCAATGACTATCTCTCAAAGCGAAATCAAATCCAATAGCTCAGGCAAACTTTTACCTTTGAGGTAAAAGCTTTGTCAAATCGAGGGAATAAGTTGAGATCTGAATGAGCTGAATAGTGGGTGGAAAATCAATTAGGAAAGCTTCCTAAACTATCCCACTAAATCAGTGTTAAATGTCAGTTTAAGTTACTACGACCGACGGGTCAGGTTGGGAGAAGATGAACATCAAATTGGGTTCCTCCAGTTTTGAACATTAAGATAAATGATCCTTCTGATTTCTCCACAAACCCCGTTGATTTATGTGGATTAAAAAGCGCCAGGAGAATTGGTTGAGAGGTGGATGGTTACTTGGATTTTTGTGGGTTTCAAGGTTTTAGTTCCAAAACACTTTTGTGAGTGATTCTTTTAATCTGATAAACATGTACCGCCACGTGTCAACTCGGATTAACTACGGGGAAACCTACTGCACGTTTAGCACTCACATGCAATCCGTTCTATTCGCACTGTACTATTTGGCGATTTCCAACATTTTCTGAAATAATGAATCCTCGATCGGTCTAAACATCCTGCGAACCACTGAGACCAGACGTCATTCAGAGCTGCAAAGCATGTTCCTGTAGCACTCCATATCGTAAGCACCAGAGTAAACGAATCTTAGATAAAATGTGCGATGCGGTTTTCGCAGTTTGACCCAAGCTTACTGGTGAATAAACCAGTTACTAGGAGCGCACTCCGTGGCACATTCACATTTTGACTATTCTGATGTTTTTGTGCTTTTCAATGTACCTAATCGGGAGGTAACTGTTCCTAAACGTAGCTATGATAAGAAGCATTCCAACAGGTAATTCGAGCCGAACGATTCCTTTGTAAAGCTTCTCAACGACTAGGCAACCGATCCAGTCGGATGACTGAGGCCGCTGCCTAAAGTGTGAAGGCATATAACGCTGATAAAGCGCTTATCACACCAGCTCTATAGTGTTGCGTCAAGATCCGTCAAAGGTTTTGAAAGCTGCCCCCTTTTAAGTGTCAGCGGTCTTTGTTTGTGCATCTGCATCATAATCCGACGAAATCGACTGTACCAGACAACTTTGTTGTATTGTCTGTAGATATGCCACATTTTGGAAGAGTTTGTAGCCTCCAAGAAGGCATAGGCTTTATCCAGTAAGCAGTCATTGTAGAGTCCTTCTGCAATAAGCCCATGCCGTAGCTGCGACGCTTGAATTTTTGGTAGTTATTTGTGGTAAGTCGGTTTTTATCCTGTAATATTCTTTTCCTCATATTCTGTTAGGCGAGCTGCTATGCTGTCACCTCTGGACGTAGTGCTCTAACTTCAGTGTTAGGAAGAGTTTGATTCAGAAGCCACTGGTCATCCTCAAGGTCAACCTAGCCACGATAACCGTATGCGCTTTATTTCTAATTTTACTGCGACACAATATCAAAAGCGTTTTAACACGGAAAATTCGAGAAAATGGAGAATTAAACACAGAGGATTCAAGAATGCACTGTGATACAGTGTGGAACGAAAGTGGACATTATCAGACCACCCCTTAGTGCGACACTAGGGAAAATGCAAAGCAGTTTCCTTGGTCACCAATAGTTGCGCCAATTGTGGATGCAAAAAGTGTAACAAACAATAGAAGTCTAACGGAAGTCTGGTATCACGGTATACACGCAATTCATCTTGTTATCAGCTAATACGAAAAATCCATCTTAGTTTGCTCAGTTAAATCCAGTGGATCCATGGTGTGGTAGAACGTCGTATACGTATTTCGTGACGTTATCTACAGCCGTCCAAAATCTGATATTCCACTTAACCAGTTTTATCTGAAACACAGTAGGACACTAGTCTTTTATGAGCATTAGCTACTGGTCAGTGTAGAACAGTAACTTTGAGTTGAGATCTCTGTGATAGCCTGATGTGGATAGTTTGACTAACTTGTGTAGGGGATGGTAAACCTGAGAAAGCTTGGGAATCTGCATCATTTTGTTCCTAAAATCAGGGTTTTTTTCAGTAACCTCTCCCGACCTTGTTTCTGTGGAAGTAGTAAACTCTAGCTTGGACTCACAGGATGATATTTTTCGTGAAGCCCTATGGTATACGGAATTTAGGTTGATTAATCTTGAACCAGTGCCACTTTCCCCGGTATATTTTGGAAAGTTGGCAGTATACATTCACTCACCAGTATGGAAAGCAAGGATATTCCTGATGTACATTCCCTCCAACTCGGTGCCAGCAACGAAGACGTTTTGTCGTATCGTTTAATCTGAAAGAATTATCGATTGCTCGCTTATTTTCGCCCGTGTATAATCTACATGTGCTTCAGTCCGCCCAACAGTTGAAAGTAACACATCATACTCGTATCCACCACAAATTTACGAGCATCCAGTTGCTTTCCACAAGTTCGCGAGAATGTGGGGTAGAAGTTCACTACGCTAGTTTCCTACATACCTATGCCTCACGCAGACCAAATGAGTCAGACACAGAAGACAGACCTGCTTCATATATATCAACCTAATTGACTCTTTCCTGTAGCGAGTGACATCGCATGCACAAGGGACAGTGAATGAAGTTCAAGCAAAAAGAGCACGCCAGCGGAAGGCACGGGAGTGGATGTTCGATACAATACTAATTTGTAACACACACGCAAAAATTCAAAGCGCACATGATGAGCCACCGATGTGTGGTACATTACTGAAGTATAAAAAGCTTCATGTTTATGCAGAGACGGCGATGAAACCCTAAAATTCACGTTCGCATGCGTTGGGACAAATGCCACACGTACCAATGGGGAAAACGACTGCGGATGACTGAACGCAACATAACCAGCACAGGGTTAGTGAGGTTATTCAAGTTGATCCCGTAGGGCGTCAAACGAAAGCTGGACCACCGGAACGCTAACGCATCAAACTAACACAAAATCTCCGTGTGTATGACGCTGAGAGGGTAGAAGCAGCCTGTTCAGTCCCGGCAGCCAATTGGACCTTTTAGATAACCGATACACACACGAAAGTAACCTGATAATCACTGCTGCTTTTTATTGCCCTGTGCTTGCGCACTACTAACACTGCTGTTGTAAGAGTTGTTTTTATTACACTGAACTCAGTCTGCAATTCCCCAACTACCAAGCTACCTACACCGTTTGCATGTATGTTTTTCGGCTGCATCTCAAGTGTTTTGCTTCAGAACCTGTTTTGTTATTAACTCCATCACCCGATACAACAACCTGCACTACAGGTTTGTGGTAATGACATAGGAACGCGTAAACTCGGAAGTACGATTACATACCGTCATTCTCACTGGATGCTCACAATGGCCTCGTATTCTAGAGAAGGGAGAACCAGTGTTTAGACTTGTAAAATATCCTTTTGAAGAAGACTTTTTCTGGAGAACAATAGCACCTACGGATAGGAAAGAGCCCCATGGCTGGCTAGTGCCAAAGCTTTGCTTCTCGGCTCAAAGGAGGAAACTTAAGGATTTGACACCACTACGTGGCTCACAGATAACATCCCGTCACCACGCCACTGAATACGAGGTTAAAATCTTCCTTGCGATTCATCACTAAAGCTGCGAATACAAACAGAGCCGATTCTCACAAAGATCACTTATTTCATCAACCCTGTGAAGAAAAAAGGGAAGAATTTCAACCTTTTGTTGCACACTGGGTTGTATTAGCTGTTTAATTGCACTTACTCCACCTGTTTTGTAAAAGGTCTTGATATGGTTTCAGCATTCCTTGAGAAGCACTAATATACAAATGAAGCGAGTGAAGAAAGACGCCTAGTACCCAAAACCCAACAAAATTAGCTTACAACTGTAAGACAAACTAGGGATTCTAATCACCTCATGAGAAAGTTCCATTGGCTCCTTGATACTGTTACTTTTCAAGAGGCATTTGGTCCCAGTTAACACGGAAAATTCCGTAGCCTATTCGGAAATGCTGAAGTATGAATCGATTCCATGTTGTCACCTTACTGAATAAACTTGTGAACGGTAGGTCCGTTATCCTTATCAAGGCTGATGGGAACATTTGTCATCAAGAAAAGCTGTTTGAATTGCGTAATATCAAGTTTCCTTAAGGAAATTCTAGTCAAACAGAACATGTAAATCTTTGGCGAAGTATCCCAATATTACCGACCAGAAAGTAGTTTGCGTCAAACAACTTGGCGTAATCTCTAACGAGGTGTGCAATCTACTGATAAGAGAAAGAAGTATTTAGACTTAGTTAAATAGACCGAAATCGGTTTCGTGCTGACTCATTGGAAGCCCGACATCAAAAGAGTTTGGACAAGACACAAGACGCGATGCTCCGACTAAACAACAGTTATATGTGATTTATAAATAGTTGACTGAAGCCCTCCGTTGGTCGCCCTAAATCTTAAGGAATCATGAAAATAAAAGGTAATCCATCCTTATGGTGCCTAATTCAATATTTTTGCAAGTAGTGTGCAGTATCTCAGACGCGACGCGCGTACCGAGATGCGCGTTCTACAGATCTTGCTTCTGAACAAACTTCCTTAGGAAGACAGACAATCATTGTAGAAGGGTGAGGCAGAGAAAAAGCTTAGTCAGCCCTGACGTTACTGGAATTAGAGCAACATGCATTGGCAAACCTAAAAGCCGTATTGGTCTATCCGTCCTGCTACTAAGGTGAGCCGATGGGCACCGAGTGCACTCGCTATAATAGGCGATGGGTACGCATGTTTCAGTGAACGGATGCTCGAGAGATCTAAAATGGAAGCAAACAACCTTAGAAGAGAAGTGAGTGAGAGGATAAATGGTTACTTACTACATTCAAGCTCCACCAACTCAGTTCAGCAAGAGAGTTGGCAAAAGAAGACAAGAGGACTCTGCCCGTACTATTTCAGGATATGGATAAATACGGGCTTCATGTTTAGCAACGTAGATGGATAACTTTTTGCTTTATACTGCATCTTCTAGGCATTGTGCTACGATAGCAAGTCAACAGCGAAAGTTAACGCAGATACTGAGGCGGGAAGCGCACAACAGTCTGGCTTCTAGCAATCGATCAAGGAATGTGACGAACAAGTGTTGGTATGGTTCAAGGCCTGTATTATAAGGGTGCAAGTTTTCCGGTATGGTGAAGTTGTAGACAATCTTGAGTGAAATCCCAAAATAGAACAGGCCACTAGGTATATGTTGATATTTCCATAGCAACCAACAATGAATTTTCATATGCACACCACTAATGAACCACCTATGTGAATTTTTTGCAAACAATATCCTTGGTAAAAGTTGGGATGTCTTTACTTCGCTCTCGAGAATCGTCACTAAGTAGTTTTCACCAAACATGACCACTTGACTTCAACTAGTTAAGAGTGGTACAGTCAACCAGCTGATATTATAATACTCCAAAAAAAATGTTTGCATATCTCGTTGAATTCTGTGACATTGCAGCGACCAGTGTTAGTTGAGCAAATACTGTTAGGTTGAGGCTGAACAGAATACCGAAAAACTTCCAGATGACCTAACCAGCTTCTTCACTGCGTTGTCAGCGTGAGCAAAAGAGGTGGTCTTGATCTAATCACAAAGAATGTGCTTCACACTGTTGATGTTATGGTTGAAACAGGAGGAAATCTTCTCACTAGCATGGATGATGAAAGTAAATGATTCCACAACCGAACTCAGTGTGAACAGGTGAAGAAAGGGACTGAATCTATGGTATGCTAAATACGGATGATCTAACCGGGTTCCGTGGAAAAGGTATATAGTTTCTCAGGCCGTTTTCTCCTATATTTCGCGGTTATGGTCGGTTGGCGTCCGAAATGGATTCGCCAGTGGAAAGTGGTTGGTTCACTGGAGGCTTGCGTATAGTAGTTAAATCACGATCGGTTTGTGTGGAACCGGATGTTGTACAACGTGCAAGGCACAAATGTCGAAATAAACCCGAGGGAATAGGACCAGTGAATAAACACTCAAAATGGGACGTTTGCAATGAGGAGCATTGTACCCCAAACCCTCACAGGTTTGTGCGGACAGCAGTCCGTCAGGTTGCTTTATCAAGTACCGGAGTTTTGCAGGATCTAAAGCCATTATCACAGGTCTAAAAACTACCCAAATGCTATCACATAAAGGGAATTCCGACCATCCTGCGAGCTCGAGCTCCAGACTTCAACTGACCGTTTTCAGAATTTGGTCATCGGTCACCCGTTTTACACATCCTATCCAGCTCAACTGATGGCGCTTCAAAGAGCAGTCAACTGTGGTTACCTTGGCTCGTTCAAGAACTCCAATTTTCGGGATTCGATCCGAACACTTAATTCGTAGTATATTCAGCAGACATTGCAAGTGAAACTTGTTGAGCATCCCAGTGTACCGTCAGTAGAGTGTCTACATTTTGTTGCCATACAGGAGTAAGATCAAGATATTGCCGTCTTAGTGTCAACCGGTAGATTATAATTGCCATAAACACGTCTATTTAATCGAGTGAAGGTAGTTGGACTGGGCATCACGGGCATGTTACTCAGTATCGATGGTCAAGTCTGTTGAAATAGTGCTGTCAAGGTAGCGGAAATCCTCACTGCATACTATGTTGTTATCATTAATATGAATATGGGGTGTCTGTTGTCGCAACGACAGCAGGTTGTTCAAAGACAACTTTACAGAGACCAAAGCAAGATGCTGACGAGGCGGATGCTGTATTTATTTGCCACAATCCAGCTTTTGAATGTGCGAACAAAGCACAAACATCTACAAAAGGCAGCACACGAATCGTCGGCTCTTTTTTTACTATGAAGCGGTTCGAGGTCAACAGGATCCTGTCTCAACGGCACTGGATGGGAGAACCACCTTGAGAATAACGAAACGCTTCCAAACACATCCAGTACGGTCGCCAAGACATATTCCTTGATTCTGATCCACCGTTTTTTCAGCTCATATGCTGCCGTTGAATTCGATAACCTGTAAACGACAGCCTTTAGGGAGTTCTGTAATGTGGACTGATATTGGGACTCATTGACAGCAAATTTGTTCCACAACGAGGAGCCTTTTCCAGAGCCAATCGACTTTGGATTGCACTAATGGATGATCCGTGATGCAAACAGTACTCTGCTTCACTTTCCCGTAAGAAATTTCTTGAGATTCCTTTGTTGGACAATGATATGATCCGAAGGGCGTCCATGTCCACTTCTTGGAGGAACTAAAGTACCGATGGACGCTTTCCAAGCACTGAACCATATGTTGGTGGTAGCGAGTCCTACAGGCATACACGCCGTCTGTAGACGCTTGCCGTTTATGTCTAGGTTTACAAACTGTCCGATTACCCCCTTCCGTTTCTGTTTTGCAGTCGAAGCTGGGTAGTCATTATCCTCGCATTCATACGGCTCGGTTCACCCATTGTCCTTCCGTTCACATGATGGACCACTGCAACTCTGACTCCGTGTTTCTTCGACTATCTTGTGACATTCCAGACCAGAATGTGTAGACAGCTTCCTGTAATGTTCTCTGAACAGACAACCAAATTTCCCTAAGAGCAGATATTCTGATGCGATAGCGCTTCAAGCCCTCGGTCGCAAAGGCTTTTCGGATTTGTGGCTTCCATCCTTGATAGGAAGAGTTCTGACGTTCTTGGTTCTTAAATGCTGCTAGCTGGTGTCACTATCAAGCCCTCGATCCCTTTGGGCTGTTCCAGGTACTTTGGCTCAAACGTTTAAGCTGTAATTTGGCTGTCGGTCCTATCTTTTTGAGGGACCTTTATGGAAACCAACGATTTGGGGGCCTGATGTACGCGGCGGCAGGGAACTTGGGTAGTCTGAGAACGCAGGAAATATAACCTAACTGTCTAAATTTTAATGTTTTTGCGCATTATAGGAGCGCACAGGACTGTTGGTTTCTAAAAGTATTTTAGTTGCATTATACTATACGCCGACAGTTACGGTCAACCCTTGTCTAAACAAATTGTGCGGCTTTTCAGTCCGCTTTCCGTCGGGCGATGATAGCATCATTTCTCTCATGAATATTGAGTTTCTATTTGCCTGTGGATAAACTGTCAATATCCCACTCTCCTATCGTAGTGAACGGCACTACTTTACTGTCAGAACGCTTCGCACCACAGTTCATCGTGACATGGGGAGTCGCTGCCCTTTATGTAACTGCTCTCTATTAACCTCTCTGGTGTGGTAGAACCTTGAGGAGCGAAGTTCCAGCTAGAGTAGGCTGCAGTAATATTGTGGTGCTAAAGCCCGACCACCAGGACAAGGTGACGGTTTTTGGTTAAGAACGAAGCTTGAAATTAGGCTTCAAAAACCACACTACGCCAGCTGCATCAGTGGGCGCATAAAGATTGGAATAAATCGTCCCAAAGACTGGAAAATCAGGTTGACGTACCAGTATCCACTGGCTTCCTCACCGACCCGCTGACAGAAGTGTGGCCTAACTCAAAGCACCAGACGATAACGACGGCAGTAGGCCAGATCGGGTACGTGTGCCCCGAACTCTAACTGGTCGACGACAACAACTAGCACATAAAACAGCTAGTGGCGGGCAAAAAACGAAACACTTATCAAGTCTCAAACACATCGGAACAGCAAGGTCAAGAAACAACCAATAAAGGATGCTTGAAACTACCTGACTCGACAACTCCACAGCATCGAGCGTGAATGATGAAGAAAGCGAAGTGAATAAAGCGTCAAATTCAGTGCTCGGCGGAGCATGGAGAACTTTACTGTGTGAAGAGCATCTAGTCTGCTTAAAAGCTCCAGGATGCTGACACGGGACTGAAGCAGACTTCATCGGCAGAAATATTGAATATTTGGCGCAATACTGAACCAACTAATGAGCGTCGACTGAACTGCAGTATATAGACTGCAGACTGTCCGCGAACCTTCCTCCAACCATCAAAGAGGTGCACATGTGCACAGGTGCACATGGGCTCTACAAAGGAAAAACAAACCAGACTTCCCCTGACAGCCACGGAATAACCAGTTTATCTGAGCTGTACAAGTGAGCTTCTAATGAAACGGCGTCTGATGATTGAACTGATCGGCGCACACAACCTCGAAGGACAACGTGGGCTCCGTGTTGGTCGTAGCACAATGGATCTGATATTTACTGCACGACAGCATCAACAAGAATTACACTGGTTATGCACCGGTGAAACGTCCGATACATGAGCAGCTCCCACACACACCGTTCGAGGTGGATACCTGGTATTCACGGGACTGAACAAGTGCCGAGCAGAGAGACGCCCATTGCTTGAACGGAATTGAGCCGAAGCATGGCTAACTACGGAACGCCATGAGAATGTCCTCCGAGTCCGGCTTATTAGCAATGCCAGCTCTCCATCTATCCTAATAGGAGACTGCTAAGCTGTTCCCATCCGTGTCAACCAAGCCCCGCCTGAATGCTCTGGACAATATAGAGCTTTCAACCTGCAGCAGTATTAACAGTAAAGTTCTGTTGCCGTCGTTCCGAATAAGTTTTAACACTAGCTGGCCCCATGCTAAATTTCGTAGGCCGCCAATATCAGACTTCCGGTAGATTCGTTTATGGGCGCGTCCAAATACACGCCAATCAATCTCACCCACTTTTTTGTAGATTGCTCGTGCACACCTACAGAAAATATGAATACGTTTCAACATACCGTAAAGCTAATGGCGTCTAAATAAGGTAAAAATTAATTCAATGCGCAGAACATAATCTTACAATGGGAATTTTACGAACTACTGAGTATCGTTATCTCACGATACGAATCTCACTAATCAACTCGCATAATCTTCCAAAGTTAAGGGGACGATAGACAGTTCTCCATGTCTCCATGTCTCACTCATTCAGAACTTTCGAATTCAATATTTCTCCACTAAACTGTAATGGAGCGACCCCGAGTCGCAAGAATCGAGAGCTTAGAACCTCGCTCTATATGATCACCTATTTTGGAAGACCATTCCGAGTTCTTCCGATTTTGATATTCAGTTGCAGGATCCCAGAGAGATCATCAGTCAGCTCTGATTGTGGATCATTTTTTAAACGATTAAAATATCCCTCATGAGGTGAAAAAAATTCGTCTGCCTGTTTTCTACACGGCATATCCAGGTAATTATATTCATGAAGGATACTCGTTGAATTTTAACATGCGAATCATGGATAGTGCATGTTAAACAAGTTTTGTGCATTCCTGTTCTAGAATGTCGTCAAATGTAGTTGTGGTCCAAAGTAGTTGTGCAAGCCGAGTGAAGGATGACGTTAAATCTTCTTCTCGCTTATAACGCAGGAAAAGACTGCGTATAGGTAACAGCCTGGCAACTCGATGTCACTTGTAGTTTCAGACGGCTATTTCTACGTCTATGTCCTTCAAGGTTCGTCATCAAAGTAGTCGGTTTTGTAGAGCTTCAAACAACTTGCTTAGCTGCATCTTCAAAAACATGACCGACAAGGATGACCGTCGACGCAGTTGTGATCAAAAATGGTCTGCGAGATATTCAGAGGATGATAGTGGTTGTGTCCCAGGATTCCGTACATCAGTCCTATGGGTGACAGCCGATCAGCAGAGTGCAATGAAACCAGCGTACAAGCCAACGTAAAAGAGGTATTTGGAAAACACTGTAGCTCCTGTACGTAAAGCTCGACGAGACCAGTTGGTTGGGACGTCTGAAGTGCACACCAAGACTCAGATACTGGCAGAGGAATCTCATGGTCACAAACACAGAACATCAAATGCAATTATTCAATTGGAGGAGCAGGTTATAATGAAAGAAAGGAGGGAATCGATTCCATGCATATACACATTCCATTAACTCGAAAGTGCAAGATTGGGTTGTATAAACCTAAATATTATTATGCAGATCAAATGATACAGCTATTCAAAGGCAATTCACAAAACTCTGATGCCATAAAAAGTTTAGAGAAATCGGCCCTCAATTTCTTTAGCCTTCCTTTGTCCATAAAGCAAGCAAGCTAAAGAGAAAATAGTTTTGCGCACGCCTTCCAGTGAAGTCGGAATCGACAGTGCCTGAGTTTCCAAAATTGCTGAAGGCCATTGATCCAATAACTCCACAGCCGTCCGGAAGAAATTCAACAGCTCCCATAAGTACTCCGAACTATGATCACCGTAGTACTTGCTAACCCAATCAACCGATTTTGCAAAACACTGGACACCAAGGAGATTCAGACGGTTAGCGATATGCGGATCGAGCGTGATCAATGCTGCTGTGATACAGCGTTGTCCTGCAGTATCCCAGAGGCTACCAGGAGAATCTCCTTTCGGCCACCAATGTCCATCACAAGAGGGGCACGAAAGCGTGCCGATCTGACAAGCTTTGCTCCAAATGTCTTGCAGTTCAGGTAACGTAGGCGAATTCGTCTCGATGACATGCGTCATCTGCAAAGAAAGGATGGAAGACAGGTTGGCCTGATATAACGGTGTGCCTAAACAGCTCCCTAAGCACTCTCAAATTAATGGTCACATAAGCAGATAACTAATCACAAACTGGACTAACAAATTTTAGAGTTCACATGATCAATTTACCGTTGGCGTTACAACACAGCGTTTCTCTCCATGGAAAAGCATCAGCGCCCGAGAAACTGTCCGTGTTTAATGAGATAACAGTCAAACAAGACCAGCGGATCGACGGCATTTCGGAAGCTTCATGTTGTCGCTCCTGAATTTTTCATGGATGCACTTTGGTCATCCAATGACTAGAATTTGCACGAAGTACACAAGTGAAACCGACGTATCCCTTCTGAGCAACAAAAAACAACCGTGAAGTTTGTTTCCCTTGAAGAACTGTCCATAAGCGCAACTATCTCACCAAAACAACTGAAGTTAAAGTTAAACCTAGGGCAGTTCATATGTTTGTGTTCTGCTGACTTAAAGGGCTTTGGGTCAGATTTCGATTAAATAATGGAGTTTGACCAAGAAACGGAGTGTGTTTGGGTTGCCGTCATAACAACAACAATGTACAGGAACACTTCTACAGCATTCACAGATAGATCAGGAAAAAAGATGCTTCTGCTTCAAATAAACCGTAGATCTGTCTTGTTCATCGGCCGACAGCTGATAGTAGCAGGAGATGAAAGACACATTTGCGACACTGACTTGTACTGCATGCGGCTTACAATTATTAGGATCTCTAATACTAATAGCTTTTGTTACATACGTTGCACTATAAAAGTACGCATAAAAAACAGAGTAGTTCATGTTCATCAACAGCATACAGTCTTTTGCCTTGTTGTTATAATCCCTTGGAGCTAGCGAAGGCCACTACATCCTTGACTCTGCAATCCGGGCGTAACTCACCCGAAAAAGCGCTGCATCCCACTGTTTCTGGAGCGCAGTCGTGGGCTTGGGAACATGCGCACACCTCGGATTGGTACAGTGCTGACAACTGCAATTGAAGAAATACTGCTTTTGAAGTTGCGCTCGGCGACTGCTACTGGAAGTGTCGTGTAGATAATGTGGTCCATAGCAATTATAAACCTCATCAGACGGATGAATCGGCTTGGCACAGCGAAGAACAATGAATTGATTCTACAAATCAGAAGAAAATGAACATTTTGCTCGGTGCAGTCGTAGTGATTATGACCATCATAAGACAGACAAGACGATCCTCATCTCATAGTTGACACATAGTATGACACTACAAACGGAGGAACGACAGATGATAAGAGTTGGAACGTTGTATGCGTCCTAACCAGCTGCTTTTGTCTAAATCAGATATGCTTCACCAATCAAAGTCCAACGCTCCTGATGTGTCCTAATACATCAAAAAGAAGGATAACGGAGGGATCTCAAAAGAGCTACTCGTATTTGTTGAAAAGGCCAAGACGTTTCAGCTGGCAATCATTGGATCGTGAACAAAGTCATTTGGAAAAAAATATGCAGCGGGTGCAGACCTGACAGAAAACACTGTCGATCATAGAGTATTGTACATTAAATTGGAACGGTTCGTTTTCGGCGGATTTGGAGAGCAAAATCAACACGGAGGACGGATGTCCTCAAGAAGTTTGACTAGCACGAAAAGACGAAACATTTTAAGGACGATATTTTGATCATTCGATTTTGAATGTACTGCTCCATGTGGGTTTTTCGTACTCCATTTAGTACTGTACACCACAATCTGCTGTGACTCATGAGGCAGAAGCACCCGATAGTTTCTCTTTAGATGTCAATCACCGAACACCCTAGGGCTTTCGTGAAAATTGACTTGGATAGAAAATATATTCCATTTCCAACAGACTGTGGGAGCATTGCTTGTGCCATGTACGAGTGCCCATGTAGCCAGGAAGGCCTACAAGAATAATCGTGCGCAACAGACGCGTAAAAATCCAACAGATGCTTATTTATCGATTTTCACAGTGAAAACTAACAACCACTGACCACCCCACAAGAGAGGTCAGGAAGCTCACTTTCCCCTGGTGACCCTTTTGGACGGATGCCGTAAGAGGGCATGAGTGAGAGCGGAATGGATATACTCAAGGTTGAGGTTGAATACGCGTCCCCCGAGCCATCCTCACTCAGTGCTCTGCTCCAGCCGTTCGTATGCATTACATGTACAAATCGGGCCTCCAATGCCTCCAAAAGATTGCTCTTCTTTAAGTCTTCTCACATTCCACCAAGCCGGTTTACCGTTTTCAGTTGGCTCGCTGTCCTGATAGGATCGCGTTTCATGTTTATGGGTTGTTGCAGTTGTTTTTTGTGTGTTTAAAAAAATTTCGTCCGCCAGGTATTCCGATTTATTTTGTCGAATCATTCACTGTCCAGTCAAAGGTTAGTAAAAGCGTCTCCAAAGCAAGCAGCTGAATAACGCTTGAGGGCTGAAAGTATTGGAGAAGCTCCAAACTTGATACCTAAAGGGTCTAAACGTATGGCGTACAGTGCAATCGGCAGAAGATAAACACCAACTCTTCACAATCATCATTTTCCTCCTAACTGTGACCAACCTGGACGTATAACAGTAGTTAATTTGGAAAGAAAGTGCAGGAACAGTGAGGCTTTGCTGAGGTCGTCGCAGAATCAATCGTCATCACTCCGAAACCGGTAAACTTATCCGGATGACACAAATGGCGCAGGAGGTTTTGCTTAACTTCTAACCAGACGAAACTCTGGATCGCTTTTTTTGTACCCCATTGGTACATGGGACCTTGGGGTGCGCTTGGCACCCTGAATGATTCCCTGTTGTCCAAAGGGTAAATAAGGCTTACTTCCTATCATTGTATTCCCGCTGCAACTCAATAGTTTGCAGGTTGAACTCTTCAATCGAAGGTTCCGGAGGTTCCTCTTTCAGTGTACGAAACCTGGAGGTATCTCCCTCGGGCAATTTAACAGCATGAAATTTAACCTGTTCTCTCATCCTGCTATTCCGAGGACAGAGGCTACAGGTGGGATTTCGCAAAGTTTCTCAAATACTCCATTAACCATTTTATTATTATTCCATTTTACTTCATGCGGGGCTGCGCGCCAGTCCGTGGCTTCAACGTAAACCCAAAAGAATGAGATGAACATGCATAGACCTGTCACACGCCATCAGCCGGCCTAGGTATGATGGCATAATAATGAGCTCTAGCACTAGTTATTTTACACCTATGCACTTGTTTGCTATATATATATATATATAAAGCTGCATACACACTATTGTGGAAATGAAGCAATAAAAAACGGAAAACTAATTAGGACTCTCAAGTCCTCTGCACTCGAAGAAAACTCATTCATCTGTAATAAAGGGTTGGGATGCTGCTTGACTTACACCGTCGTGCCGACCCTCACAACCTTCAGTGTGAATAGGACGTAATTTTATACTTATTCTGCATAAAGGAAGGTACCGTCTCGCCGCTCCATCACCAGAGACAGCTTCCGCTCTGACAAAACATGGTTAAAAAGAACGGATAGCTTTGACACAGAAAGTTTGAGGTTTTCTCCAGCATTAGGAGTTTTTTTGGAACGCATCCTGAGTCTCAGTTTTGTTCCGGTCACATTGCAGGAAAGATTAAACTCAGGCCATGATTTGTTCATATGAATCCCCCAAAGCCGATCAACCCAATCTAACAAAAACTTGTGTCTAGGCTTAAGTACAATGTGTTGCACTATCGCCGCTCATGACTAATGAAAAAAACTTGGGGAACTGTAGCGGCCAGTTAACAAAATGCCCATAAATATCTGTACAACTGACAATAATGCTTGGAAGTCTGGTTACTTGGACTAGGGGTACGCTTGTCTCCGTTTTCAGAAGTGACTGCGCCCACCAGTGTGAAAGATGAGCCATGATGAGTGGTTAACAAATATTTTATTCATAATTGTGAGTGGTCCAAATTGCTTCAAAGTGAAAAATCCCATAAATTAGAGGAAGGATATATTGTGGGGCATAATTCACGGTTGGTAACTGGCCTATACTATCAGCACAGTCACCACCATCCTAAGTTTAGATAGCAGTCTCTACCTGAAACAATTAGCGTGCACAACGTGCTGAAACTTCACCGTCCTGGTCGTAATTTTCAAGCTCCGCACCGAAACATCCGTCATTCGAACGGTAATATGACTCAGCCCATCAGCCTTTGTTAACGTTCCCCTTAACTGTTCTCTCCTTCAGTGAAACACGAATAACCAGCAAAAATGATCTCACTCATCCCCGTTTATTCACTACATCAAATAACGGGTAGGGTTTGTGCCTGCAACTGTTTTCGTTGCATACGTCAGCAACCCAGAGGTAGTGACACCAGCTCTCCTTCCTAGTGAGAGTCAAATACGACCCTTCCCAGTAGTGTACTTTTAATCCTCAGTGAACTTCACGATCCACGCCGACTGCATAGCTTCATTGTCATGCACGGACGACGCCAGTAAAGATTGTGGACAGCGAGGATGACTCAACGTAGACTCCTAGCTTTATCTTGTCCAACCAGTACACTAGGTCGACTCCACCACCACCACCGGGTTAGCAACTGTTTCTACGTGCAATTCTCTGTCCTCCATACATGTCAACTGATGACATACGACAACGCATTTGTGCCTATTCACGGATAGCTGCATATCCAACAATCCTAAGCTTTTCACTGAGTTTCTTGTAGATAGAACAATTGAGGTTACGGCGCGCTTTCCACGCCCGGCACATTCTCGGCCTCTGAATAGTCTAATCAGGTTCACTTTCGCAGTCTCAACAAAAAACGTCGCTTCATCCAATTCGGACATGTTACAGCATGCAATTCCCGTACTGCTGTCACCGATAAGACAAAAGATATGTCGCAGGATCCGTAAAATGTCAAATACACCCATAAGAAGGAAGTCCTTCTGAGGACTTGTAAAACCCTATCCCCTCGCGAGCAAAGACAGTTGTCTACAGAAAGTAACCAGAAAAGAACCTATCTATTCCTGATTGAGGACAGGGTCTAAGGTATTGTCAAAATGTGTACACAGACTAATCAGCAAAGTGGTTTGCTGGTGCCTTTAAGTATAGCTATATAAACTATAGCCAAATATTTTTTTAAAAAGTTGATCGGCTTACCTCAAACGAATTCGATACGCTGGGTTCGCAGGCATGATTCAGCATACTCACACACGGAAACAAAGCGGTCGCAACTCGAACTTGACCTAGACGGGGAACAGCATGGTGCGTTTCATCTTCCTTCGTTTCGAGTTGGAACGTTTCCTGTACGTCCGTAATAGCATGTGCATTGCACTGCAAACGTCGTAACGTATCAAAACACCACAATCCATCAATCAGCTCTGTTATTGCACCCTCATCAGGAAGAGATAGACTTATGAGTTTGGCCAATAGCCAGGCTGTTAGAGCATACTGAAAAAGATCTTCGACCTCGAATTCGTCAAAGTGACTAACTAATCGGTCGATTGTAAGCTGTTGAGACGATATTTGCTGGTGGTTTTTGCGACGCAACCACGCGAGGCGGAAGCAGAGATGACCAAGTCCAGTGGAATTGAGCAAGAACATAAAACTGTCGAAAGTAAGAAAGTTATGGTAGAATTTAATTCGCTGCGAGTGAACTGAGCATGCATGACGTAAGAATCGATTACCACTTGAGATACAGAAAAAACTAGGTTGAAAATACAAGTTTCCACATAAAGATGTCACAGATAAAAATCAAACATTTGTCTTGAAGATAGACGCACACACACGCTTCATGTGACTATACTTGAAAACTCAATCGCAACGGGTACAACCAAGTTAGGAAATGAAATAATCAGTTATCAATTACGGTTAAATCTGAAAATTCGCTAAGGGGGAAGATTGCTAACTTGCTATAAAATACGATCAACTCTTTAGATTGGCCGAATTTGTCGGGACGTACGGTTGTACGATAGTTTATAGCTAGAATGGTCACATTTTGAACGCGCGTCACTTTTTTCCACAAGTATTACCAAAATTTTCTCCTCGCCACATGAGCCACTTCCCTGTCGTGAAGACGCATGGCTCATATCACAATGACGCGATTAAAATGCTGCTGAGCACACACGAACCGGTACATGGTCTAACTTTGTGTCACGCACCGTACCTTTTGGTTAGTTGTCAGCAGATTATGTTGCGATGATATATATATATATGATATATATGATATACATATGATATATATATGATATGCTACACTGGAGGCTCAACTTATTGTGTTTTCAGCGTAAAATCAATTACATCCCTATTCATTTTATAGTGGATTCGTCGTGTATAAAATACCGTACAGGAAATCTTCGGAGCATTTGTGTGTTCATAGTACTGACAACTTGATGAAGACACGCCAGCTCTGGATGGGTCCCCGGAGGATGACCAATAGGAGTTTGGGAATACAAGTATGATAAGGCCACCGTGAATGCATGGATATGCTACACATGGATGTACGAGTCAGTCGGAGACGTTCATAATGCGCCCAATCAATGAAGTAAAGACTAGATGACCAAGCATTGCATTTCCTAACTATGCAATAAGGCCAGTTGGTAATTCCAAAGGAAAGTGGAAACAGTATCAAAAATGCATACGCAATAATCGGTCCAGCATGCCATGCCAGCTTGTATGGGGAAACGACGAGGCTCGGTCTGCTGCGCGCCGCGAAATGTGGGCGATGCGATATTGTGTTGTCAATCAAAGTGCGCTTAAACTCCTAGAAACTGGGTGGAAAAAACCACCTGATTCAAAGGCTCACTGACCGCCATCATCCCATATCTTATCACATTGTTATACCGTATTATCATTATTTCCTCATTATATCTTGTATCATCTTATATATCATCCCACATAAATACGACTGTTCGAGATATACCTGCCCAGATGAAACCATGAAGTCATAGATTTGCATGCGTTCTCCTGCTTTTTCCGCTTTGGAGAACATAGATTTCGAAATATAGCCCACCTACGAGAAACGTGTAAACAGAGGGTCAAAACGACTGTGTGGCTCCTTAAACATTCGCCCTCTATAGAGTTAAGTAGAGTTCGGCGAGAGCATGATATGTGAATACATCACCAGGGCGTCGACTATGCCCAGCCAAGATGCAACTTGAATTCTTCCTCATCGAGTCCACCGTCTGAGTTAATTGTGACAGACAACGTTCACTTGTCCAAAGAATGAACCGAGAAATTTTTAGAATATATTAACTTAAGGTCAGTCGAAGACATTATACAGTATCTTTAGTGAAAATTCGATTTCCGGTGGATGGAGTCTACAGTCGTAGGCTACAGTGTGATAACTGCTCAATAATGGGCAATGTCTGTATTACGGCCGTCGTTACAACACCCAGCGAACTGCCTGCCGATTGTGCAAGCCTTAGGGCATTTTTAATAGTGCACTGAGAAATAGTTTCCACTCCGCTGCTTGAGGATGATTCAGAAAACCTATAATTTGGCCTTCCTTACAGAGGCACACTTGAAAGACTTGTCGTTACTGGAACATCGCGTGAGTTTTCTTGTGTTTCCAGTGAACTAGAAAAGAATTCTACACAACCGCACTTAAGTAGGACAAAACAGAGGAAATTAAAAATGTCCTACTGGACCATCTGAGAATAATAAATTAGGTAAATATTTACTATCATGTATCAAATAAAATGAGCTACCACCGACGAACTACTGGACAGAAAGGGACACAACAAAATTGAAGTCGTGCAAATTTTATTTGAATATAACCAACTCAATCCCGATCGCCCGACCCCGAAGAAGTATCAACCGAAAGAACGGTTTTCTCGGTTAAAACAGCAAGCATTCTGTGCTCAGCTTAAGATATCCTTGGTGGCTGATATAGTGGGTTTCACCCACCAAGATGGGTTATATTGCAGTCCCCTGTGTCTATACAAAGAGAGTCAATAAAAGCGGCGTGCACTTAAAGACGAAGTTTCGGTCACCTGATGTGAATCCCACTAGGTTGAGCAGATATCAAGACGGAAAACCCGGTTAGAGGAGTGAATTAAATCCAAATTAAGGCTTGGTAATCTTCCCGAGCATTTATTTGGATAATTACGCTGGTCGCTAAAAATGAACACAAGTCGTCAACCGATCGTGTGCACACAGATGTGAGTTAGACGTTTGTGTGGGAGATTCAATCTCTATACGGCTGTTTAGAACACGTAACCAGTTCAGTAAAGACTGATCAATATTTCGTAATGCTAAACAATGCGCAGTTTCAGATTGAGTCATTCTGGCTCATGGGTATGGGTAACGCATTATTCAACCAGTCATTCTAATTTAAGCTATTGTGCACTTCCTCATCGTGTCACCTAGACGAACTTTCCCGTTCGAGGTGACTTCATAGCAAACTAGGAAGCTGATGCTGCTTCTGGTAGAATATAGTCATCAGCAATATCAAAAGTAGACATTGTAGTCCTTGAACATCCGAGCAATGGCTATAGTGAGCTGAATACACAGAATCCCTAACTGACTCCGCTGTTGAACGGGGCCGATAGTGATCCACTAGACTGCAATGAACTCGATGTTGCAACGTCCAGTCTCAGAAAGTAACGATTAGTTTTTCGCAGTAATCCATCAGGTAGGAACAACAATGGAATAAATACCGCAATGTGGAAAAAAGGAATCCATATGTAAAGCATCCGGGTAGTCAACTACATAAAGGTGGTGAATAGTTCAGTAGGAGCCTGGAAAAGCGAACGGTAAATATGTTTCAAGGTCTTTCGAGTGAGCTCAATCTCAGGGCCAATCAGAGTTTGTTTACATCCAACCTCAATTTTTGTTTGCATTAGGAAGATCAAGGAATACACTAGTCATGGTCGACGATGCTGGTGACCGCATTTCACCTTGCACTTCACCGATATGGTCTTTGTGGACATAGGAAAGACTATCCTTGAGTTTCACAATGAGAAAGCGTTTGGTTAGGACGGCTGATCAAAGCACGCTAGGCCTATTTTAATGCGCACCCGATATTATGATCTAAAACAACGTGCTACTCTCCTCTAATTAAACTTCACATAACATATTGTTGAATTTAGAGCCATTCAAAACATAGATGTAAAATATTCTGAGGTTGCTATTCTCACCCCTTCAGCTGAGATTCAGACTGCGACGCAAACATGAATGACGTCCCACCAGTTAGTCATCCACGTGACAGAAACAGCTCTGCTTTTGATCGGCTTCTTTTAAAAGCTATACGGCTAAATGATCAAACGGACATATGACAATAAGGAGTGACTGCAGAACTTTTGCAACAATTTTAGGGTAACTTCATGCTCCGCACAGGATAGAGAGGTGAACCGCATAGTGTGGACTTTCGCGAACTCCACTGATAAGGTATAGCTGCCGTTGGATATTTCAAATGTACTCTTGTGAGATCGGTTGCTGCATGTGAGGTAGAGCAAATAACGCTGTCTCGCACGTGAAAACGGAAAACATCTGGCTGATCCCGTCATACGTTTGATGATATTGTTTATCCGCCCATAAGCGCTGACCGTGTTAAATGTGTTTATTCACCGTGGAATTTAGAAAACCCCAAACATGAGGACAGACTAAAACCCCAGTGCGCATAAATCCTGGTCGGCCAGAAACCGTTCATATATGTATATTGGAAGTGCCAAAGCGCACTTTATCCACGCTGTTCATCGGCCGGAGGAACCATGATTCTGGATCATCCTACCCTTTATACTGCAACCTTCAGGTTTGAATCTCCCGATATGCATGCTAGTGGATGAAAAAGATATATGTTTCTTCTTTCTGTTACAGTACAGGCCAAATTCGCTTCACAGGAATGAAAAAAAGAAAAAAATTGAAGTTCACTCACTACTCACAAAAACAAGCGATTCGCTCAAATATTCCCATGATCGTCCCTCTGAGAAGCTAATCAACACCAGTTCATGTGGTACAAACTTCATGGCTAAATGTCAAGCAATACCGCATTCTATCTATGTACAAGTTAATTTCACTACTTATCGACCGGAGTTAGCTGAATATTGTGTTTAATCGTTAACAAATGCTACATTTCGAAATACTCCTTTGATTTGTAGTTGGTGATCCTCAGAACGTGCGAGAGCTATGCAGGGTTTCAGGTCTTGTGCAATCGAATAGGAAAACAAAAACCAATTGTGGATGAGGCGTGTTGTGTCGAGGCCAATGTAGC
The DNA here is from genome assembly GCA_003604175.2 of Clonorchis sinensis. Classification (NCBI taxonomy): domain Eukaryota; kingdom Metazoa; phylum Platyhelminthes; class Trematoda; order Opisthorchiida; family Opisthorchiidae; genus Clonorchis; species Clonorchis sinensis. Next base: position 70,054,801 of record CM030369.1, on the reverse strand, counting down.
CACCGTATCTTTCGCCACTCATGAACGTAAAAGCACCGGTTTCTGGTGGGCATCTTTCCACACGCTACCGCCAAGCTTCAAGCAAACATCATTGGACAGCACTATTGAAATAGCTTTAAAATTCAGTAAGATCAGCACAAACTTTCCAGGCGAAGGCCCCAATGACGAGAAGGGTGGAAAAATCATATCCATTTCCCCTTACCGACATTCGGCAGTATGCCATGGGGGTTGACTGTAGGAAATCATCTCGTCCGACCTGGTAAGGTGTCTGAAAAAGCACTTTGATGGAGGAGCACAGTAGGCAGTATCACAACAATGTGGACACAAATAACCGATTGCTGATAAAGGAGTAAGGCACGCAGTGCACTTGGACATGCGTTGCGATGGCAGCAATAGAAGGCAATCACCGGAGGCATTAACTGTCGTCTGTGGTCCGTTTGCAGGCCATCCTGAAGCCGGTTCAACGGCCAACACGTCTCCCGGTTGAAACTCTTCTGTGGCAACCACATATCGCCCCTTTTGCTCACTCTCGGTTACGAGCAGTCCGGAAGAAAGACCAGGGTACTGAAAAGAAAGGATACAACGCAAGATCTAGAAACAAAAAGATATATACCGCAAACGAAGACAAACTTCACTTTAAAAGGCATTATCACCATCTAACGTTTGCTTCAAGCTTCTACGAAGTCGCTTTCGGGGTTCTTTCGAGACCGTTGCTGTTCAAAGCGTCCACAGATTGAGAGAAACGTGTAAGCCGTGCTTGAACAAAGGTCACGCTGTTCAACCGCGTCGAAAAAACTTTTTCGGTGTACTTCGCGATTCCAAAAAATAGGAAAGGTGAAGTGAGGATTTCCTTCCAGTCGGTCGGTATATGCGTTTTCTTACCATCAAGTACATTGATTCCTCATTGCGGAGAACCTTAAAGCAACTTCTGGATACAATAGAGACAATGGAGCCTACACACAACATTGTCTAGATTTGGACTGTTCGTATTTGTAGTGCAAGTGTAGGGATCACTTGTTTACTTCTCTCTCTCACTGGCCAAAAGTTAACGAATGTTTCTTGTTAAAGTTGGAAATAATCTTTGTTTAAGTAATCTGTGCTTTCTGGTATCTTAGTGTTGCTCTTTTTTCCAATGAATTAAATGTAAGAAAAATAGTATCCAACATGGAATACCCATTCAAGTGAGTTCCCCTGAAAAAATAACTTGACTGAGATCGACTTTTTGAAATAGTTCCAAGGATGGAAAAGTAAGAGGGGATTTCCCTTCAGGTAGGGCACACACAGGACCGAACAAAACCGTCATTCGTTTGGGAAAGCCCCCATAAAGTGGACGATTATGAACAACTCTGAAATACAGAGCAATGCAGTCAAGATTGTGTCCTCTATTATTCGGTCAGTTATGACATTTGTTGGTCATGTTCCAAACGTTTCACATGGACTAGATTCGCCAAAAGGAACCTACTACAAATATCCTTACGTGATGAGTGACATTGGTGTTACAATATTGACCCACTGAGTCTTCCCTGATATTTTCAACCCTATAGCCGTCATCTGCAAGCCAAAGTGGTGAACCCCCATGGGTGTAAACTCATGACCCTTCGGAAATTTTCTCATCCCAGTAGTTGCTTCGATACGCACACTACACCCAAAGCATCTTTCACCTTTTCCACTGATGAGAGCTTAGTGACAGTCACTCGACTAATGCGGTTGTGTGAAGTGAATAGAGTTCACTAAAAATAACATAGCTAGAGCTGCAGGTGTTCGTTCGGTACCGTCAACCAAATGACGTAAAACGAAAGGCCTATCGTAGTTCTGTCGCGGGTTTTTCGAGAAAATGTGGTCCAGCCCAGCTCCGAGTGCTCTTTGTTTAATGTTCGCTAGCGGACAAAACTCATCAGAGCCTGGAGTTGAAATGGTCGGTTGCAATAGGCCGTTCCAATTCACCTAGACAACTTTGGACGGTTGGCTGACCAAATCAATCCACACTGGACATCCCTCATGGCGTGGTTTTTGAAGACAGTACTCACTTAAGTTTTTGAAAAAAACTGAAACCAAAGGAAATTGTTCACTCGTGTGAAGATTTCTTCCCAAGGGAATTATTTCACGAAAAGAATCGCCGAGGAATATTCTCGGCTGACTTTTGTGTAAGCAGAGAAGTTCCGGTCGACTGAACTCAACAGCAATGTAAAACAGCTGAGGAAGCTTTGCATCACGGATCAAAACATCACCGAACCGTCCGTTAGACAGAAAGATATAAATATGAGAATCCTTTGGATCCAGAGATTTACCATCCGATTGTGTTCACCAAAGCAACGGATAAACAAACAATATGACATGAACACTGGATAGTTGAAATAACATTTTACATAGACCCGTAAAAATAAATCATTTAGAGAATCACGCAGAATTCCGAAGTTGTCTGGTATGTACCATAAAGCAATTTTGTGGACCTGAGCGTAACTGAAATTACATTGTGTTTGGTGAGCAATGTACGTGGCATTTGACGTCCCTTTCAAATTTGCAGACGGCCTATTATTTTGGGGGAAAGCAATATGGTAGTGCCCTCTGGGAAGAGCAACAGAACAAGCCGAACAAAAATGTTCTCGCTGAAACTTCAAGAGAATGACTGGTTGTTTGTGGCCTTATTGGAAGGTGGTGTATTGGAATGCTCTCCGGCCAAAAAGGTATAGTCATTCATACTGAATGAACTTTATAAAGAAACCTCAAGGTAACCAGTATACTGTACACTGCTGAGCGTATATCAGATATAGTATCGAAGTGATGGTCACAGCAGATAAAAGTAGAAAACTCATGTGAATATATATATATATATATTACTCCGAATAGTCTGGGAGCTAAAGCTCTTTGGAAAATGAGTACAAATGAGGACAATTCGCACCCAAAAACAGAACGATGAAGCCCAGGGTTTGATAAACAAGTCTCCTCCAAGTAAGGAAAATCGAAACTAAAAGAACACTCCTACTTCCCTAATACCCATCAGAGGTGTACAGTTAACTTTAGCAGAGATGATTGGGGCAAACTAATTCTAATTCGGCCACCGATTCTCCTGTCCGGATGTCCTCAATGAAAAAATATAGTAATAATTCAGCTCCTCGTAGACTGAAAGGATTAGTCAAACCAATGCTTATCTGCTGTACACAAACAGCCGAATCAATAGGACTGAAGTTAATTTACCAAGTACGATACCTCTCATAGTACAACCATCTTCGTGAGGAATTCCAAAGCGTGTCTTTGACGGAAATATTTCCATGTGTGAAGGTGACTAACCAATTATGATTGTATAGCAGGGAGTCATCAGTGTTGATCACTGATCACTGTTCATCACTGATCTGTATCCGGAATTTTTTCAACAGCCCTCGTGATGGTAGAATAGCATTCACCATTTCGTCTGAAGTGAATACTCCGTATATTGTACACTTTTGTACATCCGTGGATAAGAAAACTTGACAAATAGGTGATCATGAAGGCGTATGCTTATATTCCAATAAGAACTCCAGAAGCATTGAGTTATAGTGCAGCACTTTATCCTCTGCTTTAAGTGCGATGCATTCAACCGGCATTCTAACTGTGAGGTTCTCAAAAACTGGTGCTACCTTCGTATCGACAGTAAGTACAAAGTAAAAGGGAGTTCGATAATGTGGCGGCCTGCCTTATTAGTCGTACTTACGACAACTTGTCTAAAGTGATAGTCGTCGTGAAAATCCAAACCCATAGAACATGGCAATTTTCACTGTGGTTTCTCTGCAGGAGTGAATCACCCAGTACAGGAACCACAAAACATTCTCTCCCCAGTTCTGGGAGGCTGGCCTCCTCGAGCTTGAGAAGGGGATTTCGAACGAAAAATGTGCATCAAGTGGCTGTCGATCTGTTCACCGAACTTGGCGATTAACTTGCAAACGTTTCGTCACCAAACTGGGAGACATTACTAGTGTGCGGTTGAGTGAGTTAAAGTTTCGAACCTCCTCATAAATTCGTGAGATAAGTGCTGCTTCTGATTACCGACAGGGATGAAACAGCTGGATAGTGCTCCTCGGCTTTTCAGAAGAATGGAATCCGAATTGAAACCTCAAAATCCCCTCATTCCCTATGGAGCAGTTTGGTAATTTGAACATTTTTAATACTCACAGCCTCCTGAAACCCATAACGTGGCTCGGGCAGCTCATGAGTATACGCATCGATATCTGAAGCTGTCGACAGTTGCAGGAACGCCTGACGGATGGTAACCACGTGGTGTAGCTCGGGTAAAGCAACCTTTGGGTAAGTCAGACCCATCTGATCGCAGCATTGCGTAATACGAGACCACAAACGTTTGACTACAGAAGATATTCCGGGCCTATTGGCAGTTAGATGTAGTTCAGTGGCTACGATCGATTCCCACAAGCAGGCAATCCAGGACTGTTGACGAGCAAACACAGCTGACAAATTACCATGCAGTAACGCAGCCTCGGTAGAATCCATGGGAGGAGATGCGTGGCTGTCGAACATCGGGAAGGCGTGGGGAGCATGCAGTAATGCTTGCCGGTACAGCTCAGAAGAGCGCGATAAGTTTCCAGACCTATGGTGAAACAAAGAAACTGACAACATTAATTCAGAAAGCGACTGGATGTTAGTGATTGACCACCTGACATGGGAAGCGGCTGGAAATGATACTAACATGTATGAATGCTTGAGAGCAACAAGGCGCTATACACGACAAAACGGAAGCTTGTGGTAAAGCCTTCCGCAACAATAAGGTAGGAAGATATCTTGAAAAAGCGAATGAAAAGGGTGACCAAGACAAAAAAGCGTTTGAAGCACAGGATAGCGAGTCCTCAGTCCATTTAAACATAAAAAGATGAACGGAAGCAGTAATGCGGAAGGTTGCCTAATTCAATCATAAAGGCTTCTAGTCTGAATCATGTAGGTGACATTGGATTCATGCCCGACACGACATCCATCCATATAGGAACAAAATAGTCAGGTTTAGGTCGGTATCAGTTACAGGTCCAAACCTGTTAGCTCTCCTAGATCGTAAAGTCGGAATCCATGGGTTCAGAAATCACAAATAATGGGTCCAAATTAGGCTCGAACGTGTTTTGCAATGCTTTACTCACTTTTGGTTCGAGGACGCGTTTAGGTCACAAAGCCTTCCGAAAAGGCGACACCAACTGGAACAGTGGGCTCGGAAACCCAATACTGGGAACGGTAAAAAGCTCAATTCCTCGCAGTCGCCAATTGTGCTCTACTTACTCGACATTTTTAGGAACCAACGGATTCTTAAAGTCTACCATTAGTCACCCTTCACTCAGGTGTGTAAATTTGCACTTTCCAGTATTTTTGACTGCACTCAAACGACCTAAAAGTGGTTTTCAGTGCCATTAGATGAATAACGGAACAGATATTGGGGTAAGTTTCAGTGCAGTTGATTCACAACTGATTAGTGACATGACATTCATAATCACGAGCCAGTAGTGTTCGACAAGTGAAGTAGGCTTGGTTCACCACGCTAGTACGAAAGTTCGCGTAATTCTCAGCTTACGCTGAGCGACTCCCAAGAATTTGTCAATTTCGACTGATCTAACAGTGTATCGGAGCTCCTAGAGTAAGACCGTTACCTCCGAGGGCATAAATCATAAAGGAAAACAAATGGCGAGTTTCGAGATCCCATTTGGGGTCAAGCGAGCGGATGTATTATCTTCAAATAAATAATGACAAAAAACAATGAAGAAGCTCAAGTATACATGATGATGAAATAGCGCACAAACAGTGGATGATTCACGCAAGGTTATCCGAAAATCATACTTAACTGGGATGAAGCTAGTCAGTATGAAGGAGTTCCCCTCAAAATAAATGAAGGACAGCAGAACAATCGTAACAGTAGCGGCGACAGAAAGAAACATGTAGAAGGTACACGGATCCTACCTAATACCTTTCGTCACTAATGACAATAGAACTCAAAGTAAAGCGTACAAATCTGGAACAAGAACCCAGTGATTACGACACTGATAACAACAATGTTTCGTTAACAGTACAGGCTACGGTGTCCTGCTAGGCACTGAGGGGTAAGCTAATTCTACTAACTACTTGTACAGATTCTCCCATTGCCTAGTGCGCTCGTTCGAAGTTCGTTATGCGATAACGGATGTTTCAGATTACATGACCTTGAAAAGACCGCCGTTTCTACGCGCTATAACTGAGCTGTCGCATAACGTTTCCACTAAATGTATAGTCTCATTTTGTCTGCTTGTCTCTTCAGACGGAAAACGAAATCATTCACGTATGAAATCAGCTCCAAGCTGAACGCATTCCAACTTATTCGAAAACCCAAAAAAGCAATCCAAAAAGGAACGGAAAGTGTACACGGAAATTCAAAATGTTCAACGGAAAGGTGGTGATGTGGAAAGGCAGTCTAAAACAAGGGCGAAACAACTCTTCAGCATAGATCGACTTCCACAGCAAGCCAGAATCGAGATGTGAAAAGAGAAACTAACGTGGGCAAGCAGGAGAAGTAAGCGTAATCCGGCGTCTGATAAATAAGCTCATGCAAACATATTATTGGAGTCATTCGAAACGACGCTTGGAGAAGAAACAAAAACGAACCTTTTGACTTATTTTGTGCTTTAGCCTTAGAAAAAATTCATATGCTGTAACAATCTCGGTCATGAATTATCCCACAACCTTGTTACCCGTCAGTTGAAGAAATCCGGTCAGCCAAAACATTAAAAACTTGAAATTTTTGCGACGGTAAAGTTCATTCGTTGAGTGGCCCACAAAATATGACACAAGCTGGCTGTCCCAGCTAACGTTTTAATTAGGCGAACGAGTTACAGTGTTGTTATGACGTGAGTGCCGATTGATTGCTATCAAATTGCCCAGCTCAGCGAAAAAAACAACGACCAGCTGGCATCAGTTCTCAACGGTTCCCAGGTTTTCTGGTCACAATCGAAAATCATTCCAAGGGAACTACATTACAGAACTACACACATCGGTGTGATCAATACTTATACCAAATTCGCAACGGAATTGCTTAGCTCAGTTTATAAACCATCCAGCCATTTTAAACTCATCAGTTTATCAACTCCCACAGGCTGTGAACACAGTCCCCATCAGACTACGATTGAGCGAACCACAGCACTTGAGACTTTAGTCGTTGAGCACGTAGGAATCGGGTGGGTTTTTGGAGCGTACGTTCACCTTCGCGAAACTGAACTAAAAGTGGCAGAGAAAATCTTGTGGGGTATAAAGTCCGCCTTTGTTTTTTCTCTCGAAAACAACGGATTATGTTGAACTGTGATACATCAGCTACCCAATCCATGGATGAATCGACACGGTCTTCATCAACTTGCTCAGGTGACAACAGTGATATTGAATCAGACAACTGAAACTTCTTATCGGTAAAAACGATGTTATAGGTATTGGATATGTTGGTCAGCTCACAGTAACCGGCATTTAATGTACAACTCCCTCATTCAATTGATGTCACTTACAAGTAACAGGCGAGACATGAAAAGCGTTTGGCCTTTGTAACTCCTGTTGTAACTCCTTGCTTTATAAGATCCTATCGTTAGCAGGATACTAAGATTCCCTTAACTGGCGGGTTTATGTTTTCATATCCATTTCTATACTACATATGCTTACTCTAACCTCGTTCCAAGGTTTTCAAGCAGTTGATTCGTTAAATCATTTCTGAGCCCCCCTATGGCGATGAAAGTGTGCTGAAATGAAGCAATAAGGAAATTCGACTGTTTATAATAAGGTCGGGATTCTATCGACTCTTAACGAAAATTAACTCATGCAAGTAGTCTTTACGACAGTTTATTTTGGCCACCCGAACTGTCCAGCATGATAGATATCGTCTCATCAAACTTGTCGGCCAACTTACTATGGGAATACAGCAGATCCGAGGTTTGTTATGGGTTTCACATAGCAACCAACCCCGACCAAAGAGGACACTCGTGTCTGGCAGGATCGTATTAACCCAGTTCGGGCCAACAGTGAGCTTCACTCGGAGCGCACCCTATTCTCAGAACACATGTGTGTAAATTCGAATCCACACCTGCATCGTTTTGGTAAGCTGTCCACCCACACAATCACGTTAGCTGAGAACGACATATCAATCAGTGGACAAAAGGTGGAATATCAGTAAAGAATGTTCTTTAGGTGCCGCATGTTCAAATAGACCAAGATAAAAAGGAGGGAACCACCCAGGCATCGTAGGCTATATGTCCCCAAATTCGCATGCTCTTGTTCTCTCAAAGCCAATAATTCTGGAGGCTGTTGGTCTTCGTACTCCCACAATTTCCATAATATCTGGGCAACGAAAATAGTACACAAATGTATCCTGTTCACTTTCACCTCCACCCCTGACTCGACTGTTCTGGTCACTTTAGCCAGAGGGAGACGCACTGGACTCGCTTCAGTATTACTAGAGCTCATCAACAGCGCTTATTCTTGATAGTATTGGGAACCGAACGCCGATCAACTCACAAGTAAAGCAAACATGACGCCATTTTCACACAGAGGTAACGCAGACAGATTGTCGAAAAGCCCGAAACTACTTACGGATTAATTTACATTGTTTACTAAATTGCAAACAACCATGGCGCAAGGGGTCCTTACAGAAAGATCGTCAGTCCGCCCGTTGTTCACGTCTCCTGTTGTTCAAACGTCTCCCGCTCATATACATTAATTCAGGTGTCCAGTACTTGTTAGTGACGTAATGTTGACGGGTTCGTTTTAATCTTGTGGGGTCCATATGGTCAACTATACGCGTTGCTGATTAGAACTTACAGGGGTGACCCTCTCCCATTGATGTGAACACAAATGTAACAAGTCACACAAACACCAAAAAGCGAGGTGATTCTTTTCGAAAAAAAATTCGGAAAACATTTCTTGTATTTGTATGTTGACGATATGTGACTAAAGCCAGTGAGGATGCACAGACGGCGCCTGTCTGTGTTTGGTTTCAGTGACGGCGGCAGAGTTGAGTTGTTTTCTCCTGATGAAAGACGAATCACCTAACCTAATGTAAACATAGCTTCACAATGTTCGATGCCACTTTCCACTTAGAAGCCTTGGTAACACAAATGTCCGGAACACCAAACAAATGTGACAAAAGTTTAGTCACACAGCGAAACACTGGTACAACTTTTCGGCTTGTCCATAGGCTACGTGTGAAACCGACCAAAAACCGGTAAGGAATGTTGGTTAAGTGAGCCTAAGACGATGGTATATAAATCAACCATGAACTTATAATTTATTAGTTTTGATGAGGTGATGAAGTATGAAATCAAGCTTACTCTTTCGCAGACTTTAATCAGAAGAGTGCAGAGAACAATAGCCCCTTTAAATTTCCTGGTCCCATATGTGACTTCAAACAAGGGTGTTCGTGTACCTCTAAAACGGTGAATTTCCCCTCTTATTCAACCGAATCTCTTACGTCTGAACGATTCGAAACCATTGTACGTTGGAACGGTATGTATTGTGTGCGCAGCACCTTATTCTTTATTCCTTATGAATAGTTAAATCTGAAGAGAGCCTGTATAGTCAGGGACTCGTGGCATCAGAACAGTCATAAAGACCATTAATAAATTTACTGCCGGGTAAAGCTTCACTTTTGACACAAAATCTTCGTCAGTGAATGAGTTACCGGGCTAACCGGCTTTAAAAGCAGATACTGAACCAATCGGTAAGACAAGAAAACGCTCGATCGGTGTGAAGCTTCGGCTAGATAGTGCGGCTGAGTAAGGATTACACCGAGAGTGACCCTTTTGTTCAAACCAATCGAACCGAAGATTTCCCTCGAACGCCGCTAACAGATTTGGTTGTCTACTAAGGTAAGCCAGCATTACAACAAGTAGGCTAGCGGAAATGGGTATATGAGACCTTCGGGGTGCATTTTCCACCCTAGATCTAAATCCTCTTGCATGATACTTGCACACTGCCGCGTTTCAACCAGGCTATTCTAAAACCGCTATCTACACGATAGACAGTTCTACATACTATATTCTATCCATGCTAGGGAGCTGCAGCTGAAAACAGTTTACTTCGATACACGTTTCTTAGTTGAGAAACTGAATTGAACAGACTGAACGCTGAAACGCTTGACAATTTCTTCTACCTCTGCCATCAGTGAGTGTGGTATGAATCGTAAACCATGCCTCGAAACTTCCATATTTTCTAAATCTACTCTCACTTGTGTGTAATGCACTCAGTGCCACCACCGTGTCCTTGACCAACACCTGATATTTATCTGCATTTCTTGATAGCATGTTCACTCTTCTCCTGTGCTCACCAATTCTGGTGTGCAGTTTCATGACTGTCCGTCTTATGTGGACCTTATGCATTCAGTCTCTAGTCCTTTCAACCAGGATGACGAGCTTCCAATTGCACCAATACTGAGCGTAACGTTTTTCTCATATAGAATGCTACTCTAATGTTGACTGTGCCTAGCAGCTTTCGAGTAATCTCCGACTTCCAGCCCTGCGTAAAATGACAGCCGTATCACTGCATTCCTCACTATGTCTTGATACCGTAGAAAATATCCTTTTCAATTGCCCCTTAACCAAACTGACTTCAAGTCTGTTTTTGAAGCCGGCTGGAGATGCTATTCTTTCGGCTTCCTCTGCACCCAGCAGCCTGACTCGACTAAACACGGATGACACTGTGCTAGCGTACATCGATTTAGAATGAGCAAACGATTATTTAAAGAAGCCATTCATATTTTTTTTCACTTCTGGTAAATGGTAGTTTTCATGTTCCAACCAACCTTATGTGACATCCAGGAAGTGCAGTATGCTTGAAGCAGACTATATTTCCATGCTAAACTCTATTTGGGGATCCAAAGTAATGAAATAGTCTGAGAAACTATTATCATTCCTGATTGGCATAACAGTACTATCTATACAGTGCTACTACAAATGATGTTATCAGACCAACGAAGTTTTTGTTTTTCAGCCAGAAAACGCATACGAGATACATTGATTCCATGCGCACGGTTTTCCTCCTTTAAGCGGGGCGGATCAGCCACACATCAAAGTCATGATCCGGATACCAATGCACGGGCACTTTAGACAATACCCGTTACCATTAAATCCTAAGGTATGAGACGAGGAAGACTATATATCCACATGAACAGGTTTCTTGGCTGAGACTCTCAAGCCCTCCCAGTCACTTATTGGAAGTTTCTGTTCGGCAACTTACCGACGAGTGGGAGTTCTGTGGAGCCTAAATTACTGACGTTTTAAACTATATCATCAGGCGTTTTTTAAATGCAAGGTTAGTTTTGATCCCGTTGAATCGTAGAGCAGTTATTACCGTTCTACACGCTCGAAGCCTACGATAAATTCCGCGACACAGGGTTTTGCGTTACGTGACCATGGTGGCTCTACTGTTACCCGTATCGTCATCCATGGGAGAACTCCTAAAAAGCAGCTCGGTTCGAAAGTGGTGAGAAGGGAAGCACGAAGGCCCTGTAATGCATCAACCACGATGCTGAGTTAACGGGTAAAAATAGAGTTCTGATGCTGGGCATCTTCTGGGCATTCGATAAACCATTTAACTCGAATCCAGAATAGGCCACTCTATACAGATGGCCGTAACCATGGTGGTGGTTTCAAAAGCCCCGTTGACTGCGAGCCATCTAACGAGATATACTGTACCCTAATCACGCAACTAACTGCTCTAAACCTGAGAAAACCCTACAAGAAACGTGTTCTATACAGCCCAACTAACTACCGTTATACGCTACCGGCCCATGCTGCATGAGTGCCAACGGACTCCTGTACCATGTATCATTTCTATGGTTGTCAGGATGGAATTTTACGGCCATTAGACCCGGAACAGTAAACTGTATTCACCATCACACATTTTTGGGTATGTAATTAGTAATGGATGGAACAAAATCAGCTCGAACAAAAGCCATAATATCTATCCCCGAGTGGTCTATGACCGGTATATAATCGCCCACTTTTTGTCTACTCGTGAGTAATTCGATGAAATTCCTAGTCAGTTTTCAATTCGCCATTGTACCCACGCGTTAAGGGGAATGAACGTCCAGTCCAGTGGATAGACCGGAAAAATGGTGTGTTTCATCCGTAACTACAGACGGATGATTGAAGATGTGTTTATTCCCCAAATCAGCAAGGGTATCTGCCGATAGCTTCAGTTGTTTCATAATTCGTTTCACAGCAACTCCTGTTTACCATAGCTTTAAATTCCCAGAAATGACGGGTTCAACAGCTTCTGAATAAGTCGGAATGTGTGGTGAAGGGCATCAATGAGAGAGGACCACAGGGTCGGCAGTGAAATGCATTTCTCTCGGTAACTCAAACTAAACTTGTCTGATTTACTACCTTCATCGAACATGGTTCAGCTTCTCAAAAGTATCGCAAGCCGCAAATATAAATTTCAATGGCAGGATGCAACTATTGCTGTTGGTAATTTAACTCTCCTCTACCTATCACGACAATTGAAAGGCAGCTTTCCTGCATCGAATTTTTTTAAATCGACACTCCCCATTCTGTGTTACACTTTCGCGAACATCACAACAATATACTCTAAGTGGTTTCAAAACGACCGACCACGTTCTAAAGTAAAAGAGCTTTTTAACTTCACTTCACGTTTATGTTTTTAGAGCTATGAATATCGCTTTTTTATTTTTACAGTTAACTTACATCCCATCAGATCGCTATATGCATACGCATATATATATATATATGTATATATATACATATATATATATATATATATATATGTATATATATACATATATATATATATATATATATATGTATATATATACATATATATATATATATATATATATGTATATATATACATATATATATATATATATATATATGTATATATATACATATATATATATATATATATATATGTATATATATACATATATATATATATATATATATATGTATATATATACATATATATATATATATATATATATGTATATATATACATATATATATATATATATATATATGTATATATATACATATATATATATATATATATATATGTATATATATACATATATATATATATATATATATATGTATATATATACATATATATGATAGCTCCTCACGAAATTTCATGCAACCAGTGAGGCAAATTTGCACTGTGTGCACCACAGAATCCATGGAAGCTATGGAATGATGACTGACCACTATATAACTTACCTGAAAAAACGGTTTCCTGATTCTCGGAATTGTCTGGCCTTTTCAACATTCTTCACCTCCACTTCGCCGGACGACAAATCTTCGATGAAACGTAAGATGCGACGCAGTCCCTCAGAAGCTTCTTTGTCCTCAATATACTTAACGACACTGTGATAGTATCTTGCGGCCCCCTCAGAAGCTTCTTTGTCCTCAATATACCTAACGACACTGTAATAGTATCTTGCGGCTGTCTGTGTTGAATTGGCGCCTTCAGCCATTTCGCTATACAGTGTGGAAGTCTGACAATCTAACGGTTTTCTGAGAAAACGCTCAACAAGCTTGTCGTTTTTCCTAACAATGTTCAGTTCGATGTCCAACAGATGAGACCACAGAGAGCTGACCAGGTCAGCCGGCATCGCGTAATTTCAGGCTATAAAGTCAAAAATATAGCTGTTAAGTGAGAATCACCCACACACAAAAACTTAAAAAAACGGTAGGGAAAATACCGCAACCGATATTTCGTTTTAATGGGAGGGTACAAGAACTACCCGTACTGCTGAACACTACAGCAGAAAGTTCTCAATAACGAACTCCCGCAGGAAGCCACCAGCCTCTACTCTGATGTGCGACAATCTACACTTCTAACAAAAACCTTCTGATAGAATTCGGGGTTACTGTGGAACGCATAAAGTGGCCTTAGATAGGTACGTTTCAGTTTATTACATTGGTTCCTGTTACCTACCAAAAGCACCGCAGTCAGCGACAGATATCAAATGACTGTATAACCATCTTCTGGGTGTATCCAACCGAATGCAAAGTTCATCCCCGCAAATGTGTATTAATTGGTGAGAACCTAGCCTACCGTTATCCTGATTATCCATCCGGTCCATAAATCTTCTCTCGTCATAGACAACCTGTTTTCCCAGAAAACAGTATATTTGGCTACTGGAACCTATGCGAAGCTCGTGAAAAATTTACGTTTTTCCATCCTACCTATAGTTCCTTTTTGGTAAACTCATATCAGCTATCATCGTAAAGGGAAAAAAATCGCACAGAATGCGCTGTAAAGAGAATATTTCACAGCGCAATTTGAGTAGTACTTCAGGGGGCTCAGGAATAACTGTGTTGCAAGATTCCCATTGGAAGAGAGATACACGAAGAGAAACATAGTTCTCTAGAAGTAGAGGAGTAAATCAAGGGATAACCAACCAAGCACTTCTTGGACATCATCGTACTCTAGGGATTAATTTGTCAACAGATTAATTGTTACCAAATTTTTTAAACTCATTGTCATCCTATCTTCCTTTGCGCGACGCCACTGTGCTCCTCATTCTGTGCATACTACAATATGCGGAGATTTCGCGAACTGCAAAATTCAGAGAGTACTTGGTGCCACTGGAAACTGTCTGCGCAATATGGCAAAAGTTTTATTTTTCTGCAATTCATTGCGGCTTTTATTGTCTTAAGTTCGTAACCAGAAGTCTTATATGACTTTCTGAACACAGCTCAATGTCCGTTTCAGCGATATTACTTTGAACGCACCACAAAATTGGTTAGGCATCCTCAAATGGTTTTCATTCTGGCAGACGCAGGACAGCAACAACGGTTGTAACAAGGCTGATTTAGGAATAAGGAACTTCCTAATCAAATCTACCCAATGAGACGATGCTGACTACAGGGAATATGATTGACAAATCACGTAGTTTTATAGCATTAAAAAAACGGTGACAGATATATAGCCTACTATCATTTAATTTCACTTACGCACTCTTATGAATTAAGACCAGTAGATGCAAAGCATGTGGCTTGAAACTGGTGCGACGAAGTAACGGGATGGATCATGAGTGCATTACGGATCAAATCAAAATTTCGACAAATTGGAGAAAAATTCCGGTGATCACGACTATCCGCAATAGAAAATACAATATGATGGTCAACCACCGCCCACCTTCTGCCCAACGTCCACTTAAGCCCCCATAGAACCCTCTGCTACCCCCTGGACAACGACGACACGTGTCTAAGGGTAACCGTACTTGAAGCAATCACGTGAAGCAATCCCAGAATTGAGATTTTATGTGAACAGATGATAGCATTTATCACAGCCAAGTTATCAGTGTAAGTGGTCGTATTTCACTACTTTTTCCCGCAAACTATAACTATTATCAAGGTGCAGTTTTAAGACGGAACACGGATTCTAATCATTATCCAGTAGTAGTAGGTTCTCGACGGTAGTTTTTTGTTTAGTCTGCTGACAATCACGTGTCGTCAGTCATAGACATAGTACAGCAATTCTCCATTTTGGTGGGGACCTGGTTGAAGAGCTCCCCTGAGATCTTTATCAGAAAGGGACGAAAATATCCCTATACGCATGTGAAAACTGGATAAATTTGAAGTAAACTATTCGCTTTTTTTGGGGGGGTGCTGTTTTGTTTGTACCACATACTGTATCCCTATGTGGTCCGTTTAGAATGTAGTTCCCGCACAATGTGCATTGAACACAGAATGCTTTCAGGGCCCCAAATTCCCAGTTCTTTCGCAGTTTCATTGAATCGGGTGCTCTGTGACTTTTCCGTAGTACTAAAACAAATCCCTTTTTATAGACGTAATACACTACTGCACTACTACACACTGCTGAACATCACAAACGAAAGATTAACCTGGGTTCCAGGTGAGTCTCCCGTAAAAACCAAGTTGATATGCGCATAGTGTATTTCGTTAAGTCTCTTTTTACCTGTCATTCAGTATTTCCACCTTTTTAAGGCTGTTTTATTGACACACTTCGGGTTTGACGTGTCGTGAAAAATTTATCCACAAAAAAATAGTGAAAATGATTTTTCTGCTAACCCAACGTGACATGTTGCCGGCTGTCACACTCTTGAGATCAAATGCAAACTAACGGTAGGAATATCGGATTTCATTAGCCATTCCTCTATGCCTAAGTAATGCAAAGCGATGTTCAACATTAGAGTAAATACATAAATCATTCGTCAGAATGGTTTATCTGCGTCTTAAAGAGAGAGCCTACTTGATAACCCTCCAAAAGTGGAGTTATTAACTTGAGACGGAGAACAAATACGCACGATTCCGTGCAAATAAATTTCACAGGAAGAGTAAACTTGGCTGGTATGATGAGACTTGTAATGGGGACGAAATAAACAACTCTACTTTTACCAGTGCGGTTCAAGAGGATGAGACTTGTAATGGGGACGAAATAAACCACTCTACTTTTGCCAGTGCGGTTCAAGAATGATTGAACTGAGTCACCCATGACCTAAAAAAAATAACTTCATGGAACAGTAAATAGAAAGTTTAATGACTTCAATAATTGCTAACAATGCTGTAGCTTCTACACTAATAATTGTCAAAGCCTAGAATAAACTGGACAATCTGCCATGACGTCTCTTAAACTCAACTTTGATGAGCAGGAACGTTGTATTTCTCGTAACGTGATCGCCTAACGACCTGGGCTAGTTAGCTGGATTACTAACCACACAAGACAGTTTCCATCGAGTGCAAGAGTTCGCAGGACTTGCACATATTCGTGGCGCTTACGAAAAACCTATGATAGCCATTGAGCTCACGCATTATGGTGCATGACCTTATGGTCTGCCGTACTACACGCAACCCATGTGACCATCCCTGCTTACGGAAAGCTTAGCTGTCAAGCTGCCTTTAGGTAGCGAATGCGAACTATCGGCAGCTAAAATCTAACATCACGGCTTGTTCCTAGTTCCATGTGCCATGTTCCTAGTTCCACATTTCTGGAAGACCATTCTCGAAGCTGAGATTCTGCTTCAATGAGAAAATAATTCGTCTTAAGTCGATAAGGGAAAATTACAACCAAAACATTTCACCGTTTCATGAAATAAAGTACGTTCTTACCATGCAGACCACGTAAGCTGTTGTAGCAAATTATAGATGTGACGCTGGAGATGAGCGAACACACGCGGTCAGGACTTACACAACAAATTCAAAAAACCACCTATGCCTATCTGGCCGATAGAGTGAGCCCATAGTAAGACAACAGGAACTCAAAACCAGGCAAGTGAAAGCATTCCGAAGCAGAATGGTCTTATGAACAGTGCACGTTTGAAATTATCAAAAAACAAGTAAAAAGATCCAAGTATCACAGTGCCGAAGCTCAGGCTAACGCCATTGGCCATCAATTTCAAGTGTTCAAATCTCAAAGATACCACCTACCAAAAACTCTTTGTGACAATACGTAGGTGTGAGCTAAAGTGTATCATAGAAATCTGCTGATACACAGAGACAGCGCCTAAACCCAACATGTTTGTTGGCTACTCAGTTCAGCCTTCCTGTTCTTGTGCGCTCACTCAGGCGGATGTAAATTGTGATGATGAGCCCCAAGAAAGGCGTAACCGGTTGTGGGCTGTTGAAGAGTTTCCAGCAACCTCGAGTACTGTATTATGTCTATGCCATGTATTGCGTACCAAGTGGAACATGAGGCAGTCTGGTGCACAGCACATTCAGTTGAGTAAGAATACCACAAACGAGATTCAACTGGATTCGAGTTGAGTCCCACAGAATATCACAAACGAGAGATTCAACTGGATTCGAGTTGAGTCCCCCGTCAAAACCAAATCAGTATTCAGACGGGTGCAGAAGTTAAACACAGTGGTTCATAACTCGGCCCGCCCTCAATTTTAGTCCGGATCCTTTGGAAATCCCGCCGGGAGAGGAAGGAACGAGAAGGTTAACGGAAGTTTTGTCTTCATTTTGACCTACACACCCAGACAAACTCATGAGCAATGGGCAATATTTTACTATCGTCGATCTGAAAACCGATGCGTTGCTGTTTTATTCGGTTTGCTCGACAGTCAGTCACTAGTGCTCTTGAGTCATATTCTAACTCGGATGCGGTGAAAGTTAGTTGCAACCAGTTTTTCTTTTCTTTTCAAGCACGAAAGACGTAAAATACACGACGGTCGGTGAAAGCATCAGAGAAATTACCATAATCCGGAACTCCTCCGAAGTGTCCTCCACATGACAGTGCACTCCGATAAATAATTCACGAAATGACCACACAAGTCGACTGCACGCTTCACATGTCTGGCACGTCGTTTCAATCCCAGGATTACCTGGTGAACGTTTTCTGCATGGGTTTTTCCCTGCAGCATGTTCAATTCTTCTACACAAAGTCGTACTACTACACAGATTACAGGTTGTTCGCATCAAAATTTCCACCATCTGAACGTTACTTAACGAGTAATCGTTAGAATGACGACCCCTGAAGTGCGCTGTCATTGGCATCAACCAATCTGAATGAAACTGATGGGAACGTCTATTTTGAAATCGCGCTGGGAACGGTTAATATTATACGGTAACGTTACAGGTGAGTGTGCAGCTTACCATAGGCAGTATTTCACACTTCCGAACAAGTTACTACCAACAATTTACGGATGATTTTTGTTGCTCCTTTGAGATTAAAAGAGAGATTAAAAGGCCAGACGAGTAGGATGCCCATGAGCAGGTACTATACGCCCATGGCCACGCTCTCTAGCCGATGGGAAAATTTAGTTATACTCCGGTTATGTACAACGCTTCAGAAAGGAAACTATCAAAAACAGTGTCCACTGACAGTTGAATGGTTGCCTATCTAATGGACTACAAATGTCGATACTGTCTGACTAGTGGAAATATTCGCCAAATACACACACGACCGGTTTCACCTTTCTTAGAGCTCATGTGTTGTGGTTACCGGGGATATTAATGCCCAATTAAGTATACTTAGTGCTGCTGAGGCTTCTGGTGGAGAGCGCAGTATCACTCGACGAACGGTTGGACTTCAGGTTAGAAAGAGCATTTGTGCGGGTTCAGAAAGTTGAGGAGATGGAGGAGGCGAGAAACGCTGTAAATGTGCATAAAATGCTCCAGCTGGTACGCGCAACGGGCTCAAAAAGGCTTCTGGTGCGCAAAACAATCACTGATGAAAACGGCTCGCTTACCTCTAAAGAATAACACCTACATCATTGTACTGAAATATTTCAACAAATAAACTAACCACCTGCAGTTGCTCAGGTGGATTCCCGAACACCAACGTAGCCCTGGACAGTGAACTTGGAACCCCGACGGCTCTGGAAATAAGTCAATGCCTTTTTCCCCTCAAGCCTCAACGAGCTGCCGGTCCTGACGAACCCCCACCCACTACTTACTGATGGATGTGCAATCCTCAGTCGATGCTTGTCTAACTTACTTGCCTCTATTTTGGGGAAAGAGACTGTCTCAACCAAGTGGTGAGATTTGATAGTGGTGTCGGTCTTCAAAAAGGGTGCCCACAGTGTATGGTAATCAAAAAAGAGGGAGCTTGACTTCAGTTGTAACGAGACTTTGCGTCGCTTATCTCACATCGTCCTACGAAAGTGCGTGAAGACAGGACCCGAGAACGGCAAGCACAAGACTGTGATCGGAAAGGGGCTGCATGGACCACACCTCCCTGGAAACATGGTACGGCGCAGAAATGGGAGTTTGGTACGATGCAAAAGGACTAGTCCCACAACTCCCATACCACAACAATAAATAAGTGATCTGACAGATTGAAATGCACCATGTACGTTGCAAATATTTCATCCAAACAGACCGCAGCAGAGCTCCTGAGTTGCACGTAGGTATGTGGAGTTTCGGTTAGGTTACATACATGTTACGTAATCGATGGGTTTTAGCAAGGTGAAGGGCGAGCTGAATAACATCCGTGGGTTTCATTAATCAGGGGTTTTCCAGATAAAAGGACGTAGAAGTCTCACCAATCTTGTTTACTCCATGCAAACCACACCTAACATACAACGCGCAGTCACAAATGATCACATTCCACGTGGAGAAATCCATCAGCTCCAAAAAACACCAAGACATGCTGCAAGACAAGACGGTAATTCACATAGCAATATAAGAGTTTATTTGGCACTGTCGGATTCATAAAAAGAAATAAGGGTTAAAAAATTCTGCCGCATGTTGTTATGCTTCCACCGATTAATGTGGCTTTGGTACATGCCCGTCTACATAAAAGTTGCGAGTTGCTTTCGGCAAAGTAATTGTCATCCCATCCAATTCCTTGGTGAGATAGATTTGACAAGCTGGAAGGCGTAAAGAAATTTTTCAGAAGACAAAAACGCGCAGTATTGGTCAAACAAGAGGTAGGACAATAGAGAAATAAACTTACATAATCTGGAGTTATCCCGAAGAAACACGGCCAAGTCAAGCATATCCTCTTCTTCTTCCACAGGCTCCGGCAACATATCATAGTAGGGAGAGCCGACATACACATGACAAGTTGAACAAGCCAAGGATGCCTCACAAGCGCCCTCAATCTCAACATTGTGCCGATGAGCGAGATACATCAAATTGTCCCCGACTTTGCCCTTCATTGTGGATTGATTGCCATCGCGCCCAATGACGTTCACGGTGACCCTGCATATCATGGGTATCAGTGTGTGAAGAAAACCTTACACATCGTCCGGACTTCTTAGTTCCTTCTGTTCATACTCCCCGTGTCTGAGTAATCCTCAAGGAAGTAACATTGAAGCACTGACTAGGATGCACTTACTAGTCACGTGCACACATCTCGGCAAAAACACTTTTAAAACTGACTTGGTACTACTAGACACTCGGGAAAACATTTTGGATAGATATCAGATCAGTAGCCTGAAAAAAAGAGATGGCACATCAAAAATTGGAGAAGTCGGTTATTGTTACGGAGATTACGCCATTGATGTGCAGTGAGCGTAATGGGCGCCACCTCAAACCTAACCTAACCTTGCCAAAAAAACTCAACATAGGATATCTTCATCACATCACAGACAACACTACGAGGCCTGCGTAGTTCCAAAACGAAAAACCCGATCTAAGTATTCCGATCCGAGGAACACAGGAGCAAGCCTTAGCAGCTCGGCTCGCGTTAAAAAAACTGTTCCAAAGCACACATTCGTAAGTAATGTTAGATGCATCAACTGAAAAACATCCTGTAAGTAATTGGTTAGAAATCAAGGTATTATCATGGTGTTTAAGTTCTCAGCGCGGGGCAGTATG